>QLNU02015003.1:4427243-4485752 GCA_006491805.2 Dysdera silvatica
CAAGCATCTTTCCAAAGAGAAGATTCCTGCTCATTGGTCAACCCAAAGGCTCGGGCCTAAATATCAGTGTATTTATTGTTCACTCGGTTTTATTGCTTTGTAATATATTGTCTTGTATTTTAATATTGCCTCGTCAGCATGACCGTTTCTACCATTAGGCCAGAGTAGGAGACCGCCTAGGGCGGAAAAATGGCGTAAAAAATTAATTTTAAATCAAACAAAGAAAAAATTGAGCAAATGAGGAGAAAAAATGAAAAAGAGGAAAAATTAAAACATCGAATTGTTTTCAAAAGCATACGGGACAATTACTTAAAAAGTCTTTATTTTGACAAATGTAAAAATATTTGACATGTTTCATTGTTTAATTTTGCACACAAGTTCTTCTATATCTAATACATTTAAGCCTTCTAGCTCTGATAATACAACGTTGTGTTTTGAAATATTACTCCGTCAATATTACAATTTTCAAAAATATAAAATGTTGAAATTAAACAATTATAACATGTAGCAATTGTTTTACTATTCACAGTACCCTAACGTTACAAAATAACTAATATAAGTCTAAAATATATATAAATATAATTAACAGGTGTAATAGAAGGTTTACATTGTTCTATCGCTGGATGCTGGTGCTAGCAGAGAAGGAGATCTAGGCGAAAAAGTGATGGTAGTAAAAGTTTGGGGACGGCATTTTTCATTTCTGGCCTAGGGCGGCAAAACACTAAGAAATGGCTCTGCTTCTCTGGTACCCCCATTTCTCACCGATATCATATACGTTATGTTTTAAAATTATAATTTAGATTTACATTATACAAAGCTAGAGATTATAGAACATCTAAAAATTTATTCGTTTGATTAAAGTCATGAGAAGAAGGAGCACGACCTTTCCGTCTCTCTCTCTCTCTCTCTTTTTCTTTATTCTACTACTTCTAAAACGCTTCGTAAAAAATGTTAAGGAAGCCAAGTAACTGTATTTTTAAATGTCAAAAATTTAATTTCGTTTTTAAGTGCAATCTATCCGAGCATAAAAATTTTAAAATCAAGTTATCTGGAATAAACCTTCGAGATGTTGATATCCACAAGAGAGTGAGCTTTCATTTCATTTTGACTTGAAGTCGATATCACTAAATAAAAAAATACCCTTTTATTCATTTTGCTCAAAGATTTTCTTTTTTTTTTTTTGTATACATAACGACTAAATCGTTTCAAATTCGTTTCACTCGTATTTGAAATTATTGTCGTAAAAATTTTATTTTTATTATTTATATATTTTTGGTTGCCGTTTTCTATCAGTATTTTGTCGTAATATTCTAAAACATTCTTAGTAGCATATTCTAGATTTAATTTATTAATTTTCAATGTATGCTCATGAGACCCTTTTTCTCTCTTTGCAGCTTATCCGTTCTTCTTCCACTGTTGACGACTCGGAGTTCAGATCCTTGAAAGAAAATAATAAAAATTTAAAAAATAAACTCGAAGAGCTTCAAGATGTCGTAAGTTCCTTAATTGTATTACATCCAGCGCAAGTAGACTTTAGAACGTTACAATAATACAACTACGGGATAGAATTATAAAGGGTGATTCAAAACTAATGGAACAAACTGAAAGGGGTGGTAAAGGACGCCAAATAAGCCATATTTGGCGAAATCAGGTCCGCAAAGGATCCGATTTGGCTGTACAGTGAAAGTATTATTTACATCCACATCGTTGCTACGTAAGCAATCACATTTATCAATTAGTTTTTTACGCATAATTTAAGTGATTGACCTAGTAATGCAGCAGAGATAAAAAAAGTCGGAAATTCCTTTGCCCGGTCCTGAGTAGTGTTGCCATTTAGTCACCAAAGGTATGGAAAACGATTGTTTTACCATACTGGAGGCAACTGGAAATTGTCAAGCATGCGTAATAGGTGAAAGAAATCAAAAGAAACAACTTTGGTCCAGTGAAACAATGTCCGAAAATGAGCCGTTCTGGAACTATAGGGCTGCTATTATTTGCATCCACATTAGTTAATCATGTAACAAAATTTGAAAAATTTGCCGTTCCGGCCTAGAACCATATTGGAAAAGATTACTATGGTTCAAATCAACTTCCCATGGCTGAATTTATGTAGTTGGGGAATTCATGGCCCAAACATGAGGCTCATGTTTTTGCCATGAATTCTCGAAATGCATAAATTTGGCCATGGGAAGTTATTTTGGACTATAGTAAGTAGTGAAACCTTTTCCAATATGGTTTTAGGCTAAAACGGCAAATTTTCCAAATTTTGTTATATGATTAACAAATGTGGATGCAAATAATAACATCCATGAAAATCCCATCATGCCATTTTTTACCACCAAAACCATCAAAAACCAATCATAGCCATATTGCCAATGTCTTAGATCTGCTCATTACCCTGCAAAAAAGACTCCTGCACTGAAATAAACATTTTCGACAAAAGAAATGACTATCGTTTTAATGTTTTCACGCTGTCGAATTTTAACTCTAACATCAGCCTCAAAGTTCAACGGAATATTATTATTACACAAGTCTAATATTTAAACAGAAGAAAAGCTATTCTGAAACTAAGACAAGGGGCCTTTCTTCCTTCATAACATTTCAAGTTCACTTTTCCCTCCTAAAAAAATTCCACTGCAAACCTTTGTCTTTTCTGTCACTTGCATAAACTAAAGAACGCTTTTATGCAGTCTGCGCACATATAACAATTTATCTTACGGTAATAGTTCATTTCTCATTAATATTTTTTAGAAATCTCTAGCGTTGCAGCTACATTTTTCCCCATTCGGACCACCTGGTCCCTGGCTCAGGAGTTGGTTTCCCCAAGCACACAAAGGCCACTTTTTTTTCATACTTCATTCGTTTTCCAAACCATAAATTTCATGAAGTAGATAGTATTTTTCTATACACGACGCATATTTTTTTCACATTTTTAAGACGAATGATCAGTTTTTATATCTATTTTTAAGAGCACCTGAAGTTCGCGATTTTAAATGATTCCCCCAGGGCCGAGATATCGAATAGACAAACAAAGCAAATGTCTAGAGCTGGCTTTCTTTGAGGGGGCCCGGTGCAATAATGGTTAAACGCTACTTCAAAATCGTTGCTAATCAGACCTGATCACTACGACGGTAATTTTATAGCGGCATAAATATCCGTGACATTTTCTGAGAATTTAAATTTAATTTTTATGTACTTTGCATGTAAATACGTTTCCTGTACCGACTTTATTTTCAAAGTTTAAAATTTTAATTTCAGTACTGATTTAAAGAGAGATCGCATATAACGAGTATTTTCGTTGGTCTCAAGGTCCTCGCTATAAACGGGTCCTACTGTAATTACACTAGCTTAAAAATTGTACTACAAGGGGCTCAAAAAAAACAACAACATTATATAGCTCGCACGATACCTTAATTCGACAGTGGTTTTAACTCGTACTGTTCCTGTTACGTGACAGCGTTATTTTTTAGTTTACCAGAAAATATGACTATTTTGCTCTAATTTTCTCATCATTTTCTCACTCTTCATTATTATATTGTGTAATTTTTTTTTTATATAAAACGTTTTCTTTTTTGCATCCTTTTTTCATTTTCCGGTAGTGTTGATCAATGTATATATGCTGTGCGTGCGAGAGATTGACATCGATTCATGATTGTCATGGTCTTCAGCATCGGGCATAAAGAATGATATATGCATATATATATATAATGATATATGGGGTTAAGCGTAACAGTGAGTTATAACCTGTAAATCTGACGTGTCTATTGATAAATCATTACGCATATGCCGCCTATATTGAACCTGACTTCGCAGTAAACGTAACTGCAGCATTTCGCTAAAGTCAGAAGTAGTTGAATGTGTACTAACTGTAAGTATAATTGAACATGGCGGGCTAAGTGGAGAGAAGAGAATGCAAGTCAAGTTAAGTAGCATTTATGCTCGCTGATCGACGCATGTGCTATTTATGCAAATTGCATATGCGACAGGTCCACTATACTCTTGTATCAACTGTAGCTCATGTCATGAAGCTTGGAACTTCTTTGAAATACAGGTTGATCTGTATGTTCCTTCCATAATTCTGGATCCTCTACGACGACAACTCATGAAAAAGCGACGCAAAATTCAATCTTTTTGGATAGTAAATATGAATATATGACAGGTCTCAAAGTTATATTTATTACTGCTTACTTTTGCTATCTGCTATATTTTGCTATTTGTTGCTATTGCTATTGCTATTGGGTGTAATATTAAAAACAAAGGAGAGGAGATATCCTTTATCGCTGTCACCAGTTTGTCTTCGAAAAAGAAAACAGAAAATCTGTGTGCCCACCAATTGCGTTTTAAAATTGCATTAATTAGTAATTATAATTAATAAAGAAGAATTTATTTAAGAGACGGATGTGCTGCTAATTAGTATTTTTTGCATGTCGCACAGGATGTCCGCCTTGGGGAGAAGGAGTTGGAATTACAAAGGCTGAGGCAGGAGCTCAAGAGCCGCCAAGAAGTGTGCGCTGATCTTGTAAGTTAAATGAAATTAATTCAATTAATTATTTATTATTATACATTGAGGTGATCATTATATGTAAAACGTAAGTATTGTCTTTGTAAGTATTTATGTAGTGGTGTGTATGCTACTAAACCAATCCAAAACGAACACTTTTTGCGTAAGTGTTTAACGTAACACTACCCGGAATATATAAAAGTTAATTCTGTGAATATTATAAAGAGACTTAAACCATATGTACGGTCTTAGCTTTGTTGGTGCAGAATGACCCTTGCATTCCTTGCGCCATAAAAACGCAATTAATCAGCCGACCATTAAAAAGAGACACGCCGAAGCATTCAGGAAGAGACGAAGAAATAAGAATAGCGCCGCGAATCTGAAACGCATCCATATGACTCAAAATGTCAAAACTCGGCTTTATAAAGTTATCAGTTTTAACGATCTCTTACTCTACTTCATTGAAGTCGTTTGGAGAGTTAATTACGGAGCGAGAAGCGAAATAGCAAATTCTCTGATTCTTTTAAGTTTTAAACTCGAAAGTTCTTCATCGTTTTGACGAATAGTTGTTATGGTGTATATACAGGCTGAATTTAATCCTCCGCACCTCCGATACATTTTTGAAATCCTTATGTTATTATCAGCCTATTTGCAAATCATTGTTGGGTCGAAAAATGGAATTTTATATTTTTTTGTTTTTTTAATTTTTTCGAGTGGACTATATTTGCTGAATTAGCCAACCATAGGTTAGTGGAGGCCAACCTTATTTTTAAGATTACACGCCCACTTGGCGAGATATTTTGATTTGTAGAGCCAAATTAGTATAAGATTTATTACGGCAAAATATTTTATGACGGAAAAAAAGGTTTAATTATTGGTTTTATGACTATTCAACGCGGAATAGACTGAACGGAATGATTTCATATTTTGGCTAGAAACTGATTACGCATATAATAAATTGGGTAGAAGTGAATTGTAATCTATAGCATTCGCCAAGAAAGCTCGCCAAACTCTTAAATGCAATTTTCAAAAAAAAAAAAAAAAAAAAGTTTGGCTGACATTATTTCGCGAAAACATTCACGCGCGGGATTCAAAATAAAATGAATGCTTCTCTTATGCACGAATTGAATTGTAACTTGCAATGTGATTATAAAAATTAAAGTAATTTGTTTTCTGCTATGACTTTCAGAAACAAAAATAATATAGAACTTCAATCTAACGAATAGAGAAAAAAAAACCTTTACAGCTACTTCAAAATCTAATACGTTTAAATTTAAAAAGTTAACGCTAGCTCTGTATTACTGAACGTATTCTAAACTTTTAGAATACATCCCGCGTTCGCTTTTTCACATTTTTCGACCAGCTTGTTATCCCGCCGCGTGTTGCCAAAAGGGTTGCAATTGGCGCTATTTTAACTACCTTTTAATATTTAATTTCTCGATTTCCATGGGAATATAGCTGCTAATTTTCATACATTAAGGATTTTAATGTGTCTACATTAAGCTCAATTAAATTCGTTAGATTCGGCATGTGAGCTCCGAGGGTGGGGGAGGGGTTACTTGTGAGTTTTCCTGACTTTCTCAGTCTGTAATGTAAATATGAGCCAATCTCCTAAAAATTCCTCCAATGAGGCAATCCTCTCTATCTCTCCAAGGGGGGCCGGTACCTACACGCTTCTCCCCACTTCCCAAGTCCTGTAATGACTTGAGAAATTCAAGAAAAGTTGAATATCATATTCAAATTTAGCCTTCTTATAAAGACCGAAGTATAGGAGGGGGCAACATATGATGAAGTCCGTGACCCACCACAAGTAATTACTAGGCTACTTATTTTTGTACAATAAAAAGAGGAATATTGACTTTGTGCCAGTGAAACTCGTAACGTGTCTTATGTTCAGTGTATCTATTAGATAAAGTGAAAGAAAATACAATGTTTCAGTAACGTACGCAAACATTTTATAAGGGGTTATGGGTGTACTAAGAAGCGGGGAGAGTTTCGACAATCAAAATTTAATTGTATACAGGAAAACAAAAGGTCAGTGGGGTTATGACCCCACTAACCCCTGCTCCCGGTGCTATTACAAATAGTTTTTATGTTACAACTACCAAATGTTCAGGGCCGGACATTAGCTGAAGCCATTCCTCTCTCCCCCAAAACCGAGCAGTTTTTAAACACAAAAAGATATACTACTCATGCTAGGTTATACAAAAAGTGATCGCGAACTTGTTTTACAACTTTGTAATAATTTTACAAAAGAAGCTGATTAGAGCGTAGCTTGCGAACTTACTTTACAACTTTGTAATAATTTTATGAAAGACGCTGATTGGAGCGGAGCTTGCCTACCCTCTACCCACAAAAGAAAAGAAAAAAGCTGATATGCTTCGGAACCATTGATTAGTTCTAATATTATCAACATTGTGTTAGGGCAAAAAGTCACTGAATTAAAAATTTACACGATGGTGCATAAGCAATACCAGAAAGTTGTAGAGGGGGGGGGGGGTATATGTTAACCCACAATCCAGAATATTAACCATGTTAAAAAAATGCACGCTAACACTTAGGCGATGGGGGTCAAACCCCCGCAACCCCCCCCCCCACCGTTAGGATAGGAAAATGGGACGATGTCTAAATGTTCTCTAGTGCACAATTTTTAAAAACTGAGGTTTTTTATATTTATTAATTAGGGAGAGATTTAAGAAATAGCGATATGCCGCCAATTCTAATAAACTGATCATTCTCGCGCGTAAGAATATTGTAAATTTTATTTTCGTTGTTCGTAACACGGTGAAGATAACTTGTAAAGTCGCCAAATTGGGCTTACTCTTTTGCTGATAGTATAGAACCAATGAAAAGGTTATCTCGGAAAAATAAACAACCCAGCATTTACTCGTTAGCGCCTATTGGTGAAACTAGTCCAATCAGTGAACATATGGCTATTTCAAAAATGTTTCGTGGGTGCGGTGGATTGAACTCACCCTGTATATATTTTTTACATCTATGTATGATAAACATCATATTTTGTAAAAGTCTCCAAGCCCAGTTTTTAGATTCTAACTTCCCTGCATTTGTACCGTATGTAGGGAAAGGAGGATAAAGGAAGTTTTATATTCCTTTTTATTGTTGCAAATAATACGTAGTTCAACTAAACAAAGTGTTGTAATTGGCAGCAGACTAATAACCAGAAGGCTAAATTATGTTTTGTTGTAAGATAAGAACGAAAATTATATATATATATATATATATATATGATATGATAATGGTACAATTAACAGTGGCTCAGCATTTTGCTTACAACATCTCGGCTTTATGCATACAGCCAAAAATACTTTAGTACCAGCTCGTCACTCCAGGGGAAGATGCGGCGCTGGCGTTGCTTCGATGTTCTTAACGGCGCATACGCTTTTTACATAGGTAAATATCCAGTGTATTTTTCAACGCTAAGTCTTCGTTAGTATTAGGGTCTGCGGTGCCTTAGTGGTTAGGCGTTCACAAAACATGCCGTTAATCAGAGTTCGACTCCGAACGACGAGAAAGTAGACCACTCATCGACTGAATGCTCCCTGTAGACAGGGGGTTGGTTCCCTAGGCCTTAAAGCAGGGGTTCTCCACCTCAGGTCGCGACCCGAATTATGGTCGCGAAGTGTTGACGCAGGGTAGCGAGAAGGTTATGGATGGCCCGATAAATTTTATTAAAAAAGGGATTTTTTTGCGATTTTTATTATGGAGGAAAAAATATACCTTAAAATTTGGATTTAATAAAAAACTTTTAGATATCCCCCAACATTTTCAACAAACCGTTAATAGTAAAAAATTGCAACCAGACTCCACGACAAAAATGAGATTCGTCTCCTAAACAAGCGAAAACACGATTTAGACAGGTTTAGTCAATTTGCATGTTCAAAAAACTTGCTCTACGATCTCATTTATAAAGCAAACTACAACATTAATGATTCTCACATGTGCGTACAAAGCAAACGTATAAGATGACTTTCAGATTATTGCCATTTAATTTTTCACAATATTTTCATTTAATAAGTTTTATGTGAAAAATTTGATTAAATTGCAATATTACATCAGAGCAGTAGTGTCGCTTAAATAATGAACACATATTGATACAAAACAAAAATGTAATCGGTATATCGATTAAATCATCGTTGCACCCATGTACATCGATGAAAAACATCGATGTTCCAACTCTAAAGTAGGGTCGCGGGTTACATACAATTCGCTATTTAGGGTCGCGGCAATAAGAGGTTGGTTTTCTAGGCCTCAAAGTATTTCTCTGATAAATGTAAGCCCCAGTGAGCACTGAAGAATAATAGAGAGAGAGAGAGAGAGAGAGAGACTAATGTATTCAGTAGACGTGAAGATTGTATCGCCAGTTTCCGCCATATTGCCGGTCTCGAATGAAAATATATTCCATGTAAACTGTTCTGTCGAAAATTCCAAAACAAAATCATTGCTTCATTTCATGTAATGGTGTTCATGAGTGGGGCCGTGGCGGGGAAGGCCTACGCCAGGAGCGCAAGCGAGGGAGGTTAAAATCGGCTGAAATATCTCGCAGGGGAAAGGGCGCAAGATCATCTAGCTACGTCCTGTTCATGGGACCGGCAACATGGCGGTAAATGGCCACACTTTTTGAAGCTTGCCTACCCTCTCGGGGGGTCTTAAACCTCTTTTTCTCCAAGGGCCAATTTTGCTTATTCTTGTAGGCCCGCGGGCCGCACTACTGTATCAGCAATATTAGGACTGAACAAAAGCGGCTCGAGGGGTGCGCTCCGCCCGGATCAGCCTTTGTTGATAGTTTTTCCTTAAGTCCCTATATTAGTTTTGCATGCCCACCCAAAAATATTTGTTGGATCCGTCTCTGGGACTAAATATATAGATTACAACATAAAATACGCATGGAAGTAAAAAACATTAAACAGTACGTTTAATTATTAGCGTGTAAAGCGAAATCAAACCTTTTGGCGAGATTTTTGGCACTGCTTATTTTTAACAATCCTGTCAATATCCGGTCTTATTTTTGATATTGCAATCCTAAGAATGCTTACAAGGTGGACGTCAGTTATTCTGGTCCTAACTTTTCATTTTATCGACTTCATTTTTGGAAACATCTGTTTACAGCAGACGCACATTGCGTACGCATTGGGGAGGGTTACCAGGTTGTAATTTCACTTCAATGAAATTCGTATAGGTGTTCCGAAAACACCGTATCAAAAGTATATAGCCATGATCTTTGTACAAAATGGACCATAGCGACCCTTTACATGGGGGGTCGGAAATAAATAACCACGGAGTTATGGCTATAAACAAATAACAAAGCATAATCGGATGAAAAAAAAAGCATTCCCAAACTGGACGTATTTATCCAATACACAGCATCTGGGCTGTATTATAAAAAAAAAGGATAGCTTATTCGCTGTGCATATGTGGCATGTGGGAGTTAACAATTTCGAGCCAATGAAAATTGTATTTGAAAGTTTGGCCTTTAATTTCCCAACTTCCGCCGTCGCCAATTTTTGGCGGGAATGGAGAATTTTTGACAAGCTATTTTCGAACTTAAACTTTAGCTCCCATAATCATAATTCAGAATCGATCAAGACATAGGAGTACGGAAAGGGGAGGGTTTATGTAGGCCATAACCCCCCCCCCGCAATTGGGTGAATATTAACCATACATCTACGGCAGCGGTCGCCAACCGGTGGAGAGAATTTTGGAAAGATCTGGACATTATTTGCATTTTTAATGTTTTATTAATAATAAAACAAAAATAATATTCTAAGAAATTCTCATATTCTGAATGACAATTTTCGCCTTTATATTGCACTAAATTCACGAAAAGTGTTTGAGAAGATCCTAAACGTTTCAGTACTAATCTCTAACTTTATGTTAAAATAATTAATTGTAAATTTTTATGTCGATAATGTACTTGAAATAATTATCGGCAATTAGTGAAAAAAACAACACTTGCCGCAATGTAGTTACCAGGAGCAGCCCTGTATTTATCCTAAAAAAAAAACATATTAATGTTCCGCGGGATTTAAAATTATGAATTTAGTGGTCCGTGAGGTCCGAAAGGTTGGCGACCGCTGGTCTACAGTACCCAAGCTATGATATAGAGGTAAACCTTCTCATTCGAACCAACCCCTTTTAGGAATTTTCTGCGTACGTTACTGGATCAAGGGTAATTTTTCGATACTAACTTTTATTATCAAGCTATTTATTATTTACCTGCAGGACAGACTTTTGATTTCTTCGACGGTAAAACATGAACGAAAATAAAAGAATCTTTGGAGCATAAAAGTTTATGATTGGCAGGTGGAGGGCATTGATGGATCTAGTATGAATCCTAGAGGTGGGGAGGGTGGCGATTTGTATGAAAGTATGCAAAGTAATTTGAACCCTCTTAACTGCTTAATCATTTTCTTAAAGTCGCTTCAAAAATTGCATATATTTTTATTACATATTTCAAATCTACATGCATTTGAGAGTTAAAATATGTAGCACATTTTTGTAAACAAGATTTTTTTAATATAAATTTCGTGCATAAGAACAGGCTTTCATAAAAATCAATTTTAAGAGTAATCATATAAAGATAAAAATTCTAATTAGATTACGATTTAGGAAGTGTTCAAGTATTACGTAAGCAATATTTTGGCCATTTCACCCCCACCTCAGAAAGCAAAAATTAACATTGGCTAACATAGGAAAATAAGACCAACGGCAACCCCTCCCCACAAGGTTCTTACGTAATACTTGAACTCCCCTTACTTTATACATATATACAATACAAATATAAAGCATGTATACTAATGAAAACCACTCGCTGAACGTTTCCTGCAAGCCATATTCTGAATACAAAAACCGATAACAAAGGGAGCGCTTGCAAAATCAGTTAGTGAACTCTATGCAAATACGAAAATTTAGGCGACAATAACGCCATTTGTTGACCAAACTACGACTAGAAGTCTAAATATTGTAGAAAATGCATTACCGACAGTTAAACGGTGGAGAAGCGGGATGCGCTTTTAAATAGATGGAAAAATTGCATACCCGCAGAAATCGTGGGATGAGAAAATTTTGTTACTTTCATGTTACCCGAGGAAATCGCGGGATATGCAGTCAGAGGAAAAAACTGCAGGGGAGAGGGGGGGGGCCTCAGTAGCGCAGTTGGTAAGTTGTCCGTCCGTCTACGGATCTTGCTAACGTGTACTGGGCAGATGGTTTGTTCCTTTTACTACCGCCCCTCTGGCCACGGGGCCCTGTTCAATTCACTTTTCCCTCCCCTTCGCCCCTTCGTAGCAAAAATTGGAACACTCCTTAGGCAAACTTCCTTAATCGGTGTTGCGAGATTTGAAAATTTGATTTTTCAAACTAAACTTTTAGTGTTGAACTTAGAAGGCTTCCACGGACGTGGGGAGCACCCTGGTGTTCACAGAGCTCCACTGGGAAAAATTGGAAGTTGCAGCCCTACGTAGGAACCCTGAAAGCTTTATCTATAAAATTGTGCCAATTATCAGACCAAATCGCCAATTTCGGAAATAACAAAAAATGCCAACACACCTCAAAACCAATTTAGCGCCGAATTTCAAATTTAAAGTAAGGCTCATTTTTGGTTTGAAGGCGCCATTGGTTATTAGAGACCCCACCTCTCAAATCTAAAAGTATGCATAACTCCGTGGGTATTCATTTCCGACCCCCCCCCCCATGTAAAGGGCCATTATGGCCCATTTTGCACAAGGATCACGGTTAGATACTTTTGACTCGATGTTTTTGGAACACCCTGTATATATATATGTGTGTGTGTGTGTGTGTGTGTGTGTGTGTGTGTGTGAAGATACCGAGTTGTAGCTCTGAGCTCTCCCCAAGTTGAGCCCACGGTGTCCTAACCTACTAGATGAATGTAACAATAAAAATTTTATTTTGCAATTTTTAAAAATAGAAATTTTTTAAAATTCTGAAAAAAATCACACATGTTAGTACATATTTATTGAAGGTACAGTTAAAATTTCAGGGTGTTATCTCTATGGTATCATATAAAAATTGAATTTCTTTACAGATAATGTAAAGAGATTTAAGTTAAAATACACGTATTTTAACTTAAATCTCGTTACATTACCTATAAAGAAATTCACGTTTTGTATGATACCATCCTAAAATTTTGACTGTGCCTTCAGTAAATTTGTACCAACATTTGTGAATTTCTTCAGAATTTTAAAAAATTTCGATTTTTAAAAACTGCAAAACAAAAATTTTGAAAAACTGCCAATAAATTTGTTTTACTCAAACGCCATGCATGTTATATACCAAATGAAATCCCTCTTCACAAGCTTTAAAATGATACCATAACCAGCTTTGTATTTGAAACGGATAGCTTGTAAATTTCATTTAAAATTTCGGCGGTGAGCAGTTTTTAGGACATTTTGGCAATTTTGAAAACTCAAAAACTCAGAAATTGGCAACAGGAAAAATTAAAAAAAAAAAAAAAATTATATTTCAGATGATAAGAAACAAATAAAAATTAACCAAATCCTTGACATCAAATTCCAAAACGTATTTTTTATTGGTTGATTTGACATGGATGGACCCTATAAAAATCTAAGTTGAAAACTACAACGCTGTAGGTACTAATAGAGCTATGTATGAATTAAACTTGACCTATGCAATGTCACCCAAACTGATATACACAACATTACCAAAATAGTTATGCATATATTGTTATAAAAACAGCCACATGCGTAATTAAAATTGCGACATATAGTACCACAAATTAGCCATATATTATGGCACGAAATAGGCATGTATAGTGCCACAAAACCATCTTTTTTAAATGTTCCTGCTTAAGGCGCGTTTTCCTAGATGCGCATATTTTACAGCGCAACAATGAAAAACGTCGAGAACTGACTCAAACAATAGAAAACCAATGGAAGTGTTTTCCTAGAACGCGCAAAACGCTTCCACTAGTTTTTATTGTTTGAGTTTCATCTCGGCGTTTTATATTGTTGCGCCGCCACATATGCGCATCTAGGAAAACGCCCCTTTAATAGAAATGCTGGCTTTATTTTGCGATCTTTGCTTCTAGCATTTGTCCAAGAGGGATGACAGTAAGAAGAGCAGAGATGGGCAATTTCGACATACTTTTAGTTTCACCATCCTTTTGTATGCTACGATTGCGGTGCTTAGAAATTGTGTCTAAAACCATTGAAATAGAAAAGGGCTTTCGCTTTAATGATTTCCCATGTTTTATTATTTATTTCGACACAGTTTGCGGGGAAATCGAGCTTCGTTTCTAAGAACGTCTTCACATTTATGGAATGTCCCCATGGCCGTTCCCAATGGATAAAGCGCGAGACAAAAGCCTTTAAAGATATTTTTTCCTTTCGAGCTTCCGAATAGGATAAAGAGCAATAGATGCTTCGGAAGGCATTGATCGAAACTTGAGAATTCGCGTCTTAAATAATTCAAGAAAAGAGAGAGCTCTGATCAAGAAACAAAAGATGAATCACTTCCCCTGGAAATCATCCAGCCTGATGTAGCGGGAAGCCTCTCTTTCAAGAAAGATGCTTTCCATTGGCCGCCTTACAACTTCTCATTCCGGGCATGAGATGTCCTGGTAGTGACTGAAGATCGTGATCTGAAAAATGGCGAACAGTGGGATCTTAAAAATGCAAAACAATGCTGATCTTAAAAGCAGCCAACTTGGGATTTAAACAAAGCGATTTAAAATCACTTTATACTCTTGCTTTTCACAGACGCCAAATGGAAGAGAGGTTAGAGTACACATTAGCGACTTTTGCTTTCAATGAAGTTTACGATTGATGTGCATATGGGACGTCGTTAATGAATAATTGAGACATCATGAATAGATCTTTTAGAAATTTTATTAATGATGCACGTAGCTATGGCAGTGACGTGTTAAGTGCTGGGTATTAGGCATATATTTATTTATTTTGTCATTTCACACATTATATTTTTGAATTTTGTTTTGAAAATTCAAATATTTAAAAAAGCAATTTCGTATTTATTCCGTCTAATTAATAAAAGCGTTGAGCTAGGGGAAATTATTTTTTTCCTAATATTTGATTATAAAAAAATTTCCCAAAAATTGAATCGGACAGATTTATTTTTAACCGCTTTCATAAATTTTAACCAGCAACGTTCATCATCTTTTAACCAAAATAATTTTACCCTTCGTGACATTTTATGTGACTCTTTTGATTCCATGAAATCGTTTTTAACTTTTTATCTAATATTCACTATTCCCATCTCATATGATTTTTTATATCGTTTCATTTGGAACATTTAATACTTACTCTCAATATGTTTATACTCTCAACATATTTTTGCCATGATTTTGTTAATTGAAAATGAACAACAAATTAACACAGTTTAATTAAGTTTAATCGTTTACAGACTGTTTCAATAGCCCTGGGCTATTTTCGTCAGAATGGTCAACGATATACACACAACCATATACACACAAAATCGTCGTCGACGATACACACACAACGTGTAATGACAAATACTTGTTACAAACGGCGGTTACAGGTATAATGAAATGAACGGTAAAAATAAATATAAACGCATGGTTTAGGGGAAACATCTCTGGTAATGGAACGTAAAGTTCAGAGAAACATCTCTGGTAGTAAACCATGAGTTTAAAAAAGAAACAAACAACGAAATAAAATTATGCTGTATGGAATGAAACACGTCGTGAGATAACAGAATCATTTCATAAAGAATTACTGTTCGATGTGGGGAGAAAGTTCTTCCAAAAGGGAGAAATGAAATGCGACGGCGACTGTTCATTAACGGCATTATCTGCGTTGGCGATTATATGTAAGGCCTCAAAAAAGTTGAGGTCCAGTGGAAAGGAAACTTTTTGGGTAAGTTGTGCTTTATGAAATAAAAATTTATAGCAAGATTCCCACGAGTATTTAGCCAAAGCAAATCTGTGGAGTTCTTATTTTCGAATATAAGCGTCATGTTCTTTTAAACAAATTCGTACGACTCTGCGTGTTTGGCCAATATAGACACGATCACATAGACAAGGAATGGAATAAGTTCTCCAATAATCAAAGTCCGGAATGACGTCTTTGAATTTGGAGAAACCCAATTTATTAATGGGATTGAAGACAACACGAAAAATAAATTTACGAAGGCTGGAAGCAATCTTGGTAGATATTTTCGGCACAAAGGGTATACAGACAGTTTTCACCGCAGGCGAAGAGAGTGGACGACACTTTCACCATTCTCCCGGATACAAACACAGATCTTTCTGAAATTGTTGATGTTTTGAATTCCTTGGATCGACACATTTAGTTCACCTTTGAGGAAGAGAGCAATAGCACACTTTCTTTTCTTGACGTTCTCGTCCATCGAACACAATCAGGTTTCCTCACAAGTGCTTACCGGAAACCATTTGTCGTGTGTCTCCCCACCTCATGCTTCTTCTGTACATCCACGTAGTCAGAAAATCAGCACGTTTTATTGGTTGGTTTCTCTGGCTCTGAGGTTTTCTTCCACAGATGAAACACTTGTAACTGAACTCAACTACATTCGTAGAATTGCAGCTGATCGCGCATTGGAACCTTCCATCATCGATCGGGCTCTGAAGAAACTCACGCGACCCAAACTGCCTACTACTCGCGTTGGTTCCTATTCGCCTGGGCTGAATATATATCTGTATACCCTTTGTGCCTAAACTATCAGGATTGCTTCCAGCCTTCGTAAATTTATTTTTCATGTTATCCCCACTCCCATTAATGAACTGTGTTTCTCCAAATTCAAAGACGTCATCCCTGACCTTGATTTTTGGAGAATTTATTCCATTCCTTGCCCATATATATGATCGTGTCTACATTGTCCAAACACGCAGAGCCCTATGAACTGGTTTAAAAGAACATGACACTGATATTCAGAAACAAGAACTCCACAGATCTGCTTTGGCTAAACACTTGTGAGGATCTGGCTATAAATTTTTATATCATAAAGCACAAATTATCCAAAAAGTTTCTTCTCCACTGGACCTCTATTTTTTTTTTGAAACCCTACATATAATCGCCAACGCGGATAGTGCCGTTAATGACCAGTTGCCGCCGAATTTCATTTTTCCCTTTTGGAAGAACTTTTTCCCCACAGCGAACAACAATTTTTCATCAAATGATTCTACTGTCTCACGACGCATTTCATCCCATGCAGCATAATTGTATTCTATTGTTTGTTTCTTTTTAAGCTCATTGTTTACTACTAGAGACGTTTCTCTAAACTTAATGTTCCATTACCAGAGACGTTTCCCTTAACCCAGGGACTTAAACCTTTTTCAGTCCAAGGGACAATTTTGCTTATTCTTGTTGGTTCTCGGGCCTCACTACTGTATCGGCAATATTAGGACTGAATAAAATCCTATCAAGTGGGGTGGGTGATTGATACTCCTGAATTCGCTTTTGTTGTCGTCTTGTTTTTTAATTTTTATATTGATTCGCCCCCACTCCCCGCAAATGTTTTCTTGATCCGCCGCTAGAACTGAATATGTATATATATATATATATATATTACAATGTAAAATATGTATGGAAGCAAAAAAAAAAAATTTACAATACTTTTAGTTGTTAATATATAAAGCGAAATCAAACCTTTTAGTGAGATTTATAGCACTGTTTATTTTTAACAAGCCTGTCATATCTTATTTTTGACGTTGCAACCCTAAGAGTGTTTTTAAGACGGACGTCGGTTATTCTGGTCCTAATTTTTGATTTTACTAACTTCATTTTTGAAAAGAGTTGTTCGCAGACGTGTAAGTTCTCACGAATAGTGATACCGTTTTCGGAGCATGCAGTCGGATGGTTGGGAAGATGTTCTTATCGATGTATTTAGAATAGAATTCAATGAGTCATAAGTTGAATTTTGTTTTAAAATCACTGTTGCACTGCAAATCAATAAAACTACCTTTAATATCGATATAAGTAAGAAAATTAAGGTCATTGGTGCATCTTCATAGGGGGCCGAAGGGGCCCAGGCCCCCCATTGAGATAACAAAGTGAAAAATTATTATGCCAACAGACAATGAAATTATTTTTTTAAAAGTAGTGAAATTGAAATTAATGACGATCCCAACGACATTTCCCTAACCTCTTGTGGCAATGAGATTGCTGTTGAGGCAAGCAATGGCTAGAGGCTGTCTTCAAACTCTTTTCAAGAGATAAAGGTATGCAAAACAATTATAATGGAAATTTTTGACTGCAGATATTTCTAATTATGCCAAGAAATTTAACCTCACCATTCAAGATAAGATAACAGTGCTAAAATCTCTTTGGTAACCATATGCAAATTTCAGTTTTCTCACGACAGTCACAATAGTGCTGTAGAAAGGCAAGGAAAATCTCACCACAATTGGAAGTTCCGTTCATCTGAACTGAATAAGCATAGCTATCTAGCTTACTCAAAAGTGGAAGACAGTGCCTATAGCAAATTTTGTGTGTTCTCTTTTCACCCCATGAAGTCGGTTTAAGATCGATATACTCCATAAGTCAACAAATTTCAAAAGAGTTTAATAATTGGAAGAAGACCTTGGAGAAGTTCAGCAAACAAAGAACTTTTCTCTATCATAAGAATTCAATTCACAAAGCCGATGAGTTTTTAAAGGTCGCAAAAGGAAAAAAGGCTTCCGTAGATCAAGTAGTGGACAGAGGGCAAGCAAAAGCAAGTTTTGCACAATAGGCTTATTTTTAAACCTATTACTAAAACAGTGATCTTTTGTGGAAAACAAAAGCTGGCCATTGTAAAATTGTATATATAAAATCTACTACTATTTCTAATTAATTATCTTATACTGTAGAATTACTAGTAATTTAATAATGATAAATGAACACAAAAAAACAACCGTAATTGATGTGGCCCCTGGACATTTTCTCCATCAAAAATTCCATCCATCTCTGGGCCCCCTACTCTTGGGAATATTCTAAGTGCGCCACTGATTAAAGTAAAAAACGATTGAGGGGAAAACCGCGAGTTATTTTAGTTCTCTAGTGTTTTAAGATATTTATTACGAAATGTGAAAATGTGAACAGAATAAAAGACATAGACTTAAGATTCGAAAGGGGTATATTTTTATGTGAAACAATTTGTAATTTTTCATGAGCCAGCGGACCGCAAAAACATATCGACGGGCTGCAGGTTGAAGACCGCTGCCCTAACCCATGCGTTTATATTTATTTTTACCGTTTATTTTATTATACCTGCAACTTGTAACCGCCATTTGTAACACGTATTTATCATTACACGTTGGGGTGTATATCGTCCGCCGTTCTGACGAAAATAACCCAGGGCTATTGAAACAGTCTGTAAGCGATTAAACTTTTTAAAACTATGTTAATTTGTTATTCCCTTTCAATGAATTTAATAATGCGCAATGTCGTCGTCAAATCATTTCAAGTTCAATGTTTTTACCATTTCAGCCTCATTTTTTATTTATAACTGTGTGCACATTCTTGACTTGTTTGGCGCAAAATGACCTTTGCTGTCCTTGGGCCATAAAAATACAACCAACCAACAAAGATTTATTTCGATATCTCTGTTTTTTGGATTAATCTAGGCTGAGTTATGATCACATTATTATAATCTTTTTTTTTTTTTTCAAATCTTATGAATGAGCGAATGTTTTATGTTGAACTAAGAACTTTGTCCAACAACGTTACTTTATTAACCGAAATGATTTTAACCTTCAATGCATTTTATACGACTCTTTTAATCACGAACTCATTTTTAATTTTTTATCTCATATTGGCTTTTCCACTCCCATCTGAGTTTATTACATCGTTTCGTTTAAATGTACTTTGAATACATTTTTACCATTCATTCTAGTTTTACTTGATCCTCAGTTTAAAACGGTATGTACAGTCTCCCCTCATTTGACGCAGAATGGCCCTTGCTGTCCTTGTCATAAAAATACAACCAGCCAACGAAGAACTGTGTATTGTGTGTATATTAGAAATGCGCAGAGTCATTCATTAATTCGGCCTATGAACGTTTTTGCTCATCTCTAGTGTATAGTTCGTTCACGAAAAGTTGTCCGATGGTGCCGTTAGAAAATAAGGGGAGCTGACGTCACAAAGGGCATAGCCGATTCCAGCAGAGGGAAGGGTGTCATTTCAGAACTGTTTTTTAGTGAACGTTTGTCTGCGCCAAAAACCAGTTCTGAAATGACGTCCTCCCCTCTGCTGTAATCGGCTAGCCCGTTTGTGACTTCAGCTCCCGTTATTTCTAACGGTTCCATCGGACTACTTTTCGTGAACGAACTATATATGTTGTGTATGTGCATATACATTGTTATTCTGTTTCTTACCCATCCTCCCTCGACTAACAGGCTGTTAACATCAACCAAACGGGGTTTTACGCATTAGAGACGAGGTGTGGAGGGATTATTGAATACGATTGAGTTTTTGCATTCAACTTGTTTCATATGGTGCATATTAGAATCTTCATTTTATGTAAAGAAAAGTAAATATGCCGCACACTCGTTCTGGTATCGACCTGGCAACCTTTGAATTTGCGTTTCAATTTCTTGACCGCAAGGCCACTGAGTATAACCATCACGAGCGCCGTTAGCGGGGGGGGGGGGGGGACCCATCCCTTCAATGTTGGGATTAGTGTTCCATGTCCCCCCCCCCCAATTTCAAACAAAAATTTTATAACGGGTAACGCCGTTCAAGATTTAATTTTGTTTTTTAATCTCAGGAATGCGGTTATATTTTTTGGCGTAGTGTATTTAGTGCGAAATAAAAAAATGTACTTTGTCATTTATTTGGTGTAATTATACCTTTCGTTGGATTGTATTATCTATCTCACTTTTCTTCTTGGTAGCGTTTTCATTGGCGCGTTATTATTTCACCTTTCAAACGGAATGTTTTTAATAACGTTAAAATTTGGGATTTTTTTTTGATGAATGTAAGTTTATGAATATTTTCTTTTATTCAATCTTACATCAACATTACAGATTAGGGAAGTGAAAATCATCGAGAGTAATTATTTTCTTCAACCACCCTCACTCCGTCCACCAAATGTTTAAAATTTTAAATAGCAACCTCTACCTTGGGTATATTGTTTTAAATAGCGCTAAAGGTGTTATTGTTGTACTGAAGAAAAATTGAAATTGACTAGTGCTTTCGTGAGAAAGAGGAAAAATAACATTATTATTTTCACCTATTCAAATTTGCTAGGGAACACACTGTCACTTACTCTTGGAATGAAAGATGAAAGTACTTTCACTAGCATCTTTGAATAGGTAAAAATGATTAGTTTATTTTAGTTCTGGCTCACAAACGCATGCAGCGATTTCAATGTTTTTCCAATCCACCAATAGCGCTTTTTACGCACTTTAGAAAATATATACCACAAAATAGGTGTTACCATTCGAAATGTTAAACTTAGGGTGGCCGTGGGGAGGGGGGATCGAACAAATAATTTACTGCAAGATGACTTTGCACTTCCCCTTTGGGTGTTGTACCATTTGCGTACATCTCAGATACTTGCATATCAAAATTTGTCCCAGATGCGTACAAGATGAGAAAATGAGCTCATTTGGCTACCAATTTGGCCGCCATTTGGCGTCACACAAATATAATCGCTTATTTCTATACTGTATTTTTATATAAATGCTTCGGACTGGAAGCTTATTGCTATTTAAAATTTACATAGATAGTACAGTCGAACCTTGTTAAGACGAACACGCTTAAGACGAATTACTTTTAATACGAACAGTTTTCTGAAGTTCCGTCAGATTGTATAGCATACTATGCTTTCTGGAAAAGGCGAATTACTGTTAATAGGAACAGATTTTTTGTTCCCCTTGGTGTTCGTCTTAACGAGGTTCGACTGTATACAGTATATTATACATTTATAAGGAAAAATTACAAAGTAAATTAAATAATCAATTTTGTTAAAATTGTCAAATACCAGGAACTTCGAATATGTCTGAACTTACTGTAAGTTAGCACCAGGTGCGGTCTGGGTTGCCGGCCAGCCGGACCCTTTCCCTGAGTCGGGCCCTCCACAGCATAGAACCTTGCCAGCGTGGACCCCTAAACTTTATTCGGGCCCCCTTTCTTCAGCACCTGGTACCTCCCTCGTCGGCTTTTTATTAGCTCTCTCTTTTCTGTATGGCAACGTTTTCATTGACGTGTTCTTATTTCAACTTTCAAACGAAACGTTTTTAATAACGTTACAGCTACAACTATACGACTATAATTTCTTTATTTTAATTTTGCAAGTTCGAGGACGTTTTTGGCCAAGTAAGCTCATTATCAACGACATAAATTAAATAGGCTGTCTGCATCATCATCATCAGAGTAATAAATACGAAATTTAGTAAGGTGCATTATATGTGAAAATTAAATTGGAAATGTAACTAGAATATGGATTTTATGGTAAAGTGAATATCATCAAACAGAACCACATTTAAATTAAACACTGCTTTGCTAGTGTCTGTTATCTCTGTAAAGAGTTGTTAACAACAAGGCCTTAACCAGAAATTTTTTTGTGGAGGCAAAAATTTTTTACAATCTCGCTAATGAATAAGTATTGGTAACAAAAACATTTTGGGATGGGGGTGGGCGGCAGGTCCTTGTGACCACCCACTGGCTACGGCCCTGGTTAACAAAAAGCTCCCTTCCACTAGTATACTGTCCACCCCAATACTTTTATGCTATTGGCGCCCATGCGTGTTCCTTTTCTCGCATATGTATATTAACCAAAGGGAAGAACTCGTTAACAATTTAAGGAGGGAATATATAAAGGAGAGCTTACGGAGTTCTCCTTTTGATTAACATACACGTACAAGAGCCCCTTGGGGTTTATTCAACAGTTCCAATATCTAGAGAAATGAGATGGTAAACCAGAGGTCGCTGATTCGATTTAAGCCTGCATGCGTCACACCTTTTCTGTGTTTAAAACAAAGGTCCTAATATGAAACATGCCAAAAGTGTAGTGTCAAAATTCATAATCGTACAGTTAACATTGTGAACCTAGTAAAAGCATTATTGCCACTACAATTTAAAGAAAATTTTTATAACAACGTAGTAATGCATCTACAATATTTATGAATAAAAATCAATTCTTTTCGGGCGGAGAAATCGGCCACCTTTCTTCGGGATTGCATGAAGCTAAAGTGTCAGCAATCAGTGGTGTTTCCATTCACTTGGTTGCATGGTTGCCATTGCGATGTTTTTTTGTAAAAATCGATTACTTTTGGAATGCTGTGTTAGTTGACATGTGGAAAATTTTTCAAGGGTCGAATACAGTACGAAAACGTTTGAAAAACACGAGGAAAAAAGCAGGTTTATGGTAAAGCGGGAGGCGATCTGTGAGGTGGATTTAAGAAGATTTTTCCAGGCGGAGCTGAAGGCGGGTGTGGATCTGTGATCGTTCACTATGGTACTTTGAAACTTCGCCATTTTTTACCACTACAATTTAACTTTATGTGCCGAGTTGTTATTAGGCATTATTTTCAACGTTATCGTAGAATAAAAATGAACTGTTATCATGGAGACACAAACGAAATTATCTGGCATAAAGGATACTTGAATGGTAAATTTTCACCGAGAAACTAATGAAGCATTTAAAATGTAAGGCGACCGTCTATTTGTAACCTCAAACACTGGACAGTAGGAACATGTGCGAGACGTATATCCTCGAGCCCGGAACGAAGTGTAGATCAGGATCGTCAATGTGTTGAGACGGTAGAACAATAGACAATGGTTATTTTCATGGCTTTAGTTCAAAAAATATTTTGATTTGAACGCGTTGTTAGACATAACATCTTTTTGCAGTTCTCTTTGTTTATAAAATTACACAATCTCAACGGCATAAAATTTAGTGATTATAGTTTAGATTGGGTAGTGCGTATCGATATATTTCTCGCACACAGACTTTATCATGAATGGACTATTGGTTTTCTAGCAGCGTGACGTATTGGCGGAATCTATTTTAAATACCGGGAATTTTAAAAAGGATGGAGGCGAGTACTAGTGAGTGAATTCTAAAGGGAGAAGGGCGCTTCGACGCGTTACTGAAGTTAGGAAAAGATTTGCGACCATTAACGAAGTTGTGCTTAATAAGTTCGAATCCAACGTTTGAACTCAAACTAGAGCTTTTAGGTATAGGAGGAAAAGAGATGGAGGAACTCTAGGTCGGGGACAATGTCTCTCTTCCTCCTATATATAAAAGCTCTAGTTTGACCTCAAACGTGGGTGCCGAAATTATTAATTATAATAAATTCACCACGAACAATCACAAACACTCGTCCCTTTGGTTTTGTGTGTTGACCATTATTTGGCAATTGTGTTATCCCTGAGAAGGGTAATAATAGCTTACATCCTTATATATACAGAGAGAGAGAGTGTCATTCCTGTCCTCGATCGTCTAGCGTTTAAGACACTCCAAGCTCAACGGAGGGACCCTAGGTCGGGGACGATATTTCGTTTCCTCCTATACCTAAAAGCTCTAGTTTGAGCTCAAATGTGGGTATATAAATTATTAAGTATAATTTGTTCCCCACAAAAACTCACCCAGAGAGCTTTGTGTGTTGACCATTATTCGGCAATTGCATTAGCCCTGAGAAGGTTTGTTTGATTGGATTTTTATGGCTCAAGAGCATCTGGATTGCGCCAAATAGCCCAGATGATCTTGCGCCATAAGAATCCAAACATCCCTGAGAAGGATAATGGTATCTTACATTAACGAGTTGATTAATTGTACATGAATATAGGGGCGGACTGGGTCCCTTCAAAGGGCGCATGCCTTGGATTAGCGGAGGGCACGATTCCTTGTCCATGCAGAGGCACGAGCCCTATAACTTACGAGGGCGCACCGGCCCGGAGGCCGGTGGTCCAATCCACCCCTGCATGCATATGGAAAGTAATTTCAAAGGCTTGGCTTAGAGTAAGCAAAGCTTAACAATACTATGAAAAACCTAACAATAGTAATTATTTAATAGTATTATAAGATACGAGTATGTAATCATTTTGAGTCTAAATATGAAAAAGATATTGCCAAATGTAAAACGTACATAAAAACATTTCTCTCAGTCGCAAAATGAACTTTTTATTCTCGTAAAAGAGAAATCAATTGACGACAGTTTCCTGTAGATTATATTGCGATTGGTTAGTAAATGCAGTCCTCTCCGCATCTCTTCAAAATATTGATCGTAAAAATGTTTTAACGCGAGTTTCAGTATGATACGCATTTCTGTTAGCTGATAATGGGGATACTAATTGAAGCGCTAGTGATAAATTAAGAAAGCGCACTAATTAACCAGAACAACCTTTAATCATCTCGGCTTAATCGCTAGTCAATTAATGCGAGAATTCGACCCACTATAAGAGGGCCAGAAAAGTCAATTTTTTTTCACTTTATCAGTCAGGACTTGACCAGGATAACTACGGAAAAAATGCGTGGGCTTAAGAGAGAACGCTTTCATTAGATTTTGCACTGAGGAACTGCGTTCCAAATTCGGGCAAAAGGCGAAAATTCCTTTCCAAAAAAACTCAGGGTCGTTCTTATTTCCCATTTCTCCCTTTCTTGTTCTTCACTCTCACGGAATTCCAATGCCTGCTGAAGACAAGGGCTAGGTCTAGATGGCAGTCATTTCCACAGGGTAGCCTCAATTGGCGACTTGGCACAATCTTGGCGAATTGTGCGTGCTCATTTGGACACTTGGGATTGGGTCCATTTCACTTTCAAGTCGGGACGGCAGGATACCTGCTATTGATTGACAGAATGCCTATTAGGTGGTGGCTTCTTTCTCCGCACGTATTTATATGGAGGCATTTTTTTTTTTTTCATATTTTCAGCCAACGACGGATACAGGGGGAAGGTCACAGGGGTCATGACCCCAAAAAATATATTTTTTCACTGTAAAAAATTCCAACTTTCATGATAAATGAAGGGTGTTATTCCATGGCAAATTCTGTCCTTGAACCCCCCAAAATGAAAGTCTGTATCCGCTCCTGATTGCAGCTTGTTTTATTATATTTTTTTTTATCGTAATTAGTTGTTTTTTTCGTCGTAATTAGTTGCTGTCCTCTTCCATGCGCTACAGTGGTAACGCGTTCGCCTACCTTATTATTAACCCCGTGTTAACTCCCAACGATTAAAAAAACAAAAAAGGATGAGGGTTATAATCCCCATCAACACCCCTACTGCGTACGCCAGTTGGTTAGGTCTGAAAAGGTTCGGGTTCCTTAGATAAATGCAGGTACATTGCCCCAGGGTGGCGGCACAGTGGTTGTGTCCACTTGCGAGGGTGGCGTGAGTGAGTGGGAAGGGTGGCCGCGGAAGGCGGCACGGTAATCCCAGATGCAATGGTGGCGTGGTGGTAATGTATTCGTCTCTCCTGCAATGATGCCGTGAAAGGCGCGCCATTTTTTCTATTCACCGTAACCTATGGTTTGGTTTCCTTAGCAGGATAGCTTCGGATTCCTCGAAAAACAGAGTCTCGGGGAATCATTACTTTTGCCGTCCTTGTGTCGTAAAAACTTTCGTTTCCCATTGGTCACTGGTATGAAGCTAAGGTTAGTAAACATTTTCAGTCATAGGTCGATTATCTACAACTCTATAAACGTATAATCCCTACAGCATTTTAACTTTTTGTCTGATTTACAGTAAAGGAAAGCAACATCAAAAACTCACGTGAATTCTTATCTAATTGAAAAATTATAGGTGCCTTTTAATCCTGAGTGGGACACAGGAGTAAAATTATCGTCTTTTGCAATTTTTAACCGATCTCTTTTAAATTTGGCAAAAATGTGAAATATCTCGTATGCAATATGTATACTAAATATTGTGATACTATATATACAAAGTAGTTTTTGAGATATTAATAATTTTCATGTATTTTTATCCTATTTTTACCCGTTAGCTAAAACGCTCCTTGCGATTTAGATATTTTTCAATTTTCATTTAAAAATTCTGTGACATGTGTAAACTCATGACTAATAAAATATTGCATGGATTTTAAAATTCAAATAATAGTGAGTGAAAACAAAATTATCGAGTATTCATCAAAAAATAGTTTTTCTTACGTATTCGTGCATCATCATGAATAAAACTTTGCAAGAAAATTTGGTGTAATAACCAAATTCATGCAACAGTTTGTTCCTCTTATAAGTATGAACACGTGTACCTGTACTAACCAGGGAAGTACCCCATAGCGACATCTCCGATTTGCTTGAAATTTTCAAAATGGGTTGTCGTTCACGAATGAAGCGGTCGTTTTGATTCAGTCATTTTGAATCGGTCATTTTCAGTCGGTCTTTTAAAATGAGCGTTCATCCACCTGTTACACGATATACTCGTAGGTCTGTAAATTACTTTGTTCGCGACTGACGTACACCGTTCGCAACTGCTAGTCATTCTCGAAAAAAAAATAAAAATAGCACAGACATGTTTACAGACGGTCTGATTGAACGAATCTTTGTCAGTCAGTAAGTAGGTCCACGCTGAATATTTGGTTCAGATATTAATCGATTTGCATCTTCAAACTTTTCGCTGACAAGGAAAAAAACCTGATGGTTATCTTTATATATATATATATATATATTATCGCATTATATATTATCGCAAACCTTCAATTAAAGAAAAAAAAGCAATATCTGCTAAGCAAAGTGCGCTAAAACAAGGTATGCCTGTAAACAAAAACGGCAAATTAAACGTAGACAAGACTTCGAACGTGTCAGACATATCTGCAACCAAACACATGTGTAACAGAAATGTGTAAGCTGCAGACACGTGTAAATTAATAGATTAATAATTGATAATATTTTATTCAAACCTCAAGCATACACAGCATCAAGTATGCATACAAGTCTATATATATTGTTTACAGCTGGTAATAGACGTAAGAATAACTTTTTTGTTTGGTGATTAGGTGAAAAAAATGGAAGAGAGTAAAAAGCAGTAGCTTGTTACGAGACTCCCTACCGGAGTAACGAACTGAATACAAGTAAATTAATTGACTTTATACATATATTATAAAATTAAATATAATATTAATTATATTAAATTGAAAAAAGGCGTGCTAAATTTGGTTTTAAATCAAGTGTTTATCAGCTGTGGCCCTTCGAAACGAAAAGTTACAAATAGTTAACATATGGTGGCACAAATCGTTAAAATGCTATCTCTTCAAAAATGCAA
The DNA here is from genome assembly GCA_006491805.2 of Dysdera silvatica. Classification (NCBI taxonomy): domain Eukaryota; kingdom Metazoa; phylum Arthropoda; class Arachnida; order Araneae; family Dysderidae; genus Dysdera; species Dysdera silvatica. The sequence goes on from QLNU02015003.1 coordinate 4,454,935, forward strand.
TCAATTGGTTGTGTTTACGGAAAGAGTATGTCTATGCGCATAGTATAATCGTACAGAATTATTAATTACTCGATGATTGTTCTGTTTCTTCTACTCGTATGCCCAGTCAAGGTTAGCAGAATTATTTACTGAACAAATTACGCTGGATTGTTCGTTCAGTGATTCATTCATTGGATTTTTCGTTCAGTTGTGCATCGTATTGTTTGTGCAGTGATTCGTTCACTGGATTGTTCATGCAGTGATTCATTCATTGGATTGTTGGTTACGTGATTCATTCACTGGATTGTTAGTTCAGTGATTCATTCGTTGGATAGTTTGTTCAGTGGTTCATTTACGGGATTGTTCGCGCAGTGATTCATTCATTCATTAGTCAATGAATTATTTTGCCTTTCGCTAATGCAGAGTAATTCTTCTTGTTATATTCCAACTTGTTTTATTTCGTATAAAAAAGAATACGACGACTGACTAAAGGCTTACCATAATTAGTAAAATTTCGTTACTGGTCCCACGTATGAGAAAAGGTTCCGCTACGTTTTGAGAACTATTGTTTCCTTTTCACTTCCCTTGATAAAGAAATCAGTAGTTCTCGAAACGTTGTGTAATCTTTTCCCATACGTTGGACCAGTAACGAAGTTTTACTAGTTTATTTCATTATCCTATGAAATGACGTAAGCACAAAATTTGGCGATCAGTATTGGCGAGTAGGATCCTGGGATTTGGCGAGAATAAAGTATGTCTTCAGGGCTCAATGACGTACTTGAAGAAAACACATTTGAAAAGACATTTTCTACGATGATGTCTACTGACATTATAGTTACGATCAAGGGTGTAGTCAGAGACCTCAACTGGGTGGGGGGGCTAACATGAATTCGTTGGTTTAGTTTCAAAAGATCTGGAACCAAAGATTTTTTCAAATAGCCAGTGAAATTTCTTTTCTGGGGGGGATACAACAGCCCTCTTAGACCTCACCCGCTGAGTTTCGTTACAATCGAATATTGCTTTATTCTCCGTGGGCCCGATTTTTTTTCCTTTTTAAATAAAATACCCATACGTTCACAATGACAGAAACATCGCCACAATAAAAATATTCGGTTTACGCAAAGATGAGGAAAAATATCAGCATTTCTATGAATTTGAAGACTCAATATAATCTGAAAGAAATTTAATAAAATAAATTTTAAAAAATTATCTAAATTGTGATAACTCATTTTTCTCCATTAATTTTCTTTAAAACCAACTTTACTTTTTAACGTTATCTCTTGTCAAGCGATGTTTAATGTTTTGGGTATATGCAGAGCCGTTTCTAAGTATTTTGCCGCCCTAGGCGAGAATTGAAAAATGCCACCCCACACTTTTACTACTATTACTCCTTTGCCTATGATCCCCTCTCTACCACCAACAACATCCAGGTGCACAATAGAGAAGATCTTATATTGTACTTTGAATCGTTAAGCCCATTAATTACATGTATATTCTAAACCTACGTCATTTTGTAACGTTTGGTATTATGAATATTAAAACAATTGCTACATGTTATAATTGCTTAATTTCAACGTTTTATATTTCTGAAAACTAAGATATTGATGGAGCAATATTTCAAAACGCAACGTTGTATACCAGATATAAAAGAATTTGTGTGCAAAATTAAACAATGAAACACATCACAAATTTTGATATTCGTCAAAATAAAGACTTGAGTGATTGTTTCGTAATGCTTTTGTGAAAACAATTTGATGCTTTAATTTTTCCTATTTTTCATTTTTTCTCCTCATTTGCTCAATTTTTTCTTCGTTTGATTAAAATTAATTTTTTACGCCATTTTGCCGCCCTATACTGTTGCTTACTCTAGCCTAATGATGATAGAAATGGCCCTGGGTGTATGCAGGACCGGCTTTAGACATTTGGCGACTCTGGGTAGAGATTGCAATTGTAGTGTGTGTAGTAGCATAGACAAAGCGAGATCGTAACCCACCATTGGTGGAACAATTACGTTAGTTCTCCAAACCTCATCATTTCAGAAAACGAAATTCAGTACTTCAAATTCCATATTTAGTCGTACCATAAACCCTATTTCTAAGATCCGGTTTAGGCTTAATTATGAAGGCACGGTCTTTGCGAAGGTAACAACGTACTGCTGTCGTCGCCTAGATCAATGACTTTTACCCGATGAACTGTCTCCAACTGCTGAACACGTCAAAACATAAACGGAAACACTTATGTATTTGTTTGGTTTTGGATCACATGTGTACCTGACGAGAGACGGCCAAGGTCCTTCCGAAACGTACGATGTAAGCTTCTTTCTACTAAAGTTACTACGTCCATAACATTGAATTTATTCTCATTATTCGTAGCGTGTAGTCATAGACGCACACAAGATGTTCATACGGAGGTTATGGGCTCAATGGGGATTACAGAGCTACAACTCATATATTCCTATGTTAAATATACAAAATTTCATTGCAATGGGGGGTTACAACCCCCATCAACACCCCCTGCGTACGCCAGTGTTAAGTCGTCATGCTAATCTTACTATATTGATAGTGAAAAAAGTCGCCAATTAATGCTAATTAAATTATTAATTGCTGTGGAAAATGTCTGAAGTCTTTGTATATATCCAATATATGCGAGGTAATATATATATATATACATATATCTTAGCACATGTGCTATTGCTACCATTTGCATTGGTTTCCCCTGGCCGGAATACACAAGGGAGCAAATATAAGGTGTTTTGTATGTATGTATGTGTCGAAAATATTTTAAGGTGTATCTGTTAAGGAAAGCAGTATGTGCAACAGGACATTTCGAGTAGGTGAATTTCAAATAATCGCCAACTATCAGAACCTCCTCCCTTTAGCTTCCAGAAACCAATATAAAACGCTTCTAGCTATGGCTCTGGTCCCCAGTTCTGCAAGAAATACATTTTAATAAATCACCTATAGGGTATAGAACGGATAACTTCTTCACTTTATAACGTGTGTGTGTGTGTGTGCGTGCGTGTGTGTGTGTGTGTAGAGGGCCATGCTTTGTCATCTAGTCAGGTAACTGTTATTGTTGTGGGCCTTAACCTTCATTACCTCAGGACTCATCAGCCGCCCTCATAGTCGGAGTGCTACTGTATTTGATGATATCTTGACTCTCATCAGTTCGCAAATGGCCATATATTTTAGATTATTCAATTATTCGCTTTTAATTTTGTTTTCTAAACGTCTGGAAATACACATATGGTGCATACATCCGGATATTTATTGATTAATTTTGTATTTCTTATTTATTATATTATATATTTTACTTCTATATATTATCTTCCAGGCAATTACTAACTGCCTGGTTGCAGGCAGTTATCTTCATCGAATTGAGAAAAATACATTATATACATATGGGCGGCCCATACGAGTACTTCTAGGAGGGGGAATGACACTTTTCAAAGCTGTCGAGAATTTTAGTGAATGTACAAGATACCAAAATGCTACAAAAATAATTGATACTGCTTGACAATTAGTAAAGAGCTAAAAAGTACCTTATTTTAAAATGTGACTGTAAAACTTTTGAAAGTAAATGCATAGCAGGTTCGGGCAAATAAAATTTTTAAACGGCTAGGAGGAGGAAGGCTCGAGCCTCCTTCTGCCCCCATATGGGCACCCATGTACAAAAAGTTTAACGTTGTTAAAACAGATAATGGAAACGATCACTTAAGTTTCGGACGTATAAACGGTAGTCCTTCATCAGGAGTAAAAATTTAATATTGCCACTTCAGTTAAATTTTAAAGATGGCGTATTCTAGGTATTATTGTCCTTGCCTTGGGTGCACGTATACCATGGACGTATTAATTGTTGTTATGCAAATACTTACATAATTATGTAAAAAAAATCGCAAAATAAATCATTGAAAGGAAAAGGGAGAATATAAAATGCTTCGACTGTATGTACGTGACCCCAAGCACCGAACTACCGGGTCCGTATCCGGAATACACATCCGCTTATCCGGAAAGTATTATAGGAGAAGCATAATGAAGGCATCGAGCCAGAAGAGCAATCGAAAACGACGTTGTGGAAATGGCGGTACCGGTTCTACTAAAAATTATTGAAGAAGTGCTAAAAACAGTAGCACACTACCTATACTTAATCATTTTCACCTTTACTGAAGGGTGGATACTTTTTATACGAGGTAACGTATTTGATTTTTCTTCTCCTACATTGGTTTGTAACAAGCTCTTCCATTTTTCACGCTTTAATTCCCGTAATACGTTTTCCCGCGAAAACGGACCCCGCTCCTTATCAAACGATGTTTAGCGACGTAATTAAAATCGATATTTCGCGGTAGCATTACGATGATTGGAATTCATCGATTGGAGCACGAGGTAACAGGGTGGCCACAAAGTATCGGAGTGATGAATCAGTCTGAAGAATGGTCTTTTGTGCTTTGACGCTTTGAAGTATCGGGACCGACACAAAATCACTTTTCTCTTTTTTTCAAAAAAAATTAATAGTTAGTTCAGGGTGGCTGAAAAGTTTTATGCTTTTAAAAATCATTAAAAAAAGATTGTTTATAAAAACTTATTTTTTATTTCGTTTATACCTGTATTAATACTTTGTTTCTGGTTATATGTAAATAAGAATGCAGTGAAATTCTTTATTAAGGAAATGGAAAGGAAGCAGCAACAAAACTAATAGCGCAGCTCTCTTTTCATTCTTTTCTTCAGGATGGATGTTAGTTGAACGCTGAGTAGTAAACGTTGAAAAGTTTGTTTGGATAAGTTAAGCCTTTATTTACATTATTATTGTCGTCCCAGTCCGATTCTACAGCCACCTTGATCACCCGATGTAACGTCTCTAGATTTTATCTATCAAACACATATATTTGTACAAGTCGAACACTTGATTAAATTAATTATTACAGATTAAATAAAGATTACAGATTAAATTAAGAAACAATTTTTATCAACTTTTAGGCGTAGTAATAGTAACGCCGATGTTATGGCATGGTTAGATGGTGAATTTAACTTGCGGAGTGTTCGATTTGTATGAATATATCTGCAGCAACGGGCTTTGCGATGCATTTGTTGCCGATCTCTTCGCAGTTTGCTTTAAAAAGTAGTCCATGTACTGCGCCATGTCGCAAAATAAACGTGTTTATTTAGTAGTGGAGAAATCAATGTTCTGCCTTGGCGTAGATCAGTGATTTTCAATAGGCGGCCCGCGGGCCAGATCCAGCCCGCGAACAGTAGAAACTGGCCGGACTACAAAAGATAAGAAACTGAAAAATTTTTTAGGGGGCCTCATTTTCTTCTAGGGTGCTAATGTTTTTCTAAAAGGGGGCTAAAGCTCTTACCTCAATGCTATTTCATTGAATCAGAAAATTTCTAGGCTCACCTTGCATGGAGCAGAATGACCACTACTTATCGGGATTGTCCTTGCGCCATGAAAATAAAACCAACCAGGATTTCTAGGGGAGGGGATGGACCCCCTAGTCCTCCCCCAATGTCTATATAGTATATAGGGTAATTTCGTCTTCATATCTTCTGGCCAGTCGACAGAAAAAAAAGATTCAAAGTAGCCCGCAACGAAAACTAATTAAGAATCACTGGCGAAGACGACATCGTATTGTTTTATGAAGGAGGCATGGTCACTGCATGGTATTCTGCAACCAATTGTGTTGACTATGTTGTCACGCCTTTTAAGGGCTATTTACCAGGTTGATAATATCAGACTTTACGTGGCGAGACTTTAATAATGACTCCATGTGGTTCATATCCTCCCATGGCCAACCATGTTTCCTGATCTCTCGCAAATCTTGCATATCTGGAATACTCAGTGCAGGCAATTGCAATGATCACGAAATGAGAGCGAACTAGAACGAAACCTGCGAAGCATCTAGCGGAATATGCCGTAGAACAACATTAAAGGTTATTTGGCTCAATACGGTATCGTACATCGATTTAAATCGCCAGTAGAGTATTTTTTGCGTACTTACATGGGACTGTTAGGTTTCGTGTGTACATGACCGCTATGCCAAATCAAATCAAACTTTATACAGACGAATTCACAGTTATTTTATACATAAAGTGATGGTTATCTATGGTTTGTCAGCTAAGTTAATCCGTCTTGACAGCAAAGGGTAAAGACTTTAGGGTCTGACAAAGCCCCCGCTGCCCAGGATTGGATATAATAAGCGGAAGTCATAAATACAATATACAAACTAAACATACAATAAAATAAAAAAAAACTGGTTGATTAGTAGAGGTATGAGAGGTATAAAATAGGGAAAGATGTGATATTATAATTCTCTATCCAATAGATGTCTGCGGATGAGTTTTTTATATTGAGCAAAGGAATGAACAGATTTAAGTGAGTTAGGAAGAAGATCCCACACCCTAGGGCCAAAGCAACAGATGAGCGAGAGTCCAAGTTTCGTTCGTGAATACTCTGGTATCAGATCGTTAATATTTCTTGTAAAGCGAGTATGATCAGGAAAACGCAGTGAAATGAGATCAGAATAAGTGCCCTTTCGAATAGTGTTCTACATAAAGATCGAAGTTTTGTAAGTAAATAATTTTTCAGTTAATAATATCTGATGATCGTAAGCTAGTTCAATAGTTCTAGAAGTATGAGATTGATAATATAGTAGGCAGGGGAATTTTTTATGCAGTCTGGTAAGTCTACGGTTATGTTTCTGTGATAAGTCCTTTTGTAGTAAAACTGTAAGATTTACAAACCACTTGCATGTGTAAAATTTCACAGCTACGAACCATTTTCGTTGGGGTACATATTTTTTTTTAACAAAATTCATTTATGTAGATTATTAGTGTTTACTAATGTGAGATATGCATTTATTATTGAGAAGTAACAAGGCCTATCCGTCCGTAAGGCGAATTCAGGCAGCCGCTTAAGGCTCAGAGGTATCCTTCAACAAAATGTAAATTAGTTCAAGGGTTAGAGGAAAGCGCATTCCAATTTTGAGGCGCAAACTGGATCGCAAATTTTAAGCCTGGATTACTGCAATTGCAGCACTTGCCAAGGGCTCTGAGAACTGAACATGGGTGCTGGTGTAATCAGTACCAATACAATACTGATTACACCAATACAATACTGGTGTAATCAGTATTGTATTGGTAGCATAAAGTGGTAAAGATAACACCTTCTGCCTTCAACATTTTGCGATTTGACGACTTTGTGATTAAAAAATAAATAATATAACTGAAAAGTATATATATACAAAAATAAAAGAATCGTCTCTCGGGTTTCGATGACTCTTCAGTTCATGTGAAACTGTCATCCGTTCGACCCCAACTTGGGACGCTGCCTCTTTTTCTTTACAACCCACAAAATCTAGCTTCATTATACTCCTTTCAATATTTTTTAATGTTGAATGTCATTACAAAATATTTCTGTTGAATATAATAGTGAATGGGGTCCGGATTTTGTGCACCGAAAACCCAGCAAAATATGCACTTAAAACGAATAAACATGCACCTAAAATAAATATGATATATATATTTTTTAACTTGCTTGAAAATTATATGTCCTGCGTTTTAAAATAAGGATTTGTTAGCTTCCCAGTTGAAAAATTCAATATATGTCAAATAATACGCCTTATACAGCACAATTTTTATGATGGTGTATCAAAATGTGTCTCTCGATATTCTAAATAGTTAAGCTTTATCTTTTATCACATAACAGCATTTTTATGGCCAAAAGGATCCTTTTAGAAAAGGCTACAGAAAATATTGGACAGCACTTATAAAACTTTGGGGAGGTTATCTACTACGGGTAGTTTATCGGTGATGGATTATTACCTACGTCTACAGTTGAGAAATAAAGATGTAGAATTTACCATATGTGTTTGTTTTAATCTGACCTTTAATCAACTGCCAGCGTAGCACAATAAAACTAATCTTACATAAATATCTGCCTTAATATTACAAGGATAGTGGCTATAAATTCAGCTATGACTACATGTTTGGTGTTCTAGGACAAAATTAAATGAGTATCTTTACGAATTCCACTGCCTTTCCGCTCCGATAAGGAGTACGAGGAAAGTTTAACTTTAGCATTATGGTGAAATTTTTCCGATAAAGAAATAACCTCGAAATTTCTAAAACCCTTAAAATGCGCATTTATTGTGGAAATTAATCGTTTTTATGCATTTATATGAACAAACGCTAAAATATGCAATTGCATATGCACTTACATATAATCCGGCCCCTAGTAATGAAAAAATACTTTTTTTTTGAGGGAGATAATGCCGTTATTATTGATCGCGAATGTCTGCTGTAGTGATTCGAGGGATCGCACTGAGTTCATGTACTTCGGAGTTCCTTACCTGAGTCACTCTTCGTATTTTTCTTTTATCACTGAATATTCTTTTTACCCCATGATCACGATTCTGGAATTCCCCCTCGCATTATCTTGTGACGTCATACGAAAAGTTTAAATGTTAGAGGAGGAAGCATGTAGTTTAGTATTTCCCAGTGATTGTGAAATGGTGGCAGTTTAGGTCCTATGTGTGCAGAATTTTAAAATCTTTTTCGCAAGGAATCTGTTCTTAGAACCAAGCGATCCTGTGAGCAAAAACAGCTGGCTGGTTTCTCACAATTGCTCGTATTTTCTCTTGCGATGCCAAAATATTTGGATTGATTGATATTCGTGGATTTATTATAAAAAGGTAAAATGGTGCGTTTGATCGGAAGCACGGGCTTTTCTCAATTTAGTATTGATAGAGTTTGCATGCTGTATTATAGTGAAATCTGTCTATAACCATACTTTAATGGCCGAGTGAAAGATATATGTTGTTATAGATAAATTTGAATCTGATGCACTTAGTCCAGGGGCAGACTGTCTCCTCTCAAAAGATGCATACCTTGGGTTATCGGAGGGCTCGAATCCTTTCCCATTCAGAGGCGCGAGTCCTATTGCTCATGAGGGCACACCGGCGACCCAATATCCTTGCCCATTCAGAGGCGCGAGTCCTATCGCTCATGAGGGCACACCGGCGGCCCAGTCTGCCCCTGACTCAGTCTGTCGGAACTGTTAAAATTATCGTTATAGGTAGATTTCACTGTAAAATTTATTTTACAAGGTATAACTTCGGAACTTACGACTGCATGAGTTGCTGTTTCATTAGAGCATGGTCTACCCTCATCAGGAATATAGAATTACCAGAAGTTAAAGTCAAAATTTTACATTATATGCAACCAATGAGGCTGATTGCTTGAATGAAAATATCCATCAACAAACTTAGGATAATTTCTATCAGATCTTTACACGATTTCCCCTGCTATGTTGCTATTTAGTATTTTATGAAAATTTTGGACTTCGTTTTGATATGTTGCCAACAATTTCTTTGTATTCTTGAACAATTGCAATTGTGTTGTGACGATATGGTCGAAATTTCAACCATTTTTTTTTTCACCCTTCGATGGTCGTTATTTCGCTGAAAAGAATTTTAGTGGGCAATGGAAATTAAAATAGTGTTTAAAACAAATTGTGGGCCCTGTGGTGGCGAAGTGTGGTATCGCATTCGCCTAGTGCGCCGTAAAACTGAGTGCGACTCCCAACAGTGCAAAGAACGCTTACTCAGAGATCTCATAAAGATCGCACTGCTCACTGTAGTCTGGTGTTTGGTTCCCTAGGCCTTAAGAAGTTCGGATTCCTCGGAAAATTGTAAATCCAGAGCCTTGGATTCTTCGGAAAAGAGTAGGTCCCAGCACAGCATGACCATTGTAGTCCTTGAGCCGTAAAACCACAAACAAAACAAATTTTATATATAGTATTGTGAGCCACACATACAATATGAATAAGTTATCTGCACAACAAATGGATAACCCACCAAAAACTTCAATTCTTTTGATGCATTGAAAAATGTACTCAAAACTCATATAAAATCCGGAAATTTTTTTACTTAAATATGCAAATAAGAAAATCTTTGGTCTAATTTTCCTCAATTTTCATTTGTAAATTGATAATTTATGGTTAACTAAATTAGTAATTTTTGTATTTGGTTGACTAAATTAATTAATTTTTCTTGACTATTAATAGATAATTTTGCTTTGAGATAAATTGATAATTTTGTATTGAGATGAATTGATAATTTTTTATTAAGATAAATTGATAATTTTGAGTTAATTGAATTAATAATTTTGGGTTAACTGAATTCTTAATTTTTGATTGATTGATTGATTGATTGATTGATTGTTTGGCTTTTTTATGGCGCAAGAGCATCTGGGCTATACTGCGCCAGCTCTCTTAATTTTTGTTTGACTATTAATTGAAATTTTTGGATTGAGTTAATTGAATTGATAGTTTTGGGTTGACTAAATTCTTAATTTTTGGTTGACTACAAATTGACCATTTTGGGTCATCTAAATTGATAATTTATGGTTGCAATTTAATGACAAAATTGCCTAATAATCGTTAACATGAAAAAGTCAATTTTAGAACATTCGCATTGGTCTATGTGAAATCGACAATTTTTATTTCATCAGCGAACTACTGCTGCAATGAATCGAGTCGACGATAAATTCGTACTGAGAAAAATTGACAAACCGTAAATTGACGCCGCGATGAGTTGACTCGGAACGAAGCAACGCTCAACAGAACCGCCAAGATAAATTACCGGAACGCCGAGGAACCACTTTTATTGCTTTGTATCTTTCAAGAGCAGAGAATATAAACCTGAGATACGTGAGATATAAAGTTTATTTCCTTTTTTCAGGAGCATCAGTTGCATGCGACAATAGAGAAGCACAGAGAGGCTGAGCGGCACAGCCTCAGCTTAGAACAGCAGTTGCAGGAATTGCAACCGGTATGTATCTTTGTAAATCCCTTCATTCTTCATAGTAAACAAGATTATTACGCCAAAATTTGACTGTCTTAAGTTGTTGACATACAGTCGATTATATCCTTCGTGGTTATAGCATTCTTTCCTTAGTTTTTTTTTTATCAGTTTTCGAGCGTATTCAGTTCCAGTATTTACTTCGTCGAAGAAAAACATACATTACTTATTATAAGGCTCTTTTATGTGTTGTTCTGATAATTTTTTGAAAATTACCGAAAACGTAATATTTTTGTGTATTCATAAAATGATTTAAAAATTTTGTAAAGTAATTAAAAACATTTTCCTCATGCGGTTTAAAAAGCACGATCTACATTTCGAACATGACTTTATCTTTCTTGAGAGACATATTTGTGTGTCGCATTTATTAATGATAAAATGATGCTTTTATAACATTACAGCTATATTATATATACATCATTACAACTATCCTATACGTGTATCGTCGTTACAACAATACCATGCATTATTATTGCAGTTATGTAATACATATGTCATCCTTACAGATCACATATATAAATTACACCTATATCATGCATAAGTCGTCAGTACAGCTGTATCATACATTTTTTAACAGTTACGGTTGTATCATACATTTTTAACAATTTCGGCTGTATCACACATGTTCCACTATTAGATCTATGGTGTATACATTTTGCGGTTGTAATCTGTAGAGGCATCACCATTAAGCCTACATACTACATCATCACAGCTATTTCATGCATATATCGTTTCAGCTCCGTATCATACATAGATCATTTCAGCTCTGTATCATACGTAGATAATTTCAGCGCTGTATCATACATAGATCATTTCAGCTCTGTATCATACATAGATCATTTCAGCTTTGTATCATACATATGTCATTTTAGCTCTGTATCATACATATATCATTTCAGCTCTGTATCATTTCCTTTTTATATTATGCATATAATACGCTTAATGATATCATTGCACCTGGATATTAATGCTCTTTTTGTTCTTGATTTTCTGTCTGTTTGTTCCAAAGGATGCAAGAAAATTTTTTTTGACAGTTATGTAAATGCATTGGCGACAAGGAGATTGAAAAGGTTGAGGGGACTTCCTCTTCTACAATTACAAAAATAGGGACCGTCCAAAATTGATAACTGAAAGTGAACAGACATGTAAACTTGATGGTTGAGTTAATTTTAATTGAATTTAACGTTCCCATGCTGTTTTAAAAGTTTTTATTGTTGCCGTATATTGCATATTAGAAAAAAAAAATAGTTAAATTAATTTAAATAGAAAATTTAAGTTTATTAAATCGCGCCGCTTGAAATCAATTGTGAAATTGAACACATTTAAACGAACATTAAGCTTTCTAACGACGACTTTCCCTTTTGAACTAAACGAAATTTATCATTATTTGAGTCAGGAACGTAGATGAGATTGAGGGGTGAGGTAGGAACGAAAGCGCTGTGAACAGGAAAAGACTAAAAGCACAAATTCAGATATCCGTAGACCAGTAACATTATTGAGGTTTAAATCTATTATTTTCTTGCAAGCATTCTACTATACAGTAGAACCTGCCTAAAGTGACCACCTTTGGGACTGGACTGCAATGGTCACCACAAAGAGGTGGTTATACACGACAACCTTTGGTATAGGTATGGCTAAATCCTTACCAATTCTCTCTGTCATAAAAACTGGTCAATTTCCGAAGGTGGTCACTTTATTCAGGTGGTCACTTTACTCAGGTGGTCACTTTACTCAGGTGGTCACTTTATCAAGATGGTTACTTTACCATGTTCCACTGTATATGCATCTTTTTATTTTTTGTCGTTGTATTTCAATATACAGCAGAATTCTAATTATCCGGGTCATGCTATTATCCGGGGATCCTGTATCCAAAGAGGATTAATTGATTTCTAGTTAAATGTGTTGCCATTTGCACACGTGGCAACATGCATCTGTTTTTTATTCTTCTGTTAAATGTGTACAGTAAATTAATGTGCCACAATTATGACGATGAGTTTGTGCCCACTGTTTCCTCCTTCCCTTCCTTCCTGGCCAAATATCCTTCGACAGCTTTCACCTCAGTTTATTAAACTAATTATCCGAAAGCGTCTCGGTCCCAGTTAATACGGATAAATGGAATTCTGCTGTACATATCATGTCGTTATATAAACACGGTTTATATTTCATGTAGGTGAGCGAAGAATGCCACCATTTGAGAGAGGCGCTGGCCACTGTGGAGAATAGGTACAATACAGCAAAATCTGCAGTACATTGCCTGCAGGGAAAAGTGGACAATCTGGAGGCATTAGTGAAGGTACGGAAATGGTAATTAAGGGATTAAAGTACCCCATGCGGTAGGAGTATTAAATTATGTAAATCCAAAGAAAACAATAGGGCTTGATTGAAAGCAGTTCTATTCTTCTTTGACCGTGATGAATGAAGAAACACTTTTAAGACGTACTTACCATGACGTTGGTGTGAATGTAACGCGTTTAGCTAAGACTTCTTAAAAAAGGAAGCCGGCACACCCTCCATTTTGTTGTCATTGTATCACATGATCTCATTCACTGCTGTATTAAAGTTGAGTGATTTACAAGTGTGTTATTTTTAATAAAATAGGGTGAAATGGGTGTGTGCCGCTGTAAATTGTTCAAATCACTCGAGAAATAAAGATAGGATGTTTAGATTTTCAACAGAGCCTGTAAGCAGAGGAAAATGGATTATTAATTTTCCAATGATAAACGTTGTGTTATGAAACCGAAAGTGCCTAAACAAATAGCGGCTGATTCGTCAGCCTAGAAGTCTAGGGGTTCTACATTTAGCCGCCACAGGAATAATCCAGATTTAATTCCAGCATATACCAAGCGCTTGCTTTCCCCCCACCCCACCTTACAAATTCCCATTGCTTTGGGTTTGATTATCTAGACAAAAAGCGGGGGCTGCGGTGGTTCAGTGGTAACGCTTTCATCGAGGGTGCCTTAATGCAGGTCCTACCCCCAAAGGTGGATACCACCGGCTTACCAATTGTTACGTGATGTTCGTCGAAATAATTGAAGACTGTATTATTCCACAAACTTTAATTAACAAGCATTTAGAAACACATACATATTGGAAATCAAGAACATAAGAGCGATGCTTCCTTCTTCACCCTCACTTTGCGACGTCGCCCCTATACAAAAGGGAGGGCACGCCACCTACCGGAGAACAAAACATCAAATTCTTAACACTCTCCGCCGATTGGATTTTCAATCCAAAAAATCTGGATTAAATACAATGACGATGCTTAATTCTAATTAAAGTTCTACAATAACTTAAATTTTTACAATAAACTTAAACCACAATGAAAGCAAATTTTAAACACAATAATTACCACACAAGTAATATATGTTTCGTACAGATCTTTTAATTATGATGGTTTGACTAATTTTCATTAGTTACACGCGTGCGAATCTCTTCAGTAATCGGAACTACCGAACTATTCTTTAGTCCAATTAAATCTGCTATGCATCGCAACCTTTCAAAGCCCAGTAATTTAGCTGCATTTTCAGTTACAAGGTTTCTAATAGAACCTGAATCACACAAAACTGTGAACCTGAATCACACAAAACTGTCAAATGTAAGTGCTTTCCGTCCGCCTTACTTTTACCCTTCCTGTGGAAACAAGAACGTTTTCGTTTGCATTAAGTGAATATAAACAGGATGAATTTTGCAGTTCGTTATTGGCGCAATATAGCCCAGATGCTCTTGCGCCATAAAAATCCAAACAAACAAAGCAGTTTCTTTATTTGATTCATCTGGCCTTGGCCATTGTGGTTGCGCAATTTCCTGTTCCAAAGTTGAAATTGTTCCTGCCGTGCTTTTCGATGGCGCCAATGAGTCGTGTTCATTTTTGTTTTGTTTATGTTCCTCCGAGAAAAATTTCGCACCCTATAACATTATACTATGATTTCTGTAACAAGTTTTACATTTCAAATGAATTTTCTTACATCTAGACATTGCATGAAATCCTAAACAATTAAAACATAAATTGTGTTTTCTTATATATCTCATCTGCGTTTGAATCGATCAACTTTTTACACCTGAAAATGGGGTGTGATTCGGTGCATCCTAACACACCGGTATTTTAAACAAGCCAGTGCTTTTTAATAGAACTACATCGTATGTATCACTATGGTGCATCAATTGCTTTGGCATCACCTTGGCAATTGATTGACATAAAAATACCTCTGTCGAGTAAACGATTAATACATCACTACTCGAGAGGTATGAGATTAAACCATTCAACATATAAACCTGAATTTGAAGGTTAATTGGAGTGGAATTTGAATGACAGCGCCAATGAGACTCGAGAATTGTTTGAAATAGAATTTGGATTGAGAACTTTTTGAAAAGCTTTCATCCCCGCATTAGTGCTGTAGGTTCATCTAACCTGTTTCTGCAACCCTATAACATGTCCTGAAAGAGGTATCGTCATGCCAAATCCTCTAACTTGCCGCTTAATTTTTCCACAGTAGACAGTTTTTGATTAATCTCCGTACAATCCATCCACAGGCATGTTGTCACCTTGTAAAATCGTCTTGATTCTTGTGACTTGTCCTCGTATATATCCTTGTTTTCAGTTAAACACGGTTATTTGTGCGAGCTCAGTTGGCGCCATTTCCAATCAGTTTCGTTTCGTCTTCGCCTTTTAAAACAATTTACGATAACCCCGATCCTCCTGTCGATAATGGCCACTTTGTTACGTGATGTCCGTCGAAATAAGTGAAGACTGTATTATTCCACAAACTTTAATTAACAAGCATTTACAAACACATACATATTTGAAATCAAGAATGTAAGGGAGATGCTCCCTTCTTCTGCGTCACTTTGCGACTGCGGTATTGAGCGTCCTCATACAAAATGGAGAGCACGCCACCTACCGGAAAACAAAACATCAAATTCTGAACACCAATTAACCACTCATTGTAGACTTGGGATTGGTTCCCTGGGTAACGCATTCGTCCATCGAGCCATTAACCTTGATTCAACTCCGAATGATGTTGTAGAATACGTGCCGTTTTTCTGCCCACCGTAATTCGGGTTCTGGTTTTCTTGCCAGTAGCTGTTCGGATTCCTCAGAGAACTGCAGGGCCAGGCGCATCGTACTTTTAGCTGTATGATATTATTACCCTTCACAGGGATAACACAATTGCCAAATAATGGTCAACACAGAAAAGCCTCCGGGGCGAGATTTTTGTGAGTTTTTCGTGGGGGAATTTATTATACAATAATTTTTGCCACCCACGTATATATAGTTCAAACTAGAGCCTTCCCCACGAATAACTCACAAAAAATAAAGAATTAAATTCCTCCAAAAACTTTTAAATTCTTCCACGAAAAACTCACAAAAATCTCGCCCCGGAGGCTTTCTTGTGTTGACCATATTTGGCAATTGTGTTATCCCTGTGAAGGGTAATAATACCTTAACATCTTTACATACGGAGAAAGAGAGCGTTGTTTCCTGTCCTCATTCGTCTAGCGGTCCAAGACACTCCGGGCTAAACGGAGGGACCCTGGTTCGAATCCAGGATGGGGAAAGCGTCTCTTTTTCTCCAAAACGAATAAAGCTCTAGTTTGAGCTAATTAATACGTGGGTGGCAAAAATTATTGTATAACTTTTAGCTGTCTTTGTGGTGTAAAACACAGAAAAAAACTGCTCTTAAAAATAGAACGATAATGTTTTTTGTGTCCCTATGAATGAATGAATGTTTAGTCATCGGAATTAAAAGCTCGTTTGACCATACTGTGATTTTAAGTTACAGTGGCGCACGCACGTAGGGGGTCAAAGGGACCCGGTGCCCTTCCTTGTGCTAACAAAACGAAAAATTATTACGCCAACAGACACTGGTAAATTATTTTATTAAAAATGTAAGATGAAAGTAGTGATGTTCCCAGCCCTTCCCTGAATTCTGGTGAGATTGACGAGACTGCCATTGAGGCAAGCAGCAGTGGCCCTTGATGTCTTCAAACTTTTCCTGGGGGGAAAGGTAGACCAAAACACAATATCAAACGCTGTTGAAATAGAAATTCTGACTGCAGATATTTGTAATTATGTCAAGAAATCTAACCTCACTGATGGAGATAGGATAAGAGTGCTGGCCATTGTAAAATTGTATAAACATAATCTACTACTTCTAATTATTTAAGTATCTTGCATTGTAGAATTATTAGTAATTCAATAATGATAAAAGTACACAAAAAGACAACCGTAATTGATATGGCGTCTGGCCATTTTTTCCACCAAAAATTCCTTGCACCAGTTGGCCCCCACTTCGGAAATATCCTGGGTGCGCCATTGTACATTAATGATGGCGTTATAAATGAATATATTACCTTCGTCATAAACTTTCAAGAACTGGTACTGTCAGAAATATTAAGTCTACACATTAGTGATTCTTGCTGTCTTCAAAGGAGCTCCCTACAGAATTAATACACTGCTGTCAATGCTTCTGAATATTTTGATGAGAGAACCCACTGGAGAAAGTTATCTCAGCCTGCTACCAAAACATTTAGAAACGTTGGCTGCAGTATACCAATTCTGGAGTAAGAATTACTTTAAAGGAAATAATAACCATTTGTTTATTTAAGTTTAATATTTCTTATAGTGGTAGTCCTGGAATTATTATGGCAAAGGTAGTATGTGTATTTTGTTCCTAAGACACACTATTTTGATCCTTTCGACCAGTCGACGTCCGACGGTTTGATTGTCGGCAAATGGTCAATAGTTATCAATATTTCATTTGAACAGGGGCATTATTTTAAGGGGTTGACATCACTCCAGAGGCAAATAGTTTCACGAATGGCCATCCTTTCAAAATCCGACCGCGCCTAATACTACTGAACTTCTGTGATCTAACTGGCACCAACGTTTCCGACATCGAGCAGCGTGGGAGAGAGGTCATATATATGTATAGTAAATTAATAATAAGGAAAATATGAAATAACATAAAAATAAATTTATATACATACATACTTATATATTAAAGGAATTAAAAAATTAAATAAATTAAATGAAAAGAAATATAAGCAATTCATAAAAGGTGACTGCGCAAAAGCTGCAATTGCATTTTTTATGATGAAAATAGTATTTTTAGAAATGTAAGAAAGTTATGAAAAATTGAAATGACAGGAAATTGACAGAAATAGAGATAGCAGAAACACAGTAAAAACATTAAAAATAAAAAATAAAAACAGAATAACAATAAATTAGCAAAAATATTTTCACTGCCAATAAGTTTAACAACTTCATGAGAAACACAAAAATGCAGTAAGTGATTAAAACCAACGATCTGAGATAAGAAACGGAGAGAATTCGACAAACATAGCATAATAAATGGAAAATGAAAAAAGTGACACCACGTGTAGGAACTTTTTCAAGGGAGGCTCCAAGCACGTGGTCCTTCAGCAATGGAATGTTTCTGTGTGGAAAGTAGCTTAATCTAAAAAAAATTCCACGCCTCACGACATTTCAGGAGCAAAAAACGAGCCGAATTAAAACGAATAAAATTTATGAAAATGATAAAAAATTGGGGGATATACATTGGGATGCAGACGGGCCCTGCGGTGGCGCAGTGTGGTAACGCGTTCTCCTAGTGCGCCGCTAATCCGGGTTCGACTCCCAGCAGTGCAAAAAGAACGCTTACTCAGAGATCTCATAAAGATCGCACTGCTCACTGTAGTCCGGGGTTTGGTTCCCTAGGCCTTAAGAGGTTCGGATTCCTCGGAAAACAGTAGGTCCCGGCGCAGCATGACCACTGTAGTCTTTGAGCCGTAAAACCAAAAAGCAAAGGAAAGGGTTGCAGACGGAAAAACGATACAGCGAACGATGTGTGAACAAAGTTAGGCTTAAATGGAAAAGAGTGGAGGGGAATGCAGCAGAGTTGCCAGCCTAAAGCTAAGGAAGCCAAAAGCGTTAGGAAAGCCTCCAAAATGGACAGATTTCAGAGCAATCTTTTTGTTTTTTTGGACTTATTAAAAAAAATAAGCAATAAAACGTTCCGGTATTAGATTGCCTTTCAGTCTGCATTCAAGCAATTTAATAGCTTCTAAAACGCTTGAGTCTTCAAATTCTGTGGGTTCTTTTTGCCTTGAGGATACAAGCCTTTTAGAAGCTATTAAATTGCTCGAATGCAGACTAAAAGACAATCTAGTACCGGAACGTTTTATTGTTTATTTTTAATAGGTTCAAAAAACAAAAAGATTGCTCTGGAATCTCTCCATTTTGGAGGCTTTCCTAACGCTTTTGACCCCCTTAGCTTTAGGCTGGCAATTTCGGAACCATGTTATATTCCGTAAAGATAATGAAGTTGGTGACAGGGCTTGTGGAGGGGTTGCCCTCATAGTCCCCAATAGTATTCAAGCTTCTGCTCTCCAACACAACACAACACTACAAGCTACTGCAATTCGCATGTATACTCATGCATCTGCTCAATATATTTGCTACCAAACGAACCCATTTAATATTAACCAACTATTTCTTTTGGTCACACAACTTCCACCTCCTTTCCTCCTCTTGGATGATTTCAATAGCCGTAATCAGCTTTGGGGGTGTAATAATACAAATTCTCGTGGCAGAATAATAGAAAACCTTTTAATCCGTCACAGTTTGGCATGTCTTAACAATGGCTCTTACACATACTGCCATCCTGCATCATGCGGCTTTTCAACAATTGACCTCTCCATTTGTTCACCTAATATCATGCCAAATTTTTCTTTTAATGTTTTGGATAACCCTTTCGGTAGTGATCACTTCTCAATCATCTTGATCGATAATCAGAACTCTCCATGTACCACCACTAGACTTCCAAGATGGAAAATTGAAAGAGCAGACTGGGATAGTTTCTGTATAAATGCCATACTTACAGAAAATTTGGTCTTGAAAGGAAATATCAATGAAGCCACATTATCTGTTACACAGACAATAATGCAAGCAGCCCATCAAGCAATACCTAAAACATCAACAAAGTTCCCCAAATTTCCAAAACCATGGTGGAACTCTGATTGTAGCGTTGCTTATAAAGAACAAAAAAAGGCTTGGAATAGATTTAGACGGTACCCAACAAACGATAATTTTATTGAGTTCAAAAAAGCAAGAGCAAAATGTAGACGTATCCGATGGGAAGCAAAAAGGGAGTCCTGAAAACAGTATGTTTTTAGCATTAAAACTTCCATAAACCCAAAAATCATTTGGAATAAAAAAAATAATGGGAATTATAAGGCCTTATCCAACCTCCACCCTCAATAGCAATGGGATTGTTGCAAACAATCTTCCAGATATTGCAAACCTACTGGGAAAAATTATCTCCCAAACATCCAGCAATAATACCTATGATCCAAATTTTCATGTAATTATTGTTTGTTTGTTTGGATTTTTTATGGCGCAAGAGCATCTGGGCTATACTGCGCCATTTCTTCTAATTCAAAACAGGATTGAAAAAATTCCACTCAAATTCCACTCCAGCACAAATGAGCCTTATAATTCTCCTTTCACAATGTATGAGCTCATGAGTGCTTTGCAAACTTCAAGAAATAGTGCTCCTGGTCATGATAACATCCATTACTCCATGCTTAGACACTTGTCTCAAAGGTCAAAGGAAAATCTACTTTGCTTGTACAATAGAATCTGGACACAACATTGCTTTCAGATTCTTAGCGAAGAGCAATTATTATCCCTTTCCCAAAGCCAGGTAAAGACCCAAAAAATCCAACTAACCATCGGCCAATAGCATTAACAAGATGTCTATGCAAATTAATGGAGAGGATGGTAAATCAGCGTCTTTCATATTCCTTGGAATCCAATAACTGCATAATGACTTCTCAAAATGGCTTCCGCCGCATACGCTCTACTACAGATAACCTTCTTCTGCTTGAAACAAGAGTCCGAGAAGCATTTGTCAAATGAGAACATCTAGTCTCTATTTTCTTTGACATAGAGAAAGCCTATGATAGAACTTGGCGTCATGGAATGCTTTGTGACCTTCAGGAATGTGGCCTCAAAGGAAACATGGCATTTTTTATTCAAAATTTTCTCACTGATCGTACTTTCCAAGTTCGTCTTGGATCGGTTCTTTCTGATCTTTACAACCAAAAACAGGGTGTTCCTCAGGGCAGTGTCTTGAGTGCTACACTCTTCATTCTAAGGCTCAATAACATCATCAAAAAGGTCCCACACACTGTACAAACATCACTATACGTTGACGATCTCCAAATATCTTGTCAATCCCGTGACATGAGCAGGCTAGAAAGGCAGTTGCAAATTGCCCTCAATAACATCACTAACTGGACAAATGAAAATGGCTTTACTTTCTCATTTAAGAAGACAGTTTGTGTCCATTTTTGTCGGAGGAGAGGCTTACATCCAGAACCAGAACTCTATTTGGGAAATCATTGTATTCCAGTTGTTCAAAAGGCAAAATTTCTTGGTGTGTTATTTGACCATAACACCCTCTATAATCTCTTAAAAACAAATCCATAAAGCCCTTAATATCTTCAGAGTACTCTCCCATACATCCTGGGGAGCAGACCGTTATTCAATGCTTCGTCTGTATCGTGCTCTCATCCGCTCCAAACTGGATTATGGCTCTGTCATTGACGCCTCCGCTCGACAATCCATCTTGAAAGCTCTTGGCCCTATTTGCCATCAGGGTCTCAGACTGTGTACAGGTGCATTCCGTACCTCACCAGCTTTAAGTCCTTATGTGGAAGCCAACGAACCATCTTTAACATCAAGGCGTATGCAGCTGTCTCTTAAATATTATACAAAACTTAAATCACTGCCCACTCACTCTCTTAGGGATGTCGTTTTTAAACCTAGTTTCATCTTTTTAATGCTCACCTTACATGCATTCCTTCATTTGGTATTCGGATGGATAAACTAACCAGAGAATTAGGTATAGATTGTCGGAGCATTGCTCTTACACATACTCATTTATCATTACCATGGGTCATACCGGCTCTGGACATCCATTGGCGTCTGGTTAACCAAATACAAAAGCACTACACCTAATGCTTTTTACCAGCAGTTATTCTCTGAATTTCAGGATCATTTTCAAGACTCCAATTTCATTTTTACAGATGGGTCCAAAACTGAAACAAATGTAGGTTCTGCATTTGTCATTAACAACAGTGCCATTGCAGAAAAAATCCCCCCATCATACTCCATTTTCACAGCAGAACTTTATGCCATTTCCATGGCACTTGCGTATATTTCAACTCATAGCTTAACTCATTGTATCATCTGTACCGATTCTCAGAGCTCTTTAAGAGCCCTGGAATCTTTTAAATATTCACCTCATCCTATTTTATCCAAAATCCATTCACAACTGCAGCACCTGCACAATCATTCCAATATTAAATTCTGCTGGATCCCTGCTCACATTGGTATCAAAGGGAATGAGGCT
Organism: Dysdera silvatica; assembly: GCA_006491805.2. Lineage (NCBI taxonomy): Eukaryota > Metazoa > Arthropoda > Arachnida > Araneae > Dysderidae > Dysdera > Dysdera silvatica. The sequence continues at coordinate 4,477,186 of QLNU02015003.1, forward strand.
GCTGATGCAGCTGCAAGGGCAACGAACTCACCACTTGCTTCTAGCCAGCTTCTTCCTTTCTCTGACCTGAAACCAATTATCAAGACCTGTGTGAATCAAAGGTGGCAAGAAGAATGGGATCATCAAACCAATAACAAATTGAATAATATTAAACATACAATTGGTAACTGGCCCTCCTCATACCGTAAAAATCGGAAAGAGGAGGTTCTCCTTGCTAGACTTCGCATTGGGCATTCCCATCTCACCCATAGACATCTGTTGGAAGGAAAACCAGCACCAATTTGCCAAGTGTGCAATGAACCCATCAGTATTTTACACATTTTAACTCAATGCCCCTATTATAGACTTGCCCGCACTCTTACTTTTAACTCTTCATCACTGTCTGACATTTTAAATGACCATGCTGACTATACGCACGTTTTTAAATTTTTACAGAGAACTGGCTTTTACTACAGTCTTTGATTTTACCATGTTTGGCGCAGTATAGCCCAGATGCTCTTGCGCCATAAAAAAAACCAAACAAACAAACAATTTTATTCGTTTTAATTCGGCTCATTTTTCGCTCTTGAAATGTCGGGAGGCTTGGAAATATTTTAGCTTAAGCTACTCTCCATACAGAAACATTCCATTGCTTAGGGACCACATGTTTGGATCCTCCCTAGAAAAAGTTCCTACACGTGGAATCCCGTTTTTCATTTTCCATTTGTTATGATATTTTCGTCAAATTATCTCCGTTTCTTATCTCAAATTGCTTGTTTTTACTTACTGACTCTATTTTTGTATTTCCTATGAAGTTGCTAAACTTATTGGTAGTGAAAAAATTTTTGCTAATTTATTCTGTTGAATTTTATTTTTAATGTTTTTACTGTTTCTGCTGTCTCTATTTCTGTCAATTTTCTGTCATTTCAATTTTATATAACTTCCTTACATTTTAAAAATACTATATATATATATATATATACTACCCCGGGAAGAAGGAGGACACGGACAAGCGGACCTCAAAGACTTACATGACAAGCAGATCCAGAGCATGAGGCAATACTTCCAGTTGAAGAGTCCCCGATCGCCACTCATCCAAGCCATAGCACAAGCAGATGCAAATTACACGCCACTAAACCTGTGTAGTACCGAGGAGCGTGTCCTCGAAACAGCCAACGAACAGAAACTGAGAACTTGGGCGGGAAAACCATTACACGGCAGGCACTACAATGACCTACAGCAACCACACGTTGACAAAAAGGCATCAAATTCTTGGCTGGCCAAAGGCACTCTCCAGCCAGAGACAGAAGGATTCATGCTAGCCATCCAAGACCAAGTGATCGCAACAAGGAACAATCAGAAATTCATCCAGAGAAAAGACATAGAAAGCGACAAATGCAGACACTGTCATGCGGCATCGGAGACAATCCAACACGTGATGGCAGGATGCAAGATCCTTGCGCAGTCAGACTACAAACATAGACACGATCAAGTAGCGAAAATAGTCCACCAGAAATTGGCAGCGAATGCTGGCTTTCTGACAGAAAAATGTCCGTACTACAAATATGAGCCAGAGACCGTGCATGAGAACGAAACACACAAGCTTTACTGGGATAGAGCAATCATAACAGACAAGACAGTCCCACATAACCGTCCTGACATAACCCTCGTCGATAAATCGAATAAGACCACGTACTTAATCGACATAGCAGTACCCAACACCAATAACATACAGACAACCTACACAACGAAAATCACCAAGTACCAAGATCTCAGACATGAAGTACGAGATATATGGGGTATGGAAAAGATCCTCATCATCCCGTTAGTCATCTCAGCAACAGGGATAGTACCAAAAACGCTTGCGACGAATTTGGAGATACTCAACATTGACCCAAACACCTACATTGAAATACAAAAAGCCACAATCCTAAACACGTGTCACATTGTCAGGAAGTTTCTAGACATGGCACATTAAGAAGTGATGTAAAAAGAGGCTTGGGAACATGGCGCTCTGCCCGTCCCAAAGCCTGTTACCGCCAAGAATGGGCGAGGAAAACTTTTTTTTTTTACTTTTTTTTTACTTTTTTTTTTATACATAACTTTTGATTTAACTCAAATTTAATGATTTAGTTTCGAAATAAGTTACTTAACTCAATATTTCGACCTTAAGCCACTTTCAATTATCGTTTAAGAACGTTAAGATTCGAAGAGATCGTTAAGAAGTAGGTGATATCTTTACACGATGTACACTAAATGACGTTGAGTTCTCTGATGATGTGTTTCAGCATATGAGGGAGGCGGGTGATCGGCGAAAGGAGTTGGAAAGGCAACACGCAGACGCTGTGTCCGAATTGCAACGAAAGCAGGATGAGTTACGCCATCTGCACTACACTAGTAAAGCTGACAAACTTCATGCCTTGGAAGTTATACAGAATTTAGAAGTACGTTATTTAAATAACATTGATTTTGCATAAACTTTGTAGGTTTGCTTTCTCTCACTGCCAACTTAGAACTGCAATAAAGCCCCTTTAATAACGGACATTCGCCGAACAAAAAAATTATCTGTGAAAGAGGATAATATTATTGTAACGAAGTTTTTTCTGAAGAACTTTTATCTGACCGTAAAAACAGGGTGTCCGTAAAGAGGGGTTTTACGGTATTTCAGTTCGAAAGCACGTCGTCTTTGCCTAAATCTCTGACAATCATATTATAAGGCCAGATTTTTAACCAGTCAACAAAGGGAGTGAATGTAAATGCAAATCATAGTCACATTTTTAATATTTAATAATGATAATCGTATTTATTTAACCTGTAGGCCCTGCGGTGGCGCAGTGTGGTAACGCGTTCGCCTAGTACGCCGTTAATCCGGGTTCGACTCCCAACAGTGTACAAAGAACGCTTACTCAGAGATCTCATAAAAAGATCGCACTGCTCACTGTAGTCCGGGGTTTGGTTCCCTAGGCCATAAGAGGTTCGGATTCCTCGGAAAACAGTAGGTCCCGGCGCAGCATGACCATTGTAGTCTTTGAGCCGTAAAACCACAAAACAAACAAACAAACAAATATTTAACCTGTAACGTTAGTCATTCGTTTGATTTAAAAAACTAACAGTTCTCTAAATGTTTGGAAACTTTATTTGTAGTTGCAGATTCTTACCTTTCCATACTATTTCCATGTTTTTGTTTCTATCTTTTAAGTTTCTACTTATTCCTTTTATTTTTTTTTAATTTTGAATTTTTTTCCCAATTGCACATTTTCAATTTTCTTCTCTCGTTCTTATTCTTTCATGTATGGACCCATATTATTTATATCCGTATTCATAAATCTTAAACCGCTTCCATATTATCCTTACTCGTTTCTATATGACCTTATTTTATTGTATACTATATGTATATTATTATAAAGCAGACTTTGTTTTTGTATATTGAATTTTATGTATTGATTTTTTTTCTGGAACATTCCACTACGATATATGGTTGCCCTATTGGGTATTGCTGTTATATCTCTGTAGATTATGCTATCCTGTTTTCTTATTTAATCAATCCATGTTGTCTGAGGACGCTTCCTTAGCATTTGATGGTATATGAATGGGGTTGTGAATTTTGATCGTCCATCAATTCAGTCAATTCTTCTTGCGATGTGCATCTACCACTGCTATTTCATATTAATTGGCATTTAACTTATTGTAGCTTGACGTCATAACTTGTAACTTGATGTCATAACTTGTAACTTGATGTCATAACTTGTAACTCGATGTCATAACTTATTGTAATTGACGTCATAACTTATTGTAGCTTGACGTCACAACTTGTTGTAGTTGACGTCATAACTTATTGTAATTGACGTCATAACTTATTGTAGCTTGACGTCATAACTTGTAACTTGATGTCATAACTTATTATAGCTTAACGTCATAACTTGTAACTTGTCATAACTTATTGTAGCTTGACGTCATAACTTATTGTAATTGACGTCATAACTTATTGTAATTGACGTCATAACTTATTGCTGCTTGACGTCATAACTTGTTGTAACTTAACTTTAATTTTTCTTCTTTTTTATACCGAAGTCAAAGGTGAGAGAATTGCAGAAGAAATGCGACCTTCAAAATGTGCTTCACGAAGAATTGGCTCTCGAAATGGCGGCGCTGCGACGAAGCCAAAGCAAGCAGGCCTGGCGAACTCAAAGATCACATTCTGCAGATGTAAGTATTTGCATTGAATTATTCGTTTTTGTCTATGTGCGAATGTATATTTATTACAAAGTGTTAACATGAACTTGGCGCCTCTTGTTGATATCTTGTTCCTCATGCGATTAGAAACTCATGGCCACCACCTTCCTTTGAAATTCTAAAGCACAAATATTTACAAAGGAATATGAGAGGGATATGCAAAGCACCGAAACGTAAATCCATTTGGTAGATGTTTGAATATTTAAGATGATTTCGCTTGCTTTCACGTTTATTTATATTGCAAAATTTTCTGCTGTCATGGATACGAAGAGCATATTACCATCAGGCTGCAAAATTCTCCCATCTGTGCATTCCCGTGGGATTACCTTTCATCGATGCTTATCAACATATCGGTACTTGTTAGGTTTCATCCACATGGATGAATTACATTTGCCGGAACGATATATAAATTTAATTCTCCTCGTCTGCAGCAAATGGGCGAATTTCAGCTTAAATCTAGACGCTTCGATATCTAACAATGGGAATTGCAAACCTTGTCAAAGACTAAACCATCTAGTCTCAAATAATGTATCTGGCAACAGCCATACTAGTTCTAAATATAAGGAACTCGGGAAGGTTATGTTCCTATAAAGATAAAGCAAAACGTTTGGAAGGTAGGTAGTGGAACAAGTTTCCAAGTTTAAAGCAAAGTGTGCAATTAGCGGTAATGTCCCCAGTATCTTAAATTTAGCCAAAAAGCCTTTGGAATATATTCTAGTAAAGGTTGTTTTTAAGCATTTACTGCGTATTGGTCTAAAACATGTCCACATAGGTTCCAATCCTTCTGATTTTTTTATCGGTCTTCCGGTCGGAAAACGATTTTCGGAGATTTCATCTAAAATCCCCAGTGTTTTTTAAAATACTGATTTTTTTTAAAAAAATTAAATACCTATTTTTCTTGATGCATGTTTATTTAAATTTTTGCGCATATGTGCATATTTAATGATAAATATGCATAAATAAACTCAAATATCGGTAAAAAAGTCGAAAAAATTCGTCTTCCGTTGACGGCGCATGCGTGGCGTGACGTGGAATTTTAGCTCCAGCTATGACGTAGAGTGATGCCCCTGCACAACAAAATCATGCATCTGTATTTGTAGTTGTTGGGGAAGGCAAGAAAGAATGTGCTACATCCATAAGGTTTTGGTCAAGCACGTGACTCTTTATAGGGAAGCCATGTGTTAGACATATCTGGTATTTCTTTGCTCTGGAAAGAAAGTTTTGTTTTTAGGTGTTTTTGAAAACAACGTTAACGATGTCGACTGTTAATAAAAGGTACTACCAAACGTTTAAAGCCAAATATATGAAGATGTTTAATTTTATTCAAAAATCAAGACTGGGGCCAAAATATGCTTTCTGCATGTGTTACAGTAAAGACATAAGCATTACTCAAGATGGTAAACGCGATATTACTTTGCATTCTGAGACTGTTAAACATAAGAAGACGTTCAAGGCTGTAGAGTCTAATCATAGTATCAAGCCTTCATTTTTTGCATTTAACGATACTTCCATGATTAAAGCTGAATGTTTATTTACATTGTTTTTGATCGAACATAATTTGCCAATGAATTGCAGCGATCACACGGGGATGCTCTTTCGGAAAACGTTTCCTGACAGCAGTATTGCAAAACAATATGGATCTGCAAGGACCAAAACTTCTGCAATTATGAAAGAAATGTCTGCAAAGGAATCCTCATCACTTGTTGAAAATTTAAGGTGCTATCCATTTTCAATTGCAACTGATGGAAGCAACGATGTTGATTCAAAGCTGTATCCAATAGTGGTAACTTTCTTCGATCCTTTATGTGAAAAAATTGTGAATTGTCTTTTATCTATGCCATCTTTGAAAGAAGATGCTACTGGGTTAAATATTGGAAATCTTCTGGTAAGTGCTTTACAATCTGAAAACTTTCCAATTTCTAATTGTGTTGCCTTTAGCTGTGATAATGCACCTGTTATGATAGGAAATAAAGCAGGTGTAGCAGCGGTGTTAAAGAATCATCACCAAAATATTGAAATTATGGGCTGTTCCTGCCACCTTATTAACTTAGCAGCTGAAAAGAGTGCTGCATGTTTGCCATTTAAAATCGATGAAATTTTGGTAGACATTTACTATTACTTACAAAAGAGTTCGAAAAGAAAAGATAGGTTGAAAATTCTTCAAGAATTTCATGAGACTGATATAAAAAAGGTATTAAAACACGTTAGCACTCGTTGGTTGTCTGTTGGAAAGTGCTTAGAGCGTATAATCCAGCAGTGGCAACCTTTGATCAGTTTTTTTAAGGAAGAGGCCATGAAAAGGAATCAAATCACCCCACTTTCTTTCTTTACTATTCCCTCTATCAAAGTTTCGGTTGAAAATGCAGATAAAGTGAAAGAACGTAACAGCAAAAAAGCATCGCAGAAATTAAAAAGGAAAGCTCAAAATTATGTGGATATTTCTAAGAAACAAAAAACTGAAAACTCCATGTCTCGTGAAGAAAGGTTGTTTTATTTTCTGTCGGAAGATATCAATAAGGCTTTCTGTTTATTTTTATCTTATACTGTGCCTGTATTTAAAAAAGCAAATGCTCAATTTCAGTCTGCGGAACCACATATTCATATGCTAAAATCTCTTCTCTTAAAATTGTACAGAGAAATGCTAGTGAAATTTGTAAAACCAAGCGTCACAAAATTATGTAGTGATATTTTGAAAGTCCACTATCATGAGAGGAGTAATCAAAAAGATGATGTTGATATCTTAATTGGAAATGGAACACTGAAAGTAATCCAAGATTTTAACATCCATGATAAAAATGAATTTTATGAAAACGTCAGAAGCTATTTCATAGCAGCATGTGACTACATGCACAATAAATTTCCTTTTGAGTTAGAAGTGTTACATCATGCAGAGGTTACACAAATATCGAATTTTGAAAATGCATCATTTTCCAGCTTAAAATATTTTACAGAAAAATTTCCTGTTCTTTTGTTCAATAATACAGAAGATAAAGCTGTTGATGCTTTACAAACAGAATTCAGTGAGTTCCAGGCTTTCGAAGTTCCACAAACTGTGAGTAATGAAGGTAGCATTGATGCACAATGGGCAGCCATAGGTAAAATAAAAAATGATACTTGTGAATTAAAATTTAAACGACTTTCTCAGGTTATGCTGTCAATACTTACGATCCCTCACAGTAATGCAGCATGCGAGAGAGTCTTCAGTCAAGTGAAGAAAATTAGAACTGACTTCAGGTCAACCATGTCTGATGACACATTAGAAAATTTACTAATAGTTAAATGCAGACAACATGTGAAATGTTACGAGAATGTATTTGACAAAAAATTTCTCAAATGCAAAATCTTGCACTACAGCATTTGTAAATTCTAAGAATTAATATTGCGTTTAATACAGTTTAATCCTCTATTATTATTAATTTAATAAATACTTAATTTCCTCATTGTGCCCTTTTTTCATAAATTATGTATGATTTTGTTTAATTAAAAAATGGTGGCCTGCCCACGCGTGCGTGATTGACTACAGATTTTTCACTTCTAGAAGTTGGCACCTATGCCGTACCCTGGGGGATCTTAGGGACCGGTCCTCCGGAAATTATATTTGTAATAGGACGGCAAAAATATGTATATGTACAAGTGCGGACTGGGTTGCCGGCTTCCGGGCCGATGCGCTCTCGTGGGCGATAGGATTTGTGCCCTCATCAGCTATAGGACTAGCGCCCTCCGATAATCGAAGGTATGCGCCCTTTTTGAGGACCTAGTCTGTCCCTATATATATATATATCATCATCATCATCATATTCAACCATTATCTATCCACTGCTGGATGAAGGTCTCTCCAAATGCTTTCCACACAAGTCTATCCTGAGCAATTCGCTTCCACGTCACCCCAACCTGTTTTCTTATTTCATCCACCCATCTAGTTTGAGGACGTTTTCTAGGTCTTCGGTGGTCTCTTGGAATCCAGTTCAGAATTTCTGTTGTCCATCGTTGATCAGTTCTTCTTGCAATATGCCCAGCCCATCGCCATTTCAGCCCTTTTACTTTAACAATGATGTCCTCTACTCTAGTTTGCTCTCTCACCCAAGTGTTTCTTTTTCGATCTCTCCTAGTTATTCCAAGCATGCACCTCTCCATGCTCCTTTGCGTTGTCTGTAACTTTCGTATTGCTCCAACTGTTAGACTCCATGTCTCTGATCCATAAGAGAGGACTGGCAATACACACTGGTTGAAGACCTTTCTTTTTAGACACAAAGGCAATTTCCCCTTCAGGATAAAACTGTTTCTTCCAAATGCACTCCAGCCAAGTTTAATACGTCTGTTGAGTTCTTTCATAATGTTACCATCCATTGAAATCA
>QLNU02015003.1:4527817-4538987 GCA_006491805.2 Dysdera silvatica
ATGTTAGAAGTACGAACCTTTTTAGGATATATATCTTTTGGTTTTTTTTTCTCTTGACATTAAAGCCTGACGATTTTTTTTCCTTTTACGTTAATTATATCACTTATTTTATATTTTGAAACTTGAAAATCGAGCTTCTCGCATCATTTTTTTAATTCCTTCTATTAGCTCACACTCTCCCTAATATATTTATATATCTTGTTCAAATTTTCAATCGTTAATAAAATATTTTCTATCCATCCAATCAAGTTCAAATAAATTTTTTTAAACTTGTAGTGGATGACACTTGATGTTAATACAGTTTTTTCAAATATTAATTCATTAATTAAATTTAAATGATTTTTTTTTTGCTTTCCTTTGGTGTATTTGGCGATTAATGCTTGCCGCCAAATGTCGCCAATTACAGCAAAATGTTGCCAAATGTCGCCAAAATTGATTTTCGCAATTTTTCCCTTTCTTCCCTTTTATTTGAGCAGCGCATTGAAGGAATTGACTTTAAAATTTTTTTTTTTATTGTACTTGTTTAATTATTGAATATATTTATGTTCGGAATGGGAAAATATATAGCCTCCAAGCCTCATCCTTCTTTCGTACGTCATTTCACAGCTCAAACTAAATTGTTAGTCGCATACGATTTTTCACTTTTCAAGTGATGTCATGTTGCCAGATTTTTTTCTGGGTCGCTGTTAGTTTTTTTAATTTAAAATCAAAGTCTTTATAAACATGTGTAAACACCCTCTGTATAATGTTCTTTTACAGAGATTTGAGTCTTCATACACTTTATAAAAAAGATAGGAGAAATCATAGGGAGAGATGTATACTAAAATTTATAAGTATTCAGTGCAAAATTTACGTTAAAGTTATTTAGTATTATTAAATATTTTAATAAAATACAAGAAAACGTTTACGAATTTTAAGACCCCTGCAACTTCAAAGCCCATCCCATAACGAGCATCTAGCTACGAGCCTGTATATATATTGTGAAGGTGAATTTGACAGATTATATATAGGGACTAACAAGGAAACTAACCCGTGTATCCCTCCGATTTTAAGGAATTTTAATGAAATTTGGTGCATTCGTAGAGGAGTCCAAATTATTGGATACGTATTTCTTTATTAGCTAAAAAAAATACATATCTAGTGGGTGAACTCGCCCCTTGAAAATCATCCATATTTTTATTTTTCGACTATAGCTTCCAAACAAATCATGATAGCGTAATTTCGTAAATGTACAAAATTTCACAGCCTATCCACTGGTGTAAAAAAAATCGTTTAAGAAATATGATGAATTATAAAATTCAATTTTCATATTTTTCCACAGGGGAAGTTGCGCATAGGGGCGACTTCAGGCATAATTTTCAGGAAAAAGTGGTGGAATCCCTTTCACAAACGAAAAACAAATGATGTGATTGTATGTACAAAATAATCCCGTCGGTGACTAGTTATTCCCTAAAAATGAGCTTACTAAATCAGCTGCTTCTGGAAATATATTTACTTTCAGAAAGATTTTCGAGCGTCACACTATATCATGTACTATAATTCGCCGTGTATATGAGCTGTGTTGTCTCTAATTATGAAATTTATGGCATATATTATACGTCTGTCCTTTGATCCGTAAAACTTAAAAACCTGTAGATCTGGTAAATGTGTTTCTCTAATATGTTATTGCGTATTAACTTTTAATTACCCTGCATCTGTTTCAATTTCCTTTTTCTTCCTATTTGTGAGTATTTTACAGTTTCGTAATTAGAGACAACATAGCTCATATACACGGCGAATTATAGTGCATGATATAGGGTGACCCACGAAAATCTCTCTGAAAGTAAATATTTATATCTCCAGAAGAAGTTGGCTTAATAATCACATATTTAGGGGATAACTAGAGTCACTGAAGGGATTTTTTTGTATATATAATCATATCATTTGTTTTTCGTCTGTGAAAGCGGTTCCCCACTTTCTCCTGAAATATACCTCAAGTCGTCCCTACACGCTATTTCCCCTGCGTGCAGCTATGCATGCAGTGTTGCCCCTAAGCTCTACTCTCCCATTTAATTTTGTAACTTATTATATTTTTATGCAACTTTTTTACACTGGTGGATGAGCTGTGAAATTTTGTACATTTACAAAATTACGCTATTGTGATTTGTTCAGAAGTTCTAGACGAAAAACAAAAATATGGTCGATTTTCGAGGGGCGGGTCAACCCCCTAAAAATATTTTTTAACCGATAAAAAAAATACGTATCCAATGTTTTTACACCTTCTACAAGTCCACAAAATTTAATTAAAATAGGAGGGGAACACATGGGTTGCTTTTCTTGCAAGAGCTACTTCCCCTGCGGAAAGAAACAAAAAAAAAAGAAAATTTTATTTTATAACTCATTATATTTTTTATACAATTGTTTTACACTGGTAGATGGGCTGAAAATTTTTGTACATTTACGAAATTACACTATCATGATTTGTTCAGAAATTATAGTCGAAAAACAAAAATATGGCCGATAGAGGAGCGAGTTCACCCCCTAAACCTATTTTGTAGCCGATAAAAAAATACGTATCCAATAATTTGGCCTCCTCTACGAATACACAAAATTTCATTAAAATCGAAGGGATACACTTTGGTTAGTTTTCGTGTGAGTCGAATTTGTTTTTAATTTTTTTTTTCGTTTAATTAATAACTTTTAATGAGGAAAAATATATAGGGTGGGCTCGTAAAAGTGAGTTCATTTGACCTAGAAGAGATTTAAATTTTTCGACTCCAGTTTACAAACGGTCAGGGCAGTTTCTGGGTTGTTGGCTGCTCATGTTCAAAAGCAGTATCGCTGCCTTTATTAATTTAATATCATCTAATTAAAAAAATTATATATGCAATGTTTACTTTTATAACTATATGTACATAGTTTTTAATGGTAATAATGTAAAAGGGATTTTTATTTTCATGAAATAATACAAAGAGCCTTGATCATGAGTGCTCATATGAGTAATTCTAGGGAGAGGAGGCTGAGAAAAATTATTACCTTCTTCTCAAGGCTGTAAAACAGTTTAGTGAATGTACAAGATACTAAAATGCTGCAAAATAATTGATATTGCTAAGAGGTAAGTGGATAGAAAAAGATTAGCTCTTTCTAAAAAATGTGAAAGGACCATAGTAATCCTTAACAATATAAATATAACAAAATACCATTCACTACATTTTAACAGTATAATCTAAACATCTAAAACGAAACTTAAAACTCCAATCAATAAAAAATATCGCGTTTTTTATTACAAAAATATTAACCCATCTTTTAAAATTTTAAATAAAGTGTCAAAATTGGGTGCATCCTTCGGTAAGCTCAGAAACTAAAACATCGCCTTCACGTAGAAAAATTTAGGAGTACAATATACAGTGATGGATTTACATGTAGGCCCGGGCATAAGGCCCACTAATTTAGGGCCCCTATAGAGGCCTGGTATTTAAGTTTAAGCGATATTATAACCCTATTTATTTATAAATGTCCCATCCATTTTCATTATTGAAAAACTTAAATATTAAAATCATGAATTTCAAAGAAAACTTCATGATTTACTGATTGAATATTGCAAAGTGCCGCATTTTTTTAGGGGCCCATTCTATCCTTTGCCTAAAGACCATAAAAACCTTAATTCGACAATGACAACATGTATGATTTATTTTTTCGCCATTTTAAATGTTTTTTTTTTGTAAGAGGGGAAGGATGCGCTATTCACTTGGGCCTAAGGGCGGCAATTTCTTAAATTTGTCACTGACGAAAGGCTTTCACATTTTGTTGAAATGCGCTACGTGGGACCTTTGCGACCTTGGTGCCCTGGGTTTTTCTAATGGGCGGTTCTAACCTGCCCATATGTGGGTTTTGTACTTTCATCGAAAGCCCGCGAACGTTAGTTACAGAGCTGATTTTCCACGTACCATTTTCCATCTTTTCTTCATGCACTAATTAATCACGATAATATTAATGATTAATCTTAAAATGATTTTAACTCAATGTGATAACCAGAATCACGAGATTGCTGCTTTATTTTTTTGTAAACACTAGTTTTGTCGTGACAAATGAAATCATTTGCCATAAAAGGAAAACGAAACGCAAATTAACTTGGAAACGCTTTAGGAACATTTAAATAAGGGAACAAGAGTTGCAATTCCGTAGATGCATATGTATATATACAAAATTCCATCGCAATGAGGAATTACAACACTCATCAATGTGTATGCCAGTGAATGTATGCATTTTTTCTCCCCCGCCCCCGATAAAGAAATCCCAAACAGATCCAATTCAATGAGTGATTAGTATAACGCGCACAGAGAAAGTTAGCTTATTGCAGTGGTTCCCAACCTGGGGGTCGCGAACAGGTTTCTGGAGGGTCGCCGCAACTATTTTTAGTTGCAATTATTTTTATAAGGAATTTCATACCAAATGTTTCCAACGCTTTTATATTTTAACATGGCTACATATATTGCAACAATATTCTACTAATGGTTTTTAACCTTGTATCTGTAAGATACATAATTATATATAGTTAGTATAATATATAATAATTAATGTAGTATGTATGTAACTAATATAATATAATTTTATATTTAATGTGTTTTCTTTACTCTCTTAAAAATGCTTTTATTATGCAAATGTGGTGGTGGCGGACAGTGGATGATCACGGAGCTTTTGGTTACAATAAAAGGGGGGTAGCGGATTACTTGGCTACTGTAAAAATGGGTCGCGACTTGAAAGGGGTTAGGAACCACTGGCTTATTGCATAGGCATAGCGCTGTATGGGGTCGTGGGACTCTAGCCCTTCCCAATAAGTTAGCATAAATTGCAATGTATAAATGTCTATAATGTGTGCGCTTGGCACTCCAATAATTTTAGAAACTTTGCGTTTGCTGACTTGTTGTTTTAGTGGCGGCAATTGGCAAGATTTTAGGGTGTGCGCATGAAGGCTAATTCACCAAAACACATGAATTTACTGCCTATACTCGTCAAGAAACTGGTTTTTACCTCATTCAGTAAATAAGAAAGAAATTTATGGTAACTTTGGGTTTTGGTGAATTGGCTTCATGCACATACCCTAAAATCTCTCCACGAGCTACCACTAATTTACAGAAGATACCCCAATTAGTACCGAAGGAGGGAAGTATAATTGAAACGAGACCTAGAAGAAGGAAAATAAAAGAAGAGATGGATGAATTACGTATAGAAATGACTATCTGTAATTACAGATAATTCTTGCGGGGACGTGGGGTAGTATTGAGTCTCGCAAAAGATCATGTTTGAGCCCAAGATTTTGATGTTTAATACGTAATTTTTAACAAGTGAAGGATAATTCTTGAATACAATATCGAGTCTTTCGGAAAGTAATTTTTGGACACAATATTTTGATCTAGAGCAGACTAGTTTTGTACACAGCGCTGTAGCAGGTGGAAACTAATTTTTGGGCGCAGTATTTGGACTCGTAAAATATAATTTTTCGGCGCAGTATTTAGTCCCGCAGAAAGAATATCGAGAGCAATGTTTTGATTTATGAAAGACTAGCTTTATATATATATATATATATATTTATATCGTTTTATCATACGAAAGGCCTATTTTGGGTGAAAAATTTTAACGACACAGTTTTTCGGTGCAAGCTTTAAAAACCTTTTATTCCTGAACAGGTAGAAAAATGAATATGAGCTTTTATGCTGTCCGTTTGCTTGTCACTATCCCATACTCGACATAGGCACACGAAACGGGGTAATAACTGTCGGATGACGAGAGCAATTGATTTATCGTCAGCGTAATTGGAATTTGAGTAGGTATAGGAGGTGGTCTAGACCGTGGTGATACGTATTCATGTTATACCCCTACTACAATTGAAAGTAATATCTCAAAAGTAGGGTAAAATTCCATTGTATATCATGTTACCAATAAGTATCATACTTTCCTATAGACATGATACAAGGCAAATCCCAGATTGATTTATATTGACTACATATTGAAGATTAACGTATTCCGACTCCTTGAGGATTATCGACTTATTCTGGCTATACACTGAATATTGACATCCTGACTACATTTCGAAGATTGACTTACCCTGACTGCATACTCAATATTGTGACTTATTCTATTTTTTTTTACTGAAAATTGACTACATTCTGAGTCTACGTTTTTGACTGTATACTCAATATTAACTTATTCTGTTTTTTTACTGAAAATTAACTACATTCTGAGGACTGATTACATAGTGAGGAAAGTAATGGTTTTTGTTTGTTTTTATTATTAACCGTAATAAACTTAGTATTGTTTAACGTAGAATAACATACATTTACAATACAGGTATCATACACAATAGGCATAAAATTATATGGGCGCATGGGGACCCGAGCATACCTCATTAATTTAAAATGGGTTGCAACTTTACATATATTGTGAACTATAAATGTACATACTATGTGCTTTTCAATCTCCGCCAATAATTTTTAAAAACTTTTCGCTGCAGTTGTACACTCACATATGCATTGGTATTGAATTGTGTAACCGCATTTATACACAACGATAAATTAGCTTTTCAATACATGTGAGGGAGTTAGAAGTAGGGACGTGGCAATTTAAAACTTTTGGGGGACTTAAGCAGCTTTATGACAGATCATGTCATGATGTGTTAAAGAGTACAAGGTACCTTGCTTTCCAATGGGAGGCTTCGGCCCCCTTTCCTACGCATAGGCGTAACTACGACATTTTTCTGGGGGGGGGCCATGGCCCCCATAAAAGCTTGTCGGTGTTTTAATCGACATTTAAAAAAAAACATATTGATAATCCCTATTCCTAAAAAAACGTATCGATACACCTGCTGCTTCTAAACGTCCCTAAGTTCAAAGAATCAATGTTTAAGTACCTTTTTATTGAACTATACGAGGAAACACAGAACTTTCCCTTTTCGTAGTAGAGTTATGATTTATTCATTAACATACTAACGTATGGCAGAAGTTGACATTTGTATTAATTGATTAAATATTCAGAAAGAAAAGAATGATCGCAGATACATAGTCGTAACTATGGCATTTTTCTTGAAGGGGGAAGCATGGTTCTTTTTATATGAGAATAAGTTGTAAAAGCCTATTTTGTTTTAGCCTCCTATATAATTTTATTTCTAAGCATGGGTGTAGGTGAAAGGGGGGAGCCGATGCCTCCTCATAGAAACGCCCTGAAGTACGAGGCACAAAGTGACGTCAATCAGCTTCATCAAATATTCGCTGTTCTGCATTAATTCTTCTTCACATTGTTTTACAAGTTTTTATTGCACTTTTCCTGATGCCGAACACTGTTTATAGGATATAAACTTCTCAGTACGGTGAATATAAACAATGACTGTTCGTATTTTCTAAGATCCTCAGTTAATTTTCTACATTTACAAAATCCACGATTTACAAACTTTTCATTTTGCTCACGTATGCCTCCTATCTAGAATTGCCTGCATATAACGCAATAGATTGTGTCTTCATTTATGTTATATTTAAGCAAGTTGTATGTGTATCATAATATTTAGCTGGAAAGGACCGCTATCTCTCAACTGACTACCATGTTTGGCCTTGGCCCAGATTCTGCGATAAAAAAAACCAACCAATCTCGCGTTTTACAGTTTTTGGCACTTTTCGATGCGAGTACTGTTTATAGGATATAACGCCAGTACGGCGAATATAAACAATAACTGTTCGTGTTTTCTAAGAGCCTCAGTTAATTTTATCCATTTGCAAAATCCACGATTTACAAACTTTCATTTGCTCGTATGCCTCCTATCTAGAATTTCTTGCATATAAAGCTTAGATTTTGTCTTCATTTATGATATATTCAAGACAGTTCTATGTATCGTAATATTTAGCTGGAAAGGATCGCTATCTTTCAACTGACTCTTTGGATAATTGACTCAAGGCCGAGATGGATCATTCTTAAGAGTACCTAAATCTAGGAGTCCTGTTCCTTCAGTGTCTTTAGTTTGGACATCTCCTCAAGTGTTAATGTACCTTGGACTAATATTTTATTTATCATTCATCTTTTAGAAATCTCTATGGCATCGATCTTTTACCTCTATTCGACCACCAGTCAGGTTCTATTCCATATACGCAAGACATTTTTCTTTCAAATTTATTGGTTTTCCAAGTAGTAAATTGCATTAAATATATCGTATTATTCTGAATGGATGCATATTCGTTCACATTTTAAAACGTCTTTATTTGGAAATCTATTTTAAGGGTAGCTGAAATTCACGACTTACTCTCTTGAAGTACTCATTCTTCCTTAGTATTTCAAGAAAAATGCTATCTCTCATCGATCTTGCATAAATTGAAGAACGTTTTTATACAGCCTATGCATCAGAAACAATCTCCCTTGAACCAATACTTCATTTCTTATTAATCTTTTTTTTAAGAAATCTCTATAATTGCAGCGAACTTTAACCCCAAATGGACCACCAGGTCCAGGGTTCTGTTTCCTGTGCACTCACAAGCCCTATTTTATTTTCCAAGTTTCATCCGTTTTCCAAGCCATAAATTGCATTAAATATATTGTATTTTTCTGAATGCAATGCATATATTTTGCATAATATAAAATAAAATATAATAGAAGGAGATTTCATTTCTAAATCCACTCTTATGAGTACGTGAAATTCAGAACTTCAGTTCTTATTCTCGCGCAATAATTTAAAGAAAAACGCTCACTCTCATCTACCAATGTTAAAAAATAAAGTGGGTCTATTTATTTTCAAACTTTGTGAATATTCAACTCGAATTTTAAGCAGAAAGACAGCTATCCTAAATTTTGAAAAAGGGCGTTTCTTAATAACGCTTCAATTTCATTTTTCTGTCGCATGATATTCCACGTCAAATTTTTTATGCCATATGCTATGCATAAATTAAAAAACATTCTTCTACAGCCTACGTACCAAAACAATCTCCCGTAAGTCAATATTTCATTTCTCATTCATTTTTTTTAACGAAATATCGAGCATTGCAGCAAAATTCAACTACATTCGGAGCACAAAGGCCCAGGTTTGAATCCCCTTGTACGCACAATTCATTCTTCTTTTTTTTTCAAATTTCACCAGCTTTTCAAGCCGTAAATTGCATTAAATAAGCCTACATCGTATTTTTCTGAATGCAATGCATATTTTTTCACATTTTTAAGAAGGACATTTCAATTTAAAATTCATTTTTAAGGGTATCTGAAATTCAAGATTAAATTAGTTATCCTTCTTTAATAATTTAGAGGAAAAAAGCTTTCCTCATTAGTCAACGTTAATAAATAAAGCACTTTTTTAAAACGTCGTGAATGTTTAACTGGAATTTTAAACAGAAGGGCAACTATCAAATCTTGGAAAAAAAAGGGACTTCCTAAATAACGTTTCAAATCCATTTTTCACTCGTAAGGAAGTTCACTTCAAACCTCTGCCTTTTATGTCATTTGCATGAATTAAAGCATAATTTTACACAGTCTACGCACCATAAACGTTCTCCCTTAAACGAATAGAACTACGCATTCATCTTTTTAAGAAATATCTAACATTGCAGCAAGCTTTAACTTCAACAGGTCCCGGGTTCGTGTCCCTGTCAACTATCCTTAAATCTTGAAAAAGGGCCTTTCTTCATAACATTTGAAATCTATTTTCCCGTCTTAAGAAATTCGACGTCAAACCTCGGTCTTTTATGTCAAATTCATAAATTAAAGCACGTTCTTCTACAGTCTATGTGCACTCAAAACAATCTCCATTAAGCCCAGGGTTGATTTATCATTCATCTTATTAAGAAATCTCTAGCATTGCAGCGATCTTTAATCCCGGACTTTAAACCCGGACTAGTGGGTCCTGGGTTCTATTCCCCGAATACGCACAAGTAACTTTTTTTCTTCAAATTTCATCGGTTTTCCAAGCCATAAATTGTATTAAGTGGACCGTATTGTCCTGAACGCAATTCATATTTTTTCACATTTTTAAAAAGAATGTTTCATGTTTAAATCCATTTTTAAGGGTACCCGAAATTCACTACTTCAAAGTACTTAGCCCCCCACTAATAACTTAAGAAAAAAATCGTATGTACGGTCTCAACTTGGCTGGCGCAGAATGACCCTTGCTGTCCTTGCGTCATAAAATATAATTAATTAAGTAATTTAAGGAAATACATCTCCCTCATTTTTTAGGGTCAAAAATAAAGCAATATTTTATACATCTTATAAATATTTAACTCTATTTTTATACATGGGGGCAACTATTCTAAAATCAAGAAGAAAGGTTTATCTCCCATAAACCAATAGTTAATTTTTCATTTATCTTTTAGGAAATCTCTACCATTGGACGAGCTTTAACCCCGTTAGGACTAACAAGTTTTGTCTTCGAATCCCCTTTAATTAGGTATGTTTATTTTAATGAATATACCTAATTAGGTATAGTAATGTAATTAGGTATAGCAGTGCTAATTAGATACTTTTCTGCCATTTAGGTATAGGGTTTAGCCCCCTAGGAAATGGTTTAGCTCCCTAGAAAAAAAGTAGCCCCTAGTTTTCGAAGCTAGTTATGCCCATGCCCCCCCGTACTAGCAGAAATAAATAAAATTCTGATATTCCGCCACCCCAAATGCCATGAAAAACCGTGTAAGAAAATGAAGGTGCGACATTTATAGATGTGCATTATTATAAGATAAAATAATTGTGTTTTTATAGATAAATTTAATTTATTTGACGATGAAATTTTTTATTTCTATTCTAGGGGGGGTAGAGCCGTTAGATTGACGTCGTTTTTTTTTTAAGAATGCCCATTTATAAATCCGACCCTGATTATAGAACTAGCATAGGCCGTAAGCTTCAGCTAAAAAGGGAGGCAAAAGCATTGGGAAGCGTCAACAGCCAAAAGACTGACAAATCAGCTAAGTCCGAAGTGGGGGGGGGGCTATAGAAACTACGTTGATCGAAGACTTATCCGCGAACTGCTGAGAACAGGAAGAGATCAGCATTTCTACTCTGCTCAGAAATTAATCCGGTTGTCAGTAGCTGCTGGAAAGTGACTCACCAAATGATCCTCTTCTCCTCTCGTTCATTTCACCAATCCATTGCAGTGACCTATCATTGGCATTCGGGGTCCCAAAAAGACCGAGGAACAAGAGAGTGCAAAAATAATAGCATTCATTACATTTAA
>QLNU02015003.1:4539087-4558518 GCA_006491805.2 Dysdera silvatica
TTTGAAAAAACAGACCGAGTGATTAAAAAAAAAAAATATTTAATAAGGGGTGGGGGTGGGGGTCAAAGCATATATAAAAATTAATTTCTCTTATTCCACGCTATGCACGGAATTACGAATGATATTTTAAGCATTATATCCAAATTTAAGTATTGCACGACCCCCTCTAGCCCCTCTTAATGCAATGTCCAAAGTTAGACACTGTTGGCGTTAGATTTCTTGCTGTTTTGTCATTCATCTCTGCGATTGTCAGTACTAACAAATAAACCACTTAATGGGCTATAAAGTCATCCAAAACGACATATTACGGTGAATGTCAACAGAATATACTTCCAATGAAGAATAAAATGGTGCATCATGATGAATAAGCACATGGTGAATCACTTAGTAATTTCCATTTAAATATTAAAAATCTTTAAGGTAAGTGCTTGTTTATTAACAACGCTAATTATATTTATATTTCGAGTTTATATTCTTGCATTAGTATGTCAATTACCTAAGTTATTCCAATATATTTTCCATATTGGAAGTTGACAATGAGTTCACGATTTTGCCACAGCCATGGCTTTCATAAAGGTATTATTAGACTGTAAGAAAAGTTACATGCGTTTTGCATTTGCAGTAGAGCTAAGGTTCAGAAAAAATATAAAAAATTATTAAATGCAATTTATTAAGCGTTAGTTATTGCATAATTCATAATGCCTTTTCTGTTTAATTCGCGTGTGATATATATTGATTTCATAGATGCAATCCAAAGATGTGACAAAATATGCTATTTCGCTAATTTCAACGTAATAAAAAAGCTATTGCCTAAATTACGGCATTGTGTTCGTTTTTACTGACTAATCCAGGTGTCGACAATTGCTACACTTACCAAATTTTATTAAGTAAATTATGTTTGTTTAAAGATTCAAACACATGTTATTTACTTCTACCTTTTTAAGAAAAAATTATTCTTTGTACACAAATTTAGAGCTGTGGCGCCAAATAAATTAGAATTGTTTTGAAAATGGTACTGTGATAAAAATAGAACTGACCATTTGTTTTTCCAGAATTTTCAAACACATGAAATATAGCAACCAGAAGCAAAACGCTCAATTTATCATATATGGAATGTGCATATATATGCACATTCCATATATGCTAAATTGAGCATATATATGGAATGCGCATTAGTATACTGTCTAGGTTTGTTTCAAAGCAATTAGAGGCAAGATCACCAGGCAAAATATATCATGCAAGATGACTAACACGAGATAATAGGATCCTTCGGTTACACGTTTCGGTAAAATAAACATCCAGAAACACTACAGACCTTGTCAAAATCATCATGCAAGTTTATGCATAAAGTTGATTTTGGATTAAATCACATTCAAAAGTATACGAAGGAGCAAATAACTTTTGGTATATGATGTACTTAATTAAAGATTTGGACAAAGAACGTAGAGAAATTATGGAAAAGTCACTGAAAAGTAACTCTTAATTTGCTCATCCTGAGAATATTCTACTATCCATGCTGACAGATTCTAGAAGGCAGGTTAGAGATAAAGAAATTCAGGAAGTTATTCAAGCTAGAAATATGAGCTCCGGTGATATAAAAAAACTTCAAATTGCCAAAATCCCTCAATTTTGACAAAGAGAATGTTAATAGGATTGATTGGAAAAATGAAATTGTAACACCTCCTCCATGTCTAAAAAATTTTACAAATAAAGATCTCCTTCAAACTCAAACAGGACCACTATTAATTATCTCTCTTTCTTGTCATAGCCAAGGTGTAGAAAATGCTATAAATTTAGTGACTCAAGCAGCAAATGGGAGAGAGAACGGGTTACGAAAACAAGCATAAATTCATTCTAAATGCCCAGGAATCTAGACAAAATTGCCTGTATTTAATTGGAAAAGCCAATTATGTTTAAACTAAATGTTCATTTAACCAATCTTTCATTTACAATTAGTGACTACTTTTATCTTCTTTAACGAAAGCGATCTGCAGTATGGGCGCCCATGCGAGTACTTCCTGGACGTTAGGTGGGGAGCTAAGAAAATTTGCGTTCTCCTTCTCAAAGCTGTTGAAATTTAATGATTACTGGAATGCAGAACACCCATCACCATCAAGCGGATACTACTCAACAATTAGTAATAAGCTAAAAATACCTTATTTTAAAATGTGATTAATGAAACTTTAAAATGGAGTAAAAGTGTGTGTGTGATAAAATGTAGAAACGGGCTACCCACCCACTGACCTCCCGCATGGGCGCCCATGAGCTGCAATCAGGACCGGTTCTGCTGAAGGCCCAACACGTGCACTTGTACAGAGCGACTAATTTTGAAGGACAGTGAAATTAGCTTAGAGTAGAGGACAGCGGCAAAATGCCTAGGGCCGGCCCTGTCTGCAGTTAATTTTTCTGAAGACAAGAGAGAGAGAGTGGAAAAGCATATGCAAGTATAAAATTATTCGAATGTCGAGCAAAGTACTACATTCTTATCACTGAATATTTTCTCATATGAAATCCCAATATAAATTTAAAATAGGTGAATGGGGGTGTGCGTGTGAGGGGTAGAGGGGGTCGCACACTTTTTAAATTTTAATATGTTGCTTTTAAGAGCAAAATAAACTCTGGGCAATATGTGGAATCAGGTTACCAAATTCCAGCCCCAAAAAAAAACCATACATTGTACAAAAAAAATTATATTTTTTTATTAATTTGCAATGTTTTGGCTACATAATCTTTCTGTAGTTTCAAAAATGCATGAAATTTTAAAAGGAAATGTACATAGAGCTAGATTATGGCAAGGGCTCACGGGCCCCGCGAAAGGAGGGAGGCCTCAAAAAATTTATTTGACAATTTTGTTTAACGTGATAAATTAGTAAATTAATAAAAAAAATATTTTTTTCTTCAGATTTACGATCCGAAACGAATTCAGCGAAATCATAGCTGATATCTTATTATAACCACAGCTTTGAGAATTGGATAATAAAAGAGCAGAGTTTTCAAAAACACAAAATTGGTGGGCCAGTGTCACACGTTATTTGCTACTTTTACCAAAACTTTTACAATTTTAGCTTTGAAAGTGCATCCTTTAACTTCCTACGTTGATGTCAAAATGGGATCACAAAGCATAATTTTACCTACATTTTTCAATGGGAGTAATTTTATATAGTTCCACTTTATGTAATGTTTATTTAATGCAATTTTACGTATTTTTCTTTTTAATGTGGAATGTTAATTGCCTGGATCTTATAAATAAGAACGTATTATGATTGTTTTCTTATATTCCATAAATGATCCAATGTAATCATTTTAAAGTTTATATTAATTTTTAGTACATAGTTTGATTTGTTTTCTACAACGGTATACCAAAAGATATTGCTGTAAATGAACACTCAATTCCATATATCTCGGGAGCTACTATATATATCTACTTCATATATATCTCGATATACTATATATATATATATATATATATATATATATATATATATATATGGCCTGCAAAAGGGTTGCTGGTATCTAACTGGAAGGAGACCCACACGCTGAACGTATGTGACGATGTGTGGAACCGGCCAGGCCAGTAACCTAGTGTCCTACCCCGCCTTCAAGTGGTGCAGGCTGAGCTTTCTATTTATGTGGCAAATTAATATTTGCTGCACGGATAGAAAGGCGGAAGGGGAGGGCTAATTCACCAACCCGTCTAGCCAGCGTGGTGAAATGATGGCTAATTCCTCCAATATGCTAATACACCAAAAACCATGGCCCCTAGTCTCCAGGTGCTGGAGTGCTCCTGATCAAGGCAGCGGTCAGCGTGGCATGAAAGCAGGGGGTGCTAAGAATCACTGGAATGGCCCAGGCTGCCGTTTGTTATTGACCTTGGCAACGTATAATGGACGATCCCTTGCTTCTGAAGCAAAACTTCAAGAATTGGAAGAAGAACTTGACAAGATCAAATGGGACATTGTAGGACTCAGTGAAGTTAGAAGAAAAGGTGAAGAGTTGGTGGAACTTAAAAGTGGACATTTGTTTTATTATAGAGGAACGGAAACTGGAAGAACAAGTGGTGTTGGCTTCTTAATCAACAAAAGAATTAAAGACTACCTTCTTGAAGTCGAAAGCACGTCAGATCGAGCAGCGAGGCTCGTTGTTCAACTAACCCAGCGATACCAACTTCAGATAGTACAGGTATATGCACCAACATCAAGCCATACCGACGAAGAGGTTGAAGAATTTTATGAAGAAATCAAAGAGTTACACACCAAAGGGAAACAACATATCAAGCTCATCATGGGGGATTTCAATGCAAGAATTGGACAACAGGAACAAGGAGAGACATCGGTTGGTAAATACGGATATGGGGAAAGGAATGAACGTGGCGATCAACTCATCGAATTTGCAGAAGCTGAAAACCTTAGCATCATGAATTCATTTTTTAAGAAGAAACCGCAAAGAAAATGGACATGGAAACACCCAAATGGGGGAACTAGTGAAATTGACTATATCCTGGCAAACAAGAAATCAATTATTGAAGATTGCAGTGTACTGAACAGATTTAATACTGGAAGTGATCATCGAATGGTGAGATGTAAAGTGCACTTAAATACTAAACTAGAAAGGCAGAAGCTCATTAGGAAACAAGTATGTAAGAGGGTGGATTTAAAGAAATTAAAAGAAAATACCGAGGCATTCAAGTTGGAATTAAAAAATCGCTTTTCTGCACTGGAAGGACTTATTGAAGAAGTTGACATCTCAGAAGCAAATGAAAACATTGTTAAGACAATAGTTGAAACTGCTGGGGAAATTGGTGGTGTAACCTGTAAAAAGCACAATAGCAAATTATCTGAGAAGACGAAACAGCTCATGAAAAGGCGAAGAGATATGAAGGTGGACAATCGAAATACCAGTTCCAGGATTGAGTACATAGAACTTTGTAAAACTCTGCGCAAAAGCATGAAAGAAGACATAAGAAAATTCAACTGTGAGCTAGTAAGGAAGGCCATTGAAAATAACAAGAGCCTTAGGGTTGTTAAAGGGAGTTTGTCTATTGGGAAGAAACACATCATTGCATTAAAAGGAGAGGATGGCACTGTAACAAGAAATAGGGAAGAAATACTTAGAAGAGTTGAAGAATTCTACAGAAAGCTGTATGAGGGAAACAGTGGATTAAACGAAGACTCTGAGATAGTCGAAGGAACAGCTCCTAAAATCTTAAAAGAAGAAGTAGCATTTGCAATAAAAAGTATGAAGAAAGGAAGATCCCCTGGCGATGATGGCATTACATTAGATATCTTAAAAGAAGCTGGAGAACATGTAGAAGACATACTCGCAAAATTCTTTACCAAATGCCTCAACAGTGGTAACATACCAAACCAATGGGATTCTGCAACAGTAATTCTTTTGCATAAAAAAGGTGATAAAGAGGATTTGAAAAATTACCGACCAATTAGCTTGTTACCTGCTATTTATAAAATCTTCACAAAAGTGCTAACACATCGCCTGCAGAAAAAATTAGATGCAGCTCAACCAAGAGAACAAGCTGGATTTCGAAGTGGATTCAGTACAGTGGACCATATTCAAGTATTAAGAGAATTAATTGAAAGAACACATGAATATGAACTTCCATTGTGTGTTGCATTTATTGACTATGAGAAGGCCTTTGACTCTATTAAAACATCAGCAGTCATCAACTCTTTAAGATCAACAGACATTGAGGATGTGTACATTGACATGGTGAAACGTGTGTATAAAAATGCAAGTGCAAAATTTCGGTTACATAAAGATACCAAAACTATCAAACTTGGCAAAGGGGTGAGGCAGGGAGATACCATTTCTCCAAAACTTTTTACTTCAGCTTTACAGATGATTTTTCAGCTGATAAATTGGAATAACAAGGGAATAAAAATAAATGGTGAATATTTAAATCATCTGCGGTTTGCTGATGACATTGTTATTTTTTCAACGAACCCATTAGAACTCCAAGACATGGTACAAGAGCTCTCAACTAGAAGTAAAGAAGTTGGACTCAAGATGAACCTACAAAAAACTAAGATCATGTTCAATAATTTTGTAGAGGAAACAAAAATACAAGTTGACAACATTGAGCTAGAAATTGCTGATTCATATATTTACCTTGGCCAGCTGATTTCAATGGATGGCAACATTATGAAAGAACTCAACAGACGTATTAAACTTGGCTGGAGTGCATTTGGAAGAAACAGTTTTATCCTGAAGGGGAAATTGCCTTTGTGTCTAAAAAGAAAGGTCTTCAACCAGTGTGTATTGCCAGTCCTCTCTTATGGATCAGAGACATGGAGTCTAACAGTTGGAGCAATACGAAAGTTACAGACAACGCAAAGGAGCATGGAGAGGTGCATGCTTGGAATAACTAGGAGAGATCGAAAAAGAAACACTTGGGTGAGAGAGCAAACTAGAGTAGAGGACATCATTGTTAAAGTAAAAGGGCTGAAATGGCGATGGGCTGGGCATATTGCAAGAAGAACTGATCAACGATGGACAACAGAAATTCTGAACTGGATTCCAAGAGACCACCGAAGACCTAGAAAACGTCCTCAAACTAGATGGGTGGATGAAATAAGAAAACAGGTTGGGGTGACGTGGAAGCGAATTGCTCAGGATAGACTTGTGTGGAAAGCATTTGGAGAGACCTTCATCCAGCAGTGGATAGATAATGGTTGAATATGATGATGATGATGATATATTATACTACATACAATTGTTACTTCGTTGTAAAATTTATTTTAATTAAAAAATGATGAATAAACTGTAATTTTTCTGAAAGAATTAATATTTTAACCTTATTTTTGTAATATTGGGCTTTTCTTATCTCATTGGTTAATAAACTTTTTTTTTTTTTTTTAATTAGAATACCGATATTTCTTGGTTATAAACATCGTTGTTTTAAAACTGATATTTTACGAATATCCCTTTTTCAATGAGGAAAATGCAGTTAAATGTTTTTAAAATTAAAACAATGTTTTTTTTGTTTTGTTTTTTTTGAATAAAAGTTTTTAAAACATCGAGGTAGCATCAAAAAATATCGATGTCTAGAGACCTATATTTTTCGAATATCGATGATTCTTCGCCGATGTTGACATCGATGTTTTGATATCGATGTTTCATCCCTATTTCATACATTTACGTTAATTCAAAATTTAAATGTGATGCCATTCGCCAGCGTTTGGTGTCGGAAGAACAACAGCCATTAATTTTCCATTGGTTTACATTAAAAAATGGTATCAATTTACGCCAATTACGCTGGCTCGCCTAGAAACGCATCTGCGGCGTTAATTGAGGGAGGGGAGGGTTCCTGTAACCTGATTTTAGCAATTACAAAAGTGATTAAAATCTAACGTTGCCTAATTGCGCCATTCAGCCGAAGTGAAGGGCAACAAAAATGAAAAGGTGTTTCATGAATGCGGACCAACCAAGGAGCCTTTTATGTCGCAAGAAAGGATTGAACATCCGATGACACCTGGCCTCTTCTTCTTCTTCTCCCGACATGCTCATTTCCGTTTCTATGGCGACACAATAACGCTTCGGCACCTAAGCTAACTCAGTGCAACCTACTGTAGATCAATAAACTACAAAATTCTCTTTTCTTTCTTGCTCCTCCTCCTTTTTTTTTTTTTTCTCAATGTCGTTTCACAGAAGAATCGTCGCATCTTCATCATCGTCATCCGTGACTCGTCATCAGTCATCATTTCAGCAACAAGTTTATCAACAAGTGGATCCACAATGTCTGCGTCCAAAACTGAAACACTCCTTCTGATCCAGTTTCACTCGCACATTTAAGATAGTTTAATCGAGTCCCTATAGTCCATCTTCGATGGGAAAGAAAATACAGGTTATTTAAAAAGGATTTTTATTACCGTGCACGGTATTTACTTCTATTAAATTACATTTAGGGCACAGCAATTTTATTACAATAGTTTATCGTAATTGTACAATAATATTTTTACAATAATTTGCCACATAATACTACCATGGGCGCCCCTAGAATTATATGCAGGGAGGTGCATCCAGGGAAATTTCAATTGAATAATGTTGTTAGACTATAGTTTCTTGTGAGTTCAATTTTTTCCTCCCTCTTTTCATAAGCAAACAAAAGATTACACTTTTATTACAATTAACTCTGTTTAATTTATTGTCGCGTAATCAGTTTCTATCCACAATATGAAATCATTTAGTTCCAGTCTATTTCGTGTTGAATAGTCATAATATAGATAACTAAACCTATTTTTCGTCAAAAATGGAACAAAATACTGTCGTAATAAATCTTATACTGATTTGGCTCAACAAGTCGAATGTCTCGCCAAGTGGGCGTGAAATCTTAAAAAGAAGGTTGGCATCCGTCAACCCATGATCGGTTGAATCAGCTAATGTAGTTCGCTCGAAAAAAAAAAAAAGAAACATATAAAATTCCATTTTTCGACCCAACAATGATTTGCAAATAGGCTTATAATAACATAAGGATTTCAAAAATGTATCGGAGGTGCGGTGGATTAAACTCAGCCTGTATAAATAATATGCAATAATACACCACATAATAATTTGCAATAATACACCACATAATAATATGCATTAATACACCACATAATAATATACACCACATAATAATATGAAATAATACACCACATAATAATATGCAATAATACACCACATAATAATAATGTACAATAATATATTACATATATTACAATAATGCAAGGTTTTTTTACACAATATGGCAAAGCCGTATAATAGTATAGAGGTAACGTGTTTATTAACCGCGTAAAAAATCCCGTATTCCCACTAGAACGTGTGCCGTGTTTTTACCGATCCGCATTGCGCGATTGGTTCTGTATAATAATTTTACAAACACAAAGCAATAATACTAACTTTATTACAATAAAAATATTATGATAACCACTGGCGTAGAAAAAATGGATTTAGAGGGCCCAAGCCCTCCCCCATTGGGTACCAAAACACATTATTTTCTAGAAGGCTGCATCAAGCTATCCTCTTTAAAGACAGCAGTCCCCCCCACTACGCTACTGATGATAACAGCATGTTAACGTAAGAAATAACGCAAAGTTTGCTTGGTGGAAATCAGTACGGCTTCTGATTTAGGTAGAAAAGGTAAAAAACAGTTTTCTTTTCGTTCCTTTCAAAGCGTTATAATACTCCAAAATTACCCTGAATTCTTAGGGCCTCTATTTTCGTTTACAAGTTGAAATCTTATAACCAGAATGTTTACTTGCATTTGAGAGTTGCTATATACTGAATATGTTTTTGCACATACCTATCCATACACATTCAGGAACCTAGTCCAATAAGCCCTCGTTAGACAAAGCGTACGGGTAAACTAGAACAACCAAGAAACAGCGCTAGAAAAATCTCAAGTAAAAATCAAATTATTATTTTGTATTTCACAAACCTATTTTCAATGAAACCGATCTTTTCTTCGTTGCAACAAAAGCTATGTAGTTCAGCTATGTAGCAAATAAAAGATATGTAGAATCTGTAGTTCATTGAAGTGTTAATAGCACAGTTGACCTGAAGTGAGGAGTCATGATGCGAAGGGAATTTTTTATGATTTTGTATCGCGTCCGGGCCACCAATGTGGTAATTAGGTTGCGTCAAACAAACGTCCGTAGATCACCAGTGTAGCTCATTTATTTGTAGAAATTGGTAGTGCAGTTGAAGTAGAAAAGGGACGATAAAGAAGGCGATTCCATCGGGGCTTCTGAAGGTACATATACACAAGTTAGTGGTACATTGAAGACTCAACCAAAAAGGCGTATCAAATTCTTTTAAATATTGTATTCCTATTATTTTACCTTTAGAGTTAATTATAGCCACAGAGAGAGAGAGAGAGAGAGTGTGTGTGTGTTCCAATAACTGACACTTTTAAACTGGATGAACCTTGTTCGGATTTATTTACCTTGATTGTCGACTCTTTTCTAAGTTAACTACCAATTTCTACAAATCAGATGAGCTACACTGGTGATCAACGGACATTCGTTCAACGCAACTACCTACCACATTGGTGACCCGGACGTGGTAGAAAATCACAAAAATTCACTTTCGATATCACTTCAAGTCAACTAACCGTACATATTAATCTCTCAAGTCAGGTACGCAACACTGGTGACCCGGACGTGATTAATACCACAAATACATTTTATATACGGTTAGTGGGGATAATACGTCACTCTTCGTTTTTTAATTATAATTGAACAGTGACACAGGGTGCACATTAGATTATGACAGTGTCAACAACTGGAGTTGAACACATTAACGCGGAAGTTTTATAAGTGTGTGTGTGGGGGGGAGTTACAGATTCTACAACGCATATTCATATATATATACAGGGTGAGTTCAATCCACCGCACCCACGAAACATTTTTGAAATAGCCATCTGTTCACTGATTGGACTAGTTTCACCAATAGGCGCTAACGAGTAACAACTGTGTTGTTTATTTTTCCGAGATAACCTTTTCATTGGTTCTATACTATCAGAAAAAGGGTAAGCCCAATTTGGCGACTTTGCATGCTGTCTTCACCGTGTTACGAACAACGAAAATAAAATTTACAATATTCTTACGCGCGAGAATGATCAGTTTATTAGAATTGGCGGCATATCGCTATTTTTTAAATCTCTCCTTAATTAATAAATATAAAAAACCTCAGCATTCAAATATTGTGCACTAGAGAACATTTAGACATCGTCCAATTTTCCTAACCTAACGGTGGGAGGGGTCATGAGGTTTGATCTCCATCGCCTAGGTTTTAAGGTGTGTTATTATTATTATTATTATTATTTTTTGTTAATATTCTTTCTGGATTGTGGGTTGAAATAAACCTCACCCCCTTCCACTTTCTGGGAATGCTTATGCACCGTCCTGTAAATTTTTAATTTAGTGACCTTTTACCCTAATACAGCGTTAATAATTGTTATTATCTGATTGATGATACACAGGTTTATTTAAACTTAAACTTATATATTTTTACTAGTTAATAATTAAGTGTTTATCTTGAGTGTGACATATTCATGTAAAACTTTTTACAATTTTTGGTATAATTAATGAATTTTCTCACCCCATCATCTTCTCTATTCATGTTAATTGAACCTTTACACTTTAATCACTTTCAATACCTCTATCTACTTGTTGTAAGTTTGCTTTTGGGCCACTTACAACAATTGAGATTGTTCTCAGTATTAATAAAGAGACCCTTCTAAATTACTAAAATATTGTTAAACTAATTATATTCTGGGTTTATACTGTTTTTAGCTAAGTTTTGGTCAATGCTGGTTTATTCAGTATTGATCACAAATCTCAATTATTGTAGTCAGAAAAAGCAAACCAATAACAGGGATTTTGTGCGGTCCCTGATGAAGAACAAAATTCTTGGTATTGTTTAATCTTTTACTCCTCTTCACCTTTTACTACTACATGTCAATTTTTATTCTGAGATGTTTCTACTATTTTAATTTACTTGGTTTTACTACCTTGTGTGATATTACTTTACAACTTTAACTTTGTCCAAGTTAATATATGCTTAAGTGTAGTGTATTCATGTATATTACATTAGAAGGTACTACATGTCACAATCATACTACAATTTTGCTGTGTGTGTGTATGTGTACGTGTGTGTGCTTAAATTTAGATTATATTATATGTGCTTAATTTTTTATTATATTTTATTAGGAGTATAGGCTCTGGTGCACAACACGTCCCCTAGTAAATTTGAATGGGAAGTGTTTCTGACGCATGGCAATTGTGACACTGACTTACCGCCATATCGTTTACGTCATGTTAACTATATGGACGTCTCAATTCAACGGAGTTAAAAAAAAGGAAGTACTGACCTTTATTGGTGTTCTTTGTCAGATGTGTGTGGTTTTTGTGGCATTTAAAAGTGTGGGAAACAAATTTTTTTGTAACTACACGAGACGCAACTTATTTCTTCCTCTGTCCTCTTGAAATCATACTAAATTGCACTAGATCGTGTTGTAAAGTCACATACTCTAATGTGACACCATGCGTGTTAGAAACACTTCGTACTAAAATTTCACTGGGGGACATATTGTGTACTAGCGCCAAAGTAACCAAAGTAATTCGTCTTACGCATGTACGTTTTAACGAGGTTCGACTGTATTATAAAAAAAACTTACTTTATATTTACTGACTAAGTGGTGAAGGTAACAGGCATTCTAAGTGCTATATACACTGGTGTGCAAAAATTAAGGAAGGGGCAGTTTTTCGCATGTAACGTCGCACCCTAGTTTCTTAAATGGGTACAAATCATACCATAACAACGTCGAAATGTAAGATTAAGGAAAAGGTGAACAATACTGACCAAGAAAGGAATCCAAAGGATACAAAAGACTTTTATACTAAAGTGGGCTTTCAGCACAGGAGAACACAAACGTCCATGCGACAGGCAAGAAAAACAGTTTTCAGTAGGGGATATGATAACCCCTGATTGCGATGCAGGATGTACACCATCTGTTCATGTTCAGTAAGAGGTTGTTGACAAGCTCTTGAGGCATCATAGCCCATTCCTCTTGTAGAGCAAATTGCAGCTGAGGAATCGTTGCTGGCTGATCGCAGCGTGCTGCCAGGCATCTCCCGAGAACATTCCACACGTGTTCTATTAGATTCAGGTCCGGAGACCGTGCGGGCCATTCCATACGATGAATATCTTCACTCTCTGACAGCTCAGCGACAGCAGCTGTACAGTGAAATGTAGCGTTGTCATCCATGAAGAGGAATTCTGGGCCCACAGCACCCCGGAAAAGATGGACATAAAGGAGAACTTCGATACACTAGTGGTCACCAGTGACTGAACTTCCTTGGAATTTGCAGAGCTCCGTACGGTTATCAAGCGTTATGCCCTCCGAACGAGAACTCCACCATCTCTAAACCGATCCCTTTCGACCATGTTGGAGGGGTGATTGCGTGTTCCCCCGCTTTCTCCAGATGTATAGACATCCAGAATCGCTATTGAAAATAAATCAGCCCTCGTTCGTAAACGGCACTCGACCCTATTACTAAGCTCCTCATTCCTTATGTTCCTGACATCAAAGAAAACGCTGTCCCCGATGTGTAGGCATCAATGGTACACACCGTACTTGTCCTCGAGCGAATAAAGCACCTGTGTCTTTTAGCCACGGTAAAACGCGACAGTAGCCGTCCAGTAGTGCGTTGCATGTGTTTGCGATTTCACCCGCTGTAAGTCGTCAATCTCTCCTCGCCTGTAGAACAAGATACCGGTCCTCCCTTGCCATGGTTGCTCGTGGACAATCACCACTAAACCTTCGGACAGCTGTTCCTGTCGTTTGAAATGCCGTCCATGCTCGTGACACGATGCTGTGTGCGATTACGAACTCCTCGGCCTCACTCGTCACACTCCAACCTTCTTCCAACTTTCCAATGATTCGACCTCGAGTAAATTCATCCAGATGTTGTCTACGGGGCTGTCTGTTGAATATCTCGCACTGCTACAGCAACTTGCCGTCGTACACTGTGCAATAGCTTCCACTGAAATGCTGCGGGGACGCCGCCATCGCGCTTTATACCCTACCCACACGCCCACATTACATCATGATGCGTATACGCAAATGCCCTACCGTGTAGGACCCTAGGCAGTCTCCTGATTGGTCTTTCGGTCAGTTCTGCCTGTTCGTTCCGCTGTTATGTTACTTTTTCCATCTTATCCTTAATTTTTGCACACCAGTGTATTATTTGTACGTTAAGCATAATTCGAATTTTTTTTTTTACAGGTTTGTGAACAGCATTTTTCCGAAGACCAAATTTTACGAGAAACAGAGTGTTACGACACAAAGAATGAAATTTTAATAAAAGCCCTCCTGAAGTATCCAAGGTTGAAGCCAGGTGCAGTTCCATTTATTCGTAAAGGATGCCCAACTTACTTATCTTCGAAACCAAATTCCCGAGTGTCTCCAGAAACCAAGCGAGAATGCACAGACATGCAGAATTTGAGGAAAACATTATTGGCCAGTGTTACGTCTGCAGAAGAACGCAATGCCGCTATAAAACTAACAACTGTCGGTGATCTTCATAAAAAGTTAGTTGATTCTGATTCATTATCTCCTGAGTGGACTTTGGTATATACAGATGGAAAGTTATTATTATTGAGCATATGTCTATTACCAACTCCACATATTATAATGTCAATTGTTATTAACATAGATTTAAATCTTTCAGTGTTTATTTCAAAAACTGAAATAAAAAAAAGTTGATTCAGACTCTTTGAACTTTAAAATTGCATGACATAAATAAACTGCACTGTGTAGTTCAGAGTGTAGAGCGTCTGGCAAGCAATGACAGCCGCAGTCCTGTTGTAGAATGTTTAACTGCTATAATAACGTTCATTGATTGTTTAAACAAATAAATACCTGAAAAACAATTCATGCTTTCTTTCATAACCCATCAATTGCTAAAACTAATGCGCAATAAGTTTTCATACCAATATTCTCCCAATATCTTAGTATTTACCAGTTTACTCTTCTCAATTTCTGCGTACGCATATCGATTTTAAGAAATTCTGATTATTTTTTACTACCTCATCCAAACACGATTAAATGATGGTGTTCTGCATTCCACGTTAATCCCATTGATGAAAGAGGTGATAATTTTTTAGGTTACATAAACAGTAAGTTCAAATATTGAACTGTTTCAGAGCATTTCGCTGTTTTGTTACTGGACGAAATTCGTTTGAAACCTCAATTTGACTATAAAGGTGGAAACATAATCGGCAAATCTGTGAATAGTGATGCAACTGCTAACAGTGCCCAAGTTTTTATGGATCAAAGTTTGTTGCCTCCGTATAAGGATGTTGCACACATTTTACCCATACGTACGCTAACTGCAGCAGAACTTCATGATTTTTTTTACAGAAAATTATTTTGAAGTTAGAAACCATTGGCTTCAAAATCATTGCCTATCTGTTCAGATAACAATTCAATAAACAGAAGAACCATGTCCCTGTTTAGTGATCCACCAAAACTGCATATTTTACATAAACATCCGGTTGATTCGTCTAGACACTTATTTCACATTATTGATGCTGTGCACGTAATGAAATGTGTGCTCAACAATTGGATCAATCAAAAACTTCAGGACAAACAATGTACTTTCCAAATTTTATTGACCTTACAGTTGTTGAAGCTGCAGAATTTTATACTCTAAACAAGTTGCATGAATTGGAAAACGGGAACTTAGTTAAATATGGCTATGGACTAACTTCAAACGCATTACAGTCAACAAGCCTTGAACGCCAAAACGTAAAACTTGTATTACAAGTATTTAATCAACATGTTGTGGTAGGTTTGAGGGAAAGTGGCGAAAAAAAAAGGCTTAAATAATTTCAAACTAACTGCAGATTTCATAGAAATCATGTGTACCTGGTGGAAGATCATGAAGGTACAGTCCGTTTCTAAAGGTGAACATAAACGTGACAAATATATGGAACCTCTAACAACCGATCCAAATGATGAACGACAGTCTTTTCTGTATAAATTTCTTCATTGGCTGGATACATGGAAGGAATTAAATTTTGATTTGGGTCATTTTACGAAAGAAACCCATACTGCTCTGGCTCAAACAACTCATGAGATAATAGAACTTACCCGACATTGTACTAATGATTTTAATTTCCGATACCTTTTAACTAGAAGAGTCCAGACAGTTCCCTCAGAAAACCGCTTTGGGAGGTATCGAGAATGGTCAGGCTCCATGTATTGTATTTCTATAAGGCAAATTTACGAGATAGAAAATAAATTACGCCTCCGACGTGTTTTGCCATTGAGATTGACATCTCATAAACATGGTACTATTGATGTTCAACCGTTTGTAGATTGTGCCATCATGCCAACCACATCCGTTGATATATTACAATTTCCTGAAGGAATAAGTATCACCGACCAAGATATTTGTGATGCGGAACCACAATAACCATTATTGGCATGTATTGCAGGCTACTGCTGCCATTCCTATCTAAGGAATAGAAAATGTATATCATGCAAAACATTGATAACAGTAGATAGAACATTAGACCTTCCTAATGATAGTTGTTACAATAAGATACTCGACAGAGGTGGATTATTATATCCAAACCCAGTCATTCTCAATGTTGTGTTGTTAAACTATCTTATCATTCAGAAACTGGTTTCGCCAACATATGAATCTGTATTTTTGAATGCTTCAAATCAAAGTGAAATTGGTACAAATTTAACTTTGGATATTCTTGTTCAAAGGGGGTGTTTCCTTGATGAATGTCCTGACGGTTATTCATCAGATACTATATTAAGAAACATCGTTTGGGCATCAACAAATACATCTTTAAAAAATTATTGTCGAAATCAGAATGATTCTGTTGAAGTAGTAGGTAAAAAAACGAAAGTAAAATGTTTAAAAAAGTAAAATTTATATTATGTGTAATCACTAAAAAGCCGTTTACTATGTTTTTCTTAGAGTAAAAACATGTCAATTTCAGACTTAGATTCAAAGTAATCTAAGTCGAATAGCAAGTACTATATTTGTTTCGCATGTTTATGCGTTTATGTATAAAATCGTAGTTTTGTCCAAAAATTTTTATGTTTTAATGGTAGGTGTTTGTTTTTTTTCTTTGTAAATTTACTCATTTCTTTATATCAATCAATAAAGGTTGTTTGTTGAATAAATTTCATTCAATTCTGATAATTCCTTCATGGTGTTGTAATTTTTAAAAATAGGAGTTTATCGAGTCTCCACTGTTGCGAATATGTGAAATTTACAGAATTTAATCACTTATGAACAAATATGTTTTTAAGTTTTGTATGCTTTCACGAGCCATTTGTAGATTTTAGTAAAAGAAAATTTGTGTCAATTGAAATTCATATTTTTCTCATTTTAATTTAAGAACCTGAAGTGTATTGTGTGTTTCTTGTATATTGGGGAAAATTAATGGAAGCAATTCACTAAAATCTTAACACTAAATAACTTTAATTTATTATTAATCTTAAATCAACTTCATTATAATTTATTTACAAGTGCTAATTAGGCACTTCTCTTTTCTCCCAAAAAACAAATTCAACAAGAAAGCACATTTAGTTAATATATACAACATTTCGAAGCATTGCTTATATAAACAGTGTACGTCTGATATAAATTATATTGATATAAATTAATATGATGTATAATCAGATATTTCGATTATCATTAGCTAATTAAAGATTCTATAAAAATTTCTAAGTATCGAATCTAAGAAAAAAAAAGCAATAAATTTTTAATTGACATCATTTCGATTGAATTTCAGTATATATTCAGTATAATTGTATAATTTTATAATGGATTTTTAAAAATGGGAAACTCGAATTCTTAATATTATATGAGGAATGCATGTCCATTTTTTAATAGAAAGTCTAATCACGCAATTAAAGATCAAATAGGTGAAAAAAATCTGTTGAAATAAATATAGGATTTCATGTTATTGATTTTGAAGTCTTTTGTTTGAATTGATATTTGTGCTTAAATTTTTAGTAAAGTTTATGTTTAACAAAACATATTTGAGTTATTAAAGTTTATTTGAACAAAATTCTGTGAAAAAAAAATTCAAGGGAAATCCAGATCTTGGTTTATTTAACTATACATAAAATTGTCAAATTTTGCAACGTACTGTTTAAGAATAAAACAGTTTTAATAATTAAATTTTATGCGAACACCTGAATTGTATAAATTATTGCCCCATGTGTAAAGTACAGTAAAACCTATATGAAGCTTCAAATATTTTCAAAAAAATATATATTTTTAAAAACTTTTTTAAATATATTTGATAACGTTTCTAAAAAAAAATATATCAAATTTCTGTATTCATTTATTTATCATAAGAAAGTGAATTTAATATTTTATTTTTAAGTTTTGTGTTGAACAAGCATGTTACTATAATTATAAGCTTTTAAAATAGCGTAGTTTCGAGAAAAAATAGGATTTTTTTTTATCAAGTACTAAAACGATAGAAACCAATGTATTATGCACATGTTTCCGCTCAGGAATCGTCGATCCGCCCATCTAATGGTCCACTCGTGATGACGTCAAAACTGGCTTTGACGGCTTTCAGTTATAGGGGGCGTTGTGGCAACCCACGAAACGCGGCTGGGTACAGTACCGATAAATCCAAAGGAGAGCAGGCCAGGGCAGAGGTGGGGAATCCGCGGCCTTCGGGCCCATTAAGTGCAGCCTTTTGACGGAATTAAAATTTTGGAGAAAAATCCTTTCATTTCTATTATGATTCTGTTCGTCTTTTATATTTGCATTATGATCTTAATATGCTTAAAACGAACCTAATTAAAGTATAAAAGAGTAGATGAAATTTAACGAAATAATATTCCTTGATTGACTAATACAATTAAAACACATGTGGCCTTCGTACATTACAGCTAACTTAAACGCGGCCTTCCGACATTAACAGATAATAGTAAAGATGAAACGACACACTGCGCAAAATATTAAATAAAATAAAACACATTAACACAGTTTAAATAAACACTTTATTTAAGCTGTGTTAATGTGTTTAATTTTATTTAATTAATTAACAGCTAAGTTAATGCGGCCTTCCAACAAGAAAATGTGCAAGAAAATTAAAATTCATGAAGTGTTAATACACAAACAGAGCCTTAGCATAACTGGGCCATAAGGGGCTGAGCCCCCCCCCCACCCCTGAAAATGTAGTCATCTCTCCTTAGGAAATATTTTTTCTCAAAATAAAATATTGCACAATTTTTTTTTTATTTTGTTATGAAATTGTACATGACAATGGAAATTGTTCTTTGACGTTAAAAATGTATTCAAAATAGCTTTCTTGTGTATGTAATTTTTTTTACATAGGTTTGAGTCTTCATATACTTTATAATAAGGATTGGGGAAATTATAGAGAGGTATACTAAAATTTATAATTCTTAATGCAAAATTTACGTTAAGAAATTTATTTATTAACGTTAAATAAGTATATTATTCTCTACATTACTAAATGCATTAATAAAATGCATCAAAACATTTTTTACGAACTTTAAACCCCTCCTGCAACTTTTTGAGCTCCCCCCGTAACAAGTGTCCAGCTACGGGCCTGTACACACACAGTGTCAAAGTTTAGCCCCCTGGGCGTAGTAATTCAAAAATTATAAGGTGCGTAAGAAGCCTTAAAAGAGATTTTGATCCGGAGTGGTGGGGGGGGAGGGGGCATTAAAATTAAAAATGCTCCTTAATATTTAAAGCGAGAAGCTTAGGCCTCCTGAGCAATAAGCAATAGATTTGAAAATAAGAATAGTGGATTCACGTTTTACTAACCCCAATTTATAAACTATTGTGCTTGTCCCGAAAGGTGTCTCATAAAACTAAAGTTAATTTCCGTTTACGAACTCTGATTTTTTTT
>QLNU02015003.1:4558618-4582600 GCA_006491805.2 Dysdera silvatica
ACCTATTTTCGAACTCTGGAGAGATGAAAATATTTGTGCAAAAGTGCCCGGAGTCCCCAAAGTTTTCCAAATATTTACTCGCTGGGCAGTTTCGAAACCTTTCGTTTACCTTCCTCAGGTCCGGATAAGTAATATCCGGCGCTGTCAGAAAAGTCGAGATTAGATGGCCCGGTTTCAGTTACTGGGAAAAAGATGATTTCGCCGCCCTTAAACAGACCGCGTATTTCTAAAAGCACGGCGGTTCCTTATGAACATAAAAGAGAAAACTTCTCGAAGAATTCGGAGTCCACGGGAATTCAAATATTTTAATAATAATTTGTTTATTAATATTTTACTTTGCCATTGGCGTTGCCCAAAATCAATATTTAATACTGCTTTCTTTAAAACCGGCAAGACTAATATTTTTATAGCGCTTGCATGATTAAGATCAACAATAGACGTAGGAAGAAAGTTCATAAGGGGGAGGGGAGTTACGGGCTTAAAATGGGGTTATAGAGCTACAACTCTGTACATTCATATATATATATATATATACATAAAATTGCATCACAATGAGGGGTTATAACCACCATCAACACCCCCTCTTGCGTACACCAGTTAAATCAGCACATAGTAGTACAAATGTTATTTTTTTAACGTAATTTTTGGCATTAAGACAGAAAAAAAAACCAACGCAATATTTGCTCTGATCGAGAAATGAAATGGATATGATGCAATGGCGTAGCAATTAAGGATATGAGGGGGGCGGTAATTTTAAAGAAGATCATGTGATGCAGTGTTAGGGAAAATGATGCGTTTGCTATCAAATGGAGACCAGGGTTTTCATTTTACCTACCCAACAACGATTTTCTACATCTTCATTATATTGATATTTCGAGTGGGGAGAAATAGACTGCTTCATTAATCCCTAATAAATTTCTCATAAACATCTTTGTAGAATTTACATAAAATCCTTAATAAACTCTAAATATTATAGTAAATTTACCTAAAATCCTTGTAAATCTATCTAAAAAAAGTCCCTTTCTAAGGTGTATGTCCCGGAGGGAAAAAAATTAATGATGTGATAAGGAATTAATTGTCTATGACAGTGGTTCAAGCCGCAACCCACTTTATAGTAGCCAAGTAATTCGCGACCCACTTTTATAGTAGCCAAGTAATCTACGACCTACTTTTATAGTAGACAATTAATCCGCGACCCTTTTTATAGTCCAAAGGATCTGTGACTCCCCTCTCTCTGTCGCTGCACATTTGTATAATAAAATCGTTTTTAACGGAGCAAAGAAAAGGTATTAAATATAAAATTATATTATAGGCTTATTAATTATATCATCATATTCAACCATTATCTATCCACCGCTGGATGAAGGTCTCTCCAAATGCTTTCCACACAAGTCTATCCTGAGCAATTCGCTTCCACGTCACCCCAACCTGTTTTCTTTATTTCAACCATCCATCTAGTTTGAGGACGTTTTCTAGGTCTTCGGTGGTCTCTTGAAATGCAGTTGGGAATTTCATTTGTCCATCATTAATCAGTTCTTCTTGCAATATGTCCAGCCCATCGCCTTTTCAGCCTTTTTACTTTAACAATGATGTCCTCTACTCTAGTTTGCTCTCTCACCCAAGTGTTTCTTTTTCGATCCATCCTAGTTATTCCAAGCATGCACCTCTCCATACTCCTTTGGGTTGTCTGTAACTTCCGTATTGGGCCAACTCTTAGACTCCATGTTTCTGATCCATAAGAGAGCACTGGCAATACACATTAGTTAAAGACTTTTCTTTTTTGGATACAAAGCCAATTCTCCCTTCAGGATAAAACTGTTTCTTCCACATGCACTCCAGCCAAGTTTAATACGTCTGTTGAGTTCCGTTACAATGTTGCCTTCCATTGAAATCAGCTGGCTGAGATAAATATATGAATCAGTAATTTATAGCTCGATGTTGTCAACTTGTATTTTTGTTTCCTCTACGAAATTATCGAACATGATCTTAGTTTTTGTATTATTATTCTTATTAGTATATATATTACATTAATTATGTAAATTATATTAATTAAATATATTAATGTATATTATAGATATAAAGTTAACAACGATTAGTAGAATATTGCAATGTGTGTGGCATGCATGTTATGATATAAAAGCGTTGGAATATAAGTAATACGTTTACCTGTAATTTCTTGTAAATAATTAACTAAAATGTGGCGACCTCCTTGAGGTCATGACCTTCCCTAGTTGAGAACCACTAGTCCTACGACGAAGGCCGAAGCCAGATATAACAGCTGGGCTGGGGTGGGGAAGTCTAGATCTCCCTTAACCCCCGGTTACGGGCTTGCCTATGACCAGTGCCAGATTAATTAATTTAATTAAATTATTTTTTTTAAATCGCTGTGTTATGTTAAAACATTTTTGAGGACCGCTAAAATCTGTTTCGCCCAGGGCCGCTAACGCTGTAAGCACGCTTCTGCGGCAAACAGAAAGAAAAACTTACTAATATAAAGAGTTTGATCACCAGCTGGAGATTTTAGATTTTATAAGATAAAAATAAATAATACTGTACATCCATGGGCGGATTTACCATTTTGCCGCCCCTAGGCTATTTTTGCCGCCCTCTTCCTACCCGTCCGCCTTCTTCCCAATAAGTGGCAGGCGCATAAAAATTGATACATTCAATATACGCCAAAAACTTTTGTATTGACAATAAATACGTTGAAAAACAAACTCATGAATTGAAACATAAACATTAAACAATATTAACTTATATTGAAGTATTATTTCTTCTTGATATACAGGGTGATCCAAATTAAACAGGAGGTGTTCATACCTCTCTGTTGGGAAAACTACTCGGCCAATTTCACCCAAATTTCGTACACATGCTCTCCTGGGTATGCGGTTTTGATTTCTGAAAGAAAACATTGAGTTCATATTTCGGCCGCTAGGGAAGGAAATGGCGCTGCGGAGCAGGCAATTTATTAATATTAACAACGAAAAAGTGTTTTAACATGCAATAACCTTTATTGCAATCACATGAAATTAACTACAAATTACAGTATACCGTAGGATAGTAGGTATGACTAAAAAAAGATTTGTGCAATAACTTTATTGCTATCATATGTGGAACCACACTATCATCACAGATACGGCTCGATATGTCCCCCGTCTCTTTGCTCTAGAAATTGCATTCGATGCACAACACATTCCACGGCAGAACGTAACTCATTCGCTTGGAGGTGGGATACATGTTGCGAAATTCTGTCTTTTAAGACTGCTAAGTTCGGAACATTGCCTTTATAAACGCAGCTCTTTAAATATCCCCACAGCCAAAAGTCACAAGGGTTAAGATCGGGTGACCGAGGCGGCCAAGATGTTGAAAATGACCTGCTAATCACTCTGTCATCCGAAAAGTTTTGCCGTAATAATGTTTGAACAGGCAACGCGATGTGCGGGGGTGCACCATCTTGCATGAAGATTGTAGTGTCAAGACAATTTCTCTGTTGAAGCAAAGGAATGACAAAGTTCCAGAGCATAAATGCATACCTAGAGCCAGTAACAGAACATGTCATTGGCCCCGAGGCCGTATTTTCTTCAAAGAAGTAAGGACCAATGACGAAAGATGAGGTGAAGCCACACCACACTGTCACTTTTGGAGCATGCAACGGAATTTGTTGATGAACGTGGGGATTTGTGTCAGACCAAATACGGCAGTTACATGTGTTTACAGCGCCATTCAAGTGGAAATGGGCCTCATCACTCCACAGTATCTGCCAAGGCCATTCATCATCCACTGTCATCCGAGCAATGAACATCAAAGCAAATGTTTTCCGCACGTCATTATCACCAGAAAGCAATTGCTGAGTGTGGGCTATCTTATATGGATAAAACTTCAGGACATTTCTCATAACTCTCCACACTGTCGTATATGGCATGTCCAATTCCCGTGATATCGCACGTGCACTACTGCTACCATGTGCACTTGCTGCTCCCTGCTCCACTACTGCAGTTGCAACTTCTTCAATTTGCTGCACTCGAGTTGGTTTGCGGCCTCGTCCTGATTTAATGGCGAATGTTCCAGTCTCCTCAAAATACAAGACCATTTTTCGAAGATTTGTAATTGTGAGAGTGCGTCTGCGTAAACCTTTTACCTGCCGAAATGCTTTAAGTGCCGCAGAAGCATTGTTATTTCGTTGATAAAAGAGCTTAACAAGTAACGCGCGATCTGGTAAAGTAAGTTTCATGACGGAGTCCTCGTATGGTGGAAAAATGCTTCACGACTCCTTATATAGGCAGAGGATGTTGCGCATGTTAAGTAATATATAAATTGCCTGCTCCGCAGCGCCATTTCCTCCCCTAGCGGCCGAAATATGAACTAAATTGTTTCTTTCAGAAATCGAAACCGCATACTCAGGGGAGCATGTGTATGAAATTTGGGTGAAATTGATCAAATAGTTTTCTCTACAGAGAGGTCTAAACACCTCCTGTTTAATTTGGATCACCCGGTATAATAAATCAAATTCAATTTTATTGAAATAAATTTTAATTTTAACAAAAAAATAAAAGCCTATCGAACACTGGTATTTAAATGGAAAGCATGACGTCTAGCTTCCTTCTCGGCAAAACATCTGATTATATCATATGGTATTAAATTTTTTATATCAAACTTAATACACAAAATTTTGCCGCCCCAGTCTATAGCCTAGTATTCTTCCATTTACCGCCCCACTCCCAATATTTTCTTCTAATCGGCACTCTTAATTATGCGGCTATTTCGAAGCACCGGGCCGGTATTGAACTAGCAACCTCTTCATTGGAATTAAACTACACCATTTCCCTGTATGCATTTAATTATCTATCGTTCTAATGCACCATCAAAATAAAGCGTTTGTTTACTGAACAAAAAAATCCAGGTTTAACTCCTATTGGCACGAACGTATGTATTCCTGGGTTTAATAAATTGAATATTTGATAATTATTAATTTAAAATGATATTTCTTAAAATAAATATTATGTATGTATGTATGTATGTAT
Organism: Dysdera silvatica; assembly: GCA_006491805.2. Taxonomy (NCBI): domain Eukaryota; kingdom Metazoa; phylum Arthropoda; class Arachnida; order Araneae; family Dysderidae; genus Dysdera; species Dysdera silvatica. The sequence goes on from QLNU02015003.1 coordinate 4,563,640, forward strand.
GTAATGAATGATTATGGAATTTTGAAATGGAAATTTAAAATAGGAGTTATGTTGATAATGCTGCCCTGAACTTGAGATCAGGGTGTGGACTTAAAAGCTTTGTATGGGCTCAACTCTCGTCCTCAGCAACAACGTAACAAAACCATGTATTTAAAAACAGTAAAAATTGAAGAAATGAATAATGAAGATGAAAATAATGAATATATTTACATGTGAAAATAAATATACACTAACAACAATTATATCCAGAGCACATTAACATGTATTGTCAAAATATGAATTATTTACCTTTATTAAATTCGTTAAGATAATTGTCCATTGTCTGGAAAAACTTATTTAATCCATTTTCAAATTATTTAAACAAACGATCTCCAATAGCATTATTATAGAGGTATATCATAGCTATCCTTCTGTACAAAAATCCTGGCCTATGATCCGTTGCCATTCCATCCAAGACAAGAAAGGAATTCAAATTGTCGAATATCAATAAAAATTTTATTATTTAAACATGATGAAATTTTATGAATTTTTTTAACAATTGTTTTTATAAATATAAATATTGATTGGAAATAGATATATAAAAATTGGGAATGAAAGAAAAAATTAATTAGTTTATATGTTTGTGCCATCTATAGTATATATTTATAAAAAAATGAGAATATTGAAATAAAAGTTTTCGCCCAATTCGCTAAACAATGGGGGTCTTTGTAAAATTACCATCAACATAAAAAATTAAAATAGAAGTGAGAATAGCCATGTAATATATCAAAATTTAAAATTCTTTATAATATTATTAATAACATCGAGGGGAAATTTACTATTTTTACACATAAATACCAGTTCTTTTATGCCATTTTGCAAATTTTGTTGTGTGTTAGTAATACGAAGGAGGCGAAATAATTGGTTAGTGACTATCTTTCTAAGATTGTTTAGTGACAAATTAAAATTCTGAATTCTAACCATGTAAAAATTAAATCATCTACTTTATTATAAATATTTGTTACTATACTAGAATTGATAATTTTAATATTTACATCCAAAAAGTTTGCTTGTGCATCATCATGGTTAGTTGGAATTAATTTCAAGTTACTTGGATAAAAGTCAAAATCAATTTCAGAATGTTCTGATATTTTTAAATAAATTATGTCATCTATATATCTTTTGAAGATATATTTATCATGATTATGATGTTCTTTTTTCACAAAGATGCAGATATACATTCGCTAAATAACTACTACTAATACCACTTTATGGTATGTCCTGTGTTTGTTTGTTTATTAAAATGATGTCCATCAGTAACGTAGTTTTTAAATAGTACAATTCTAAGGAGTGATTAAAATTCCAGTATTTTAATTTTATCTGATATTAAATTATGATATCCACTAAGTATATTATACAAGTCATTTAGATCGATATTGTTTAAAAGATCAGAAAAAGCTAAGATTATTATAGATTTTATGTTATGCTTTTTTATTAATCCTATTACTTCCACGCTATTGTTAATTATAGCAGAATTATTAATTTCTTGCGTTAAAATAATTTTTAAGTAAGTCAACAGTTTTTTATTAGCATGTGTAATAACTGTGTTAGTACTGCATGTAATCATTCTAAATTTAATAGGGTTTTTATGAAATTTCGGTACAGTGTATATATATATATAACTATATAACAATCTGTTTATTTTAATGGAACGTCTTTTGTGTTTTGCAAGAATTCTATTGTTTAACTCTCTTTCAATTATTTCCGTCTTTTCAAAACTCTGTGATTTATCTAATCGTTCATATATGACTTCCTCATTGAATTTTTTACATATAAATGCATAATCATTATTAGTTTTGTCCACAGGTATTATATTAAAATCCTCTCGAAGTTTTTTAATAGATTTTAGTATAGTTTTATTAATATCTGTACGATCTATTTTTATAAATTTTTTTTAATTTTGTTGAATAACTGACTTATCCATTGTTGAAAACTTTCAATAGGCTGGCTCATTATATAGTATTGCATACTTATAAAGAAACTCATTTAAATCTCTAAGAATATATACACATTATATATATTTGCCAAATTTTTCTCTTCCTTTACTTGAAAAATTTTTATTTTCCTGTTCCACCAAGATACATCATATTACGTTGTCATTATCGATATCACTTGATGATATTAACGAATATATCGATATCAAACGAGCATTTGAATATCGGTTCTTCTTTTGCGAAACCACTTCCTAAATTTCTGACGATCCTGAGCGTTAACTGTTTTGAAAGGAAATTGGCAAGTTGGTTAATCCTGTTTAACAGCCCATGGAGGAAGAAAAAAGTTGTCAAGGCCGGTAAAGTGACTGACCTTGAGCACACGGTCAAGGCTATCTAACCTGGCTTGGCCGGTAAAGTTTAACAGGGATGTATTTAGTCTTTACTTTCCGGGGAGGGTGGACTATTCGAGAGGAAAGGGTGGTTTTTTCCCCTACCTCAGGGAAGAGAAAGAATACATTTAGTCCCTCTTAAAACTGCACTGATCGGAAGAGGTAATACATTAAAAATAAATCCATTAGAGGAATTCCCGACTCGGCTACAATTTTTCCCTCCGCAGTTTTGGTGTCATGATGTGAAGGACAAAAATCCCTAAAGTATAATAAATAATATTCGTCTCATTTCCAATTTAGGAGATGGAGATTAGTATTGGGAGTTAGATTGAACTAGAAGGGAGCTGGCAGCTCAAACGATGTCAAGTTCCTTCCTTCCTTCATTTCTTTCTTTCTTTCTTTCTTTCTCCACCTGTCTGTCTATATGTCTCCGTTTCATAATAAGAGTTTGTTAAATCTCTCAATAACCGTATTACTAAACGGGTATGTTTGGTTATGATAGGTGGGCAAATTCATTCTTTGATTCATTTAAGGAACACGCGATTTGGCTCACTTACAAGGGCGCCGAGAGCCAACGCGAGCCCCCAGGCTCCCTTCGACCGACCCTAATAACCCCTTCCCTGGGCCGCCCCCCCATAGCATAGGTCCTTGCCAGGGTGGGTCCCTAGACTTCATCCGGGCTGCAGCCCCTGCTGCCTCCCCCTACCTCTCGTCGGCTCTGCTCACCTGTATTCGTAACTAAACCCTTCATTTCTGATTTAGCTAACAAAATTTTTCTCGAGAAATTATTATTAGTATTATTATTTCTTTTGCAAGGAGAGCTAGGATGTTGCTGCCCCTGAATCGACAGTTTTCCGAGGAACCGGAATATCTTTTACCTAGGGAACCAAACTGGAGTTGTCCGTATGTTAGCCAAGGGCATTGCTACCCTACAGTCTCAGGGCAATTTCGACGTGCAGATAGATGTTCTCTTAGTGAAGAGAGACTTTATCTTATTGTGCATTTAATTATTGTGCAATATGACATGTTCAATGTTAAAAAAGGCTGGCTGCATTTAATATATCACATATCAAATTTATTCTTATCACATAGACATACATTTATATTTCAGGCACATGTGTGTGCCTTTATTCTCTTCACCACTTTCGCATCGTCCTCATTGTGTTATTATCTGTATTGCAGTTTCTTTTTTGCTTGAATGATGTCTAGGAAATAAACTGAATTAAATCGAATTAACATTACGATGTTGAAAATATTACCATTTGAGCCATTTGAAAATTAAACGAATGTCCTATAGTTCTTATCAATCTGTTGTATCGAAAATTAAATATATTTTTATATGTACATATTGTATGGTCAACAGAAATAATGTTGCATATAATGTAGAGTCAGCACTGTACATATTGTACAATCATAAATTATGTCAGCTTATTTTACCACTATCTATCCACAGCTATTTGAAGGTCTCTCCAACTGCTTTCCATACAAACCTATCCTGAGCAGTTTGCTTTTCCAATCTGTTTTCTTATGTCACCCACCCCTCTAATCCGTGAATGTTCCTTAGGCCTTTTGGAATTCGGTTAAAAATTTAAATTTTCCATCGTTGTATAGTCATTGATGCATCGCGTTTAGGCAAAATTATTTCAATCCCTTTAAACGGAAAAACAAAACTAATTATGCATAAAACTAAATGAAAAAGTAGTGTGTTTTGAAAAGTTCAGTAATTAAGTTCTATAATCTATAGTCACACACACAGACACGTCATCGTCTTTTTCCTTGCTACGGTCTTGGGCGTTATTGGGTTTCAAGGGAAGCCACTCCACATCCTCCAGGGAGCATACTATTTCGATTTTCAACTTTGGTGTTTTGCAACTCTTGTTGATCAGCTCTCTCCCGGCGAGTTCTAATCTAATTTTAGATAACGTTATTTTTTAAACGAAGCTAATTGAAGAGGAGTCCCCCCCTCCGCCCCCCGTATTAACGCTTAAATTTTAAAAATGGTTCGAAACACCTACTTGGGCTCCAGATCCAAAAATATCTTCATTGGTTTCGTTGTTACATTTTGTCATTTCAACATGCATTCACGTAGGTGTATGCATGCCAGTATCCAAAAGGGGGTTTTAGCGACCGGTCCCCCGAAACTAAATTTTTAATGGGACTTGGCTACGGCCTTGCATGCTATGATTGTATCGATACATGCTGTAAAAATTTTTGACCCCCCCCGAAATTAAATCCTGGCTGCCGCCTGTGTGTGTGTGTGTGTGTGTGTGTGTGTGTGTGTGTGTGTGTGTGTGTGTGTGTGTGTGTGTGTGTGTGTGTGTGTGCGCGTGCGTGCGTGTGCGTGTGTGTGTGTGTAAGAGAGAGACAGTTGCTTTTTGCCATGGATCCTTGCAGCGGTGTGGTGATAGCGTTTTAACTTACCATACGAATAAACCGGATTCGATCCTAGCGGCAGTTACCAGCGGTTGCCAATTTTTTCCACAGATGGCCAGTCCGAAATTGATTCGCTGCTCAAAAGCGGTTCGGGTATCTCGGAAAATTGTCGATCCCGGCGTAACATGATTTCAAGTGTCCTTGCGTCAACAGGAAGCTTTTTTCAGTTCGCACTATTTTGGAGAAAACACACACAGGTAAGTCGAAACGTCATGGGAATAAAAATTCCAAAAAGTTCAACGAACATGTAAAAATTGCATTATCCGTTCATCATATTAAAAATTATTTTAATACAAATGATGATGATGATACTTGAACGATTAAAAAGGAGCAAACGATTAATTATTACACGTCAACTTTGAAAGAGGTGGTTGATTTTATTGGCAGTCAGTGGCGTACCCAGAATATTCCCAAGAAAGGAGGGCAGTGGTGCAAAGAATTTTTGGTGGATAGAATGACCAGGGCTCTGTATCAGTTACTTTTTTTTTTATTACTAATAATTCTACAATGCAAGATACTTAAATAATTAGAAGTAGTACTAGATTTGTTTATACAATTTTACAATGGCCAGCCCTTGTCTCCCATAAAAAATTACCGTTTTGATAATAGGTTAAAAACAACCCTATTATGAAAAAAAAAATTGTGCTGGCCTTTTGTCCACTGCTTGATCTACAAAGGCCTTTCATCCCTTTGTGACGTTTTAAAAACTCATCGACATTGTGAATTAAATCGTCATGATAAAGAAAAGCTCTATGTTAGCTGAACTCCCTCCTCCAAGGTCTTCTTCCAATTATTAAATTCTTTTGAAACAAGTTCATCTGTGGCTTGCGTCGATCTTAAACCGATTTCATGGGGTGAAAAGAGAACACACAAAATTTGCTATAGGCACTGTCTTCTGCATTTAGGCAAGCTAGATAGTTATGCTTACTCAGTTCAGAAGAGCAGAACTTCTGACTGTGGTGAGATTTTCTTTGATTTTATACAGCACTAGTGACGCTCGTGGGAAAATTACAATTTGCATATGGTTGCCAAAGACTTTCAGCACTGTTATCCTATCTTCATCAGTGAGGTTAAATTCCATGACATAATTAGTATTGTCTGCAGCCTAGCCACTGCTGTTGCTTGCCTGAAACATCAATGTCACAAGAGTTCAGGGAAATATCGTTGGGAATTATTACTGATTTCAATGTCACTACTTAAAAAATGATAATTTCAGTGTGTGCTGGCGTAATAATCTTTTGCTTTGTTAGCCGGTGGTGGGGGGGGGGCGGCTTCGGCCCCATACGTGGGTGCTCCAGTGTTGGCGGTGGCTTCAACAACGATATAGCAAGGTTTTAGTTTATACAATTTTTTTTTGCCACCCACGTTTTAGTAGCTCAAACTAGAGCTTTTTTTATATTTGGAGAAAAAGAGGCGCCGTCCTCATCCTGGATTCGAACCAGGGTCCCCGCGTTGAGCCCGCGGTGTCTTGACCTACTAGACGAATGAGGACAAGAACAAACGCATTTTTCTCCGTATATGAGGATGTAAGATATTATTACCCTTCACAGGGATAACACAATTGCCAAATAATGGTCAACACAGAAAAGCCTCTGGGGCGAGATTTTTGTGAGTAGGTCAAGACACCGCGGGCTAAACGGAGGGACCCTGGTTCGAGTCCAGGATGGGGAAAGCGTCTCTTTTTCTCCAAAATTACATAAGCTCTAGTTTGAGCTGTAATTAATACGTGGGTGGCAAAAATTATTGTATAATAAATTCCCCCACGAAAACTCACAAAAATCTCGCCCCGGAGGCTTTCTTGTGTTGACCATATTTGGCAATTGTGTTATCCCTGTGAAGGGTAATAATATCTTACAAGTTTTTAGATCCAACACATCGCGTCCATGGAATTTTCATATATCGAAGTTTTAGTGAACGCCCATGGTCGGAAACACACACACATATTTAAACAATAAAATGTGTATCTATATATCTAAAATTTCTATATATAGATTTTTTTTTCAAGACGAATGGGAATTCTTTCCCCATAATGAAGCTGTATCTCAAAGTTTTGCTTTTTTTAATTTAAAAAAATCCTGTTTTAAAATTTCTAAATTTGCTTCTGATCACAATCGTCAGAGTGAGCAGAAAGCAGACTGAAGTGGATACGCCACGGAGAAAAAAAATAAACTGTAAAAAATCCCTCTTCAAAAATCGTGATTGATGGGGGATTGGTATTTTATTCATACAGTTCAATATCAACCACTTCCATTCGCTTTTATAAGGATTTTATAGGGAAAAATACTTTTAAAAATATACCATTGCGGACTCCGTTATGTCGTTCGAGATTTGATATGATCAGACTTTTTTTTTAGCATCAAATTTTTTACGATTAATGAGAGTGGGGAGAAGCAGAAATAGACAAAATGATAGAAAGCAAAAAAAGGGATAAATTTACTATGACGACGAAAAATACTTTACCGTCGTCTCTCTTTACTAAAATGATTCAATTTTTTCCTTATTAAACGAGTATGTTTTTTTCCCGTGTTTTTTCGTAGTAATTCAGAGCTGTATTTTTTATACTCCCGTACTGTGAGTTGGTATTTTCCTAAAGAGCCCTTTTTTTTAAACAGAACTTCCGTTGATTCTTTTCCGCAGTTTGTATTATTTTTTAGCGGTGGTGAATTTCCGTTTTTTCTAAGTAAACTGCTTTTCTCCCTACAAGATGTTTGACTTATGTTCTTCTTCTTTGTACCATCACATTTTACGGACACACAATTTTCTGTCGTAAAACTTGCTATAGAAGTAGCATCAATTCTTGTAGGAACTCGTAATGGTACTTACAATTTTTAATTGTAATTACTCATGATTTTTTATTCATGATGAACTAAGCGGATATCAGTTCATTTTTATGTTGATACTCCTACAGATGAACAGATAGATTTTCTGACTCTATCTTGGTAGCATTGAATCATTATACCGCTCATTTTTCACTTTTATTTTCTCATGATTTTTCAACTTTTATTTACTCATGATTTTTCAACTTTTATTCGATGATGATTTTTTCACTTCGATTTTGGGCGAAGCTGTATGTTTCTCTTAGCAATTCTATGGCCTTTTTATATTTTCATATTTATTATATTTCTGAATTCATTATATACAATTACTTATATAAATTCTTTATATACAATATCTTGCATGAATTGGTTATATACAATATCTTGTATAAATTAATTATATACAATATCTTTTTATAAGACCTACTTTTACCTTTTCAGGGTTGACACAATTGCCACATGGTCAATGCACAAAGTCACGGGAGCATTTTTTTGTATAATGAATTAACTATATACAATATCGTTTATAAATTAATTATATCCAATATTTTTTATAAGAGCTATTTTTACCTTCTCGGCGAGCCTATAGCCAGGATGAAGGGGGAAACTGGGGCAAGGTAAAGGGCATATGGGGTATAGGGCACCCAGGGATTTTTCTATAGACGTATATAGACCCGTCCTATATAAATAGCTCTATGGGGCAACTGGGGACACGCCCCTGCTGGTCCCAGCTTGGCTACAGGGTTGACACAATTGCAAAACGGTCAATATGCAAAGCCACCGGGGGCTTTTTTTTTTGTAGTAGTCATATGCAATATTTATATAAATTCCTTGCATACAATACACACGCAGTGAAATCATGGATTTGCATCTTTCTGGGGAACGGTAAAAAAAGAAAAAAAAAGGTAAAGTAGGAATGTCATCTTATTTAATTAATAATTCATTTGGTATTTGAGACTTCATAAAAAATACGTTGGAAGCGGGAAAATGTATTAGCGGGGGGATGTAAAATCGGAACTTTATTTTGTACTGTATATATATTTCTTGTGAAACCTTGGTTATATATTCTTTGGTTCTACGTTTTCTCCAAACTTGTACTAAACATTTATATAGTTAAAGTATAGAACTCCGGATCTTCCAGGTTGTCAGGAAGTCATTTTAAAATCTCAGCAAGAATTAAGAAAAAATGAACAGTAAAATCATGGGGTTTTTTTTGTTCTTCAACCGATACAAAACACTTAATTTTTTAAAAAGAGTATATAATATCTAAATAATAACAAGTAATATAAGTAGTAATCGCATATAATACCTAAACGACATTCGTGTTGTGGCTGTGCATCTGTAGCTATCACACGTTCTCATCTACAAAAACCTAGAAATTTTAAAAAGTTGGAGATTTCAGGAAGTCCGGATATTTGGATTCTTTGGACTCGTGCCGTACGTAATCTGTTTTTCTTTAACAAACAGTTATTTTGACACTGGCGTAAGGTTTAAAAACACGACGTTTCGGGAGCCAACTGCTCCCTTTGTCAAGTGAAGGCAGAATGAAGAGTTCGTGAAAGTCCTAAGCTTATATACCCGCATGTTGGGAATCCCCATCTGACGCCATTTGGTGCGGAGCATTTCCAGCTGGGGAAACCCTCGCCGGGAAAGCCCCCGCACCCGACGATGTCAGATGAACACCCCCAACTCGAGGTTTTGCAAAAATCCTGTAAGGTTCTGGTAGAGGTTTTGCGATGTTTATTGCACGACTCCTCAAACCGTAGGTTTCCCATGATTCCAGAAAAAGTCTACTCCCCAGATTCGTCACATTCTGATGTAATATTTTCATCGAATGCCAATCTGGTTCGTGACCCTCCCTGAAGACATGTTCAGCCAACTGGTTTGAATCGTCTCCCCTAGCTACCGCACGCATATGCTCCTTCCCTCGTAGACGTATCGATCTTCCCGTCTGTCCAACATACACCTTGTCACAGTCTCCACACGGTATTTGGTAAATAGCACCAGATTTTTCCTCCTCAGGGACGCGATCCTTAACTTTAAGTAATAGATCACGCAGGGTGTAGACAGGTTTGTAGTAGGTCTTAACATTCACACAACTGAGAATTCGAGACAGCTTTTCTGAGACACCCGCCACATATGGCAAAACCACTGATGTCTTCCTAGTCTCATCCTCTACATTCCTGTTTCCACCACTAACACCACATTGGTTACGAGCGATAAATTTAGTCGGGTAACCTTTCTTTTTCAACACGCTTTTGTTGCGTCGTAATTCAACATTGCGAAGGTCATCATTACAACAATGTGTAAAGGCTCGTCGGTGCAAGGCTCTAATGACAGATGCTTTGTGTGATGCCGGGTAATGAGAACGAAAGTCAAGATACCTATCAGTATGTGTTGGTTTCCTAAACACCGTAGTCAACAGTTTTTATCTTTATTTATTTATTTTATATTTCTCCTACTTTTAATTTTTTTAATGTAACCTGTAGGCTTAAGCGTACATAGCTGAAGGGGCCTACCCCGTCCTACCCCAGACTTCGAAATTCGCTGCGCCATTGTCTGTAAGAGAGCGTAAAAGCGATATTTAATATATTTACTTGATACTTCACCATATCACAGTTACATGTAAGTATGTCTTAACATTATGTTTAAAACATCTGCGTATCAACTTTATCCCAAGCTTTCGAGTAAGATGGTGTACGTCTAATTCACTTGCGTACGCATAGGGGTTGATGGGGTCATACCTCCCATATTGCGACGCAATTTTGTATATATATATGTATGAACCTGTGAGGTTGTAGCTCTGTAACCCCCATTACAAGCCTGTAACTCCCCCTTATAAACTTCCTGCCCACGCCTAATCGATGAAGAAATAAGTTTCATTTGTAATAATAATAATAATAATTGCAATCAGAATGCTTACCGCAATTTGAAGTTCCTTTCCGCAAGTATTTCATAATAAAGTCTTATTCATGAAATGTACAGAAATCTAAAAGTCTCCAAATCCAATGTCTCCAGGAAATCTCCAGGATTTTCTGTAGTCCAACCTTAATATCTAGGATACCTTCTTCGACTAACGCGCCTATTTTTGACAATGCCAGGTATTTCTTATACATCCTGTCATGACGCACTGTATAGACTTTAAAACCCTTCAGTAATGCTTTTGTACTTCAGTTCATAATATACAGTCGAACCCGCCATCGAACCTCACAGTTTTTTGTTCGCCATATCCGCCGATCCGATAAAGAAAAGGACGATTAGACGAGACCAAAGTTCGTTCTTTATAATATATGGCGTGTTCTTGGTAAGTTGGGTCCTCTCTATAATGCGGTTCGACTACAATACTATCTTAAGCCAATAACTCAACATTTGTACGAATTCTGTATTGATTTGGAATCTGAGCATTGCCATGAAATTTTCTTATCTGAGGCAAAGACGTAAAATGACGCACCTGCCTTCATAGAAAAATAGAGAATATGAAAATATTAGTTTAAGGTGCTTGTTATTTTAAAAATTATTAACTATATTTTTTAATTCTAAGACATAAACATGCGCCTGGAACCGCAATACACTCCCATGTTACCCCCCATTTAGTACCTCTTCAACATTTAACCCGAACCAACTTCCTCGTTTGCCTCACCTTCGACACGGTCCTGGTTTCTTAATTATCATGCATTCTTCTTTCTTTTTATGGTATATTGTTTCATTTGTGAGGGCTAAATTAAACTTTTAATAATAATAATAATAATAAAGGAACACGTAACAATCCGCGGGATTGATTATGCTGTTAAAACTATATAGTGTAAGGAAACTGGACTTCCGGAGATAATAGGTAAATATTTTTTGGCAGAGCCGATGAGAGGGGGGGGGGCGGAAGAAGTCTAGGGTCCCGCCCTGGCAAGGACCTATATTATGGGGGGGCCCGGCCCAGAGAAGGGATCAATCGAAGTAAATATGGGGGGCCGCGTTGGCTCTCATCGCCCTTGTTTCTCGGCTTTTTTCAAATATTACACGTTTTGCTTTCTTTCTATGGAACGTCGTTTCATTTACTAAAGTGTGTTCGGTTGGAACCACAATACATCCCCATTGTTATCTTATTTGGTGCCCCTTAGACTTCTAACCTGAGGCAATTGCCTCGTTTGCGCACCATTGGCACGGCCGGAATTTGAAAGAATTTGAAGAAAATGTGAATTGCAGGGTTTTAACCGTTCTTCATTATCGTCTGCTTCAAAATTTGCTTACAACACTCTTCTCCATACTCCTTCTGTCGTGGGAGGAAAAGGGAGGGGGCTCATAAATAGAATAGTCTGCATCTCTTCATCTAAAACCTACACTGTTTTAAATATAAGGTTAAGAACATAAATTAGAAAAGAAGAAAAAATTGATTTACTATATATATATATTATACACGGTGGCGTAGCAATTAAAAAGTGGAGAGCTTCAGTAACCTTAAAGAAGATCAGGTGATGCGGCAATAGAAAAAAATAATGAGTTTCGATATCCAATCAGCGGCGACTCGTGGCGAAAATTTAGTGAGGCAGGAGTTAAGCCAATTCACCAAAATACATTAACCTACGTATTTACTCAGTGAAACCAGTTTCTTGGCGAGTATAGGCAACTTATTTTGGTGAATTAGCCTAGTTCTGCCTTACTGAAATAGAGCCAAGAATCGCCACTGTGTCCAATAGGAGGGATTGAGCATCCTTTTCTACACCACTGATTATACGTTCTATCATGCTAACCAAAATCATTTGATCGCAATACCCGTGAATTTGTTATCACCAAGTTCCATTCTATTCATTTGCATTTATTAATGCATTTTAGTGGAGACCAGATTATAATTATACAGTAATTATAATTAATGCACATTTTTGTAAAAACACACTAATGTACAGTAGTTATAATAAATGTATATTATTGTAAATATACACTAATATACAGTAGCTATGATTAATGTATATTATGAAAGTACACTAATATACAGTAGTTGTGATTGATGTATATTATTGTAAAAATGCACTAACATACAGTAGTTATGATTAATGTATATTATTGTAAAAATGCACTAACATACAGTAGTTATGATTAATGTGTATTATTGTGTAAAAATACATTAATATACAGTAGTTACGATTAATGTATATTATTGTAAAAATACACTAATACAGCGGTCGCCAACTGGTGGTCTGAAGAAAAATCCGGACATTATTTGCATTTTTAATGATTTATTAATAATAAAACAAAAATAATATTCTAAGAAATTCTCATATTCTGAATGACAATTTCCACCTTTATATTGCACTAAATTCACGAAATGTGGTCCGCGGGATTTAAAATTATGAATTTAGTGTTCTGTGAGGGTTGGCAACCGCTGCACTAATATACAGTAATTACGATTAATGTAGGCCTACATTACTTTATGTTACAGCATCACGTAATATCTGTCTGTGTCTCTCTCCTCTTACACATGTCACTGAGATTATCAAACTGTCAATTACCAAGGCGGTTTTCAACTTGCAATTTAAGTTTCTCAAAGAATTTTCGTCGACTAAAAATATCTAGTGAATAAACAACCACGTTGTCTCAGTTCAGACATGTTTCCCTTTACCCAAACAAGCTGTATTTTCCATAAACACCACCTAAATTTAGCATAATTTTCATAACCGTAGTTTAGTTGGGTGAAAACTGCTTGAGAAGTCAATATGCTGCGAAAACATTTATCGCCGTAATAATCCCACGAAAAAACTTACACGTGGCCACATATCCCGTAGCATGCAAATCAATTTCACGAGGCTGCTCTCTAATTTTAGAATACGCATGCGCAATCGGCTTATTGTGTATAAATCGATATATTACAGTTTTTCACAACATTTTTGGTCTGAGGCATCTCATGAAATAATCTTCTGGTTTCCAGGAAACCCCACTACAAAAAAAATTATGTCATCATCATCATCATCTTCAAATCGCGAGTTCTAGGGGAATCCTGACTTAGAAAGGTTGATATATGGGAAGAGAAGAAATGGATTCTCGAATGCAGTTGATGAGAATATACGAGCTGGAACCTATAATCACTGGCGTACGCAGGGGGTGTTGATGGGGGTTGTAACCCCCGATTGTAATGAAATTTTGTATATTTAACATAGGAATATATGAGTTGTAGCTCTGTAACCCATCCCTTTATGAACTTTCAGCGTAGGCCTATGCCTTTAATGTTTATGAACCACCGAGCAAACCCCGTTAATGACCATAAATCCACTCCTAGCTTTAGTTATGCGTTAGGTTTTGTTAAACTCACTCAACAACCGCCTCTTTTCAATTCTGCCTTTCATATTTTAACCTCAAGAATATTTTCCGCCAATGGATGCGCTGCTGGCAGAGTACCTACAGGCACGCAAAATAGCAGCACCTTGTGTTTACTTGGAGTTCACTCTAGTTGATTCCTGACGGACAACGATGACTCCCTAAAACGCATCGATATGCTTTACTCAGTGTCTAACACTACGCTCTACCACGTTAGTACTAATCGTTAATATACAGTTATCACAGCAAACAATAAGAATACTGATACAGAAGTTAAGACCTAATTTTTAAATAAATTTATGAATCATTATTATCCATTTCAAAATATAATCATTTGACCAAATTATTATCAGCGATTACCTTAACATTATCATTAATACTATTGTATAAAAATTCTATAATTTCAATAAAACTGTGACAAATATAATAAATAAAGGAAAAGACAAACATTGCACTTTTGCTAGTATCTGCCTGGAAATCTATTATGGCAATTTAACCTAGGAACGAAAAATTTCAAACAATAAATTTTATTTAATTATTTTCGCATTATTTTCCGCCTAGGGAATTTCTTTATTATCCTTTTTCTCATTTTTCCCCCAAAAAATCCATTTTTTAAAATAATTCCCTAATTTTTTTTTTTTTCAAACGGGTATCTTTCTTCCAGTTGTTTACTCTCAATGTGCATAAAAATTCGTAAAAAAAAAAGTCTGCCATTGATATTAAAATTCGTTCCACAATTTTTAACAACTGGAGAAAGCAGACAGAATTTTTTTTTTTTTTTCAATTTTACTGACATCTCATTTTAAATGTGTTCCGTTTAATATATAACAAAGAAAAATAAATCCTAATTACTAATTTTCCATCAAGATTATGAAATAAAAATTAATAAATGAATTCACGAATTCCCTATCAAAGTTATTATCAATACACGAGGGATTAAAGCTTAATTGGTGCAAGTTATTTTCTGCACGTCCTTTTTCTTTGTCTGAGCATTGATTTTGATGCTAAGAATTTTGTGAATAAAGGTTATTGTTAATCTAGTCGATGGAGAATAAATTCCATTTATCTCTCAATTAAACATAATCCGCCTTAAGTCAACAATAATCCGGATGGGTGTCCTTTTGGCTACGTATAAATGAAAACAGTGAGTTGGTGAACAAAGGTTTATTTCTTGGAGAAAAGGTTATACACTTTAAGGGGCAAACATTAAACTTCCAATTATATATCAACAGGAACACTTGACTTCATTGTTTCATCAGAATAAACCCACAAACAATTTCCTTCTAAAGCAATGGAACCCCGACGTACGGACTCTCAGAAACTATAAAAAACAAACATCATAACTATTAACAATAAAAAAAAAAAATAATAAACATTTTTTTATCAACGTTTTTTAGATGTATTAATAAAATGCATAGTAATTAAAAGTATAAATATTTGAACACAATAACCGTGAGAATTAATTTATAAACTAAACTAGAATTGACCTGGATTCTATTAGCAGACATCTATCTATTGGCAATAAGGGCGAAGTGTTCACAACATCATCCTTTAATCTCAAACGTATGACCATAGCAATTCATTAAAAGTTCTATACGTAGAAGAATCTGTCTTCACGCTATGGAGGGACGCACATCTGAGCAGAACCTTGAAACAACGATGGTACTGCTTCAACTATTTTAGAGCCAATGGCCAACAAACGTTACGCTTTTAGTTAACTGCGTTAAACATGGCCAACAAACGTTACGCTTTTAGTTACCTACGTTAAACATGGCCAACAAATGTTACGCTTTTAGTTAACTACGTTAAGCATGGCCAACAAACGTTACGCTTTTAGTTAACTACGTATAAGCATGGCCAACAAACGTTACGCTTTTAGTTAACCACGTTAAACATAGAATACTAATTATCAGAACCATAAATTCAAGTTAATTGTGCTGCGTGTTAATTAGTGCCCGCAAACAACGTGAATTAACAACTTTACCGCATTTACATACTAAATAAGATTACATTAACCTTTAGATATAGAACTAAATATTGCATTATTTAAACAACAAATCTAACCGAAAAACTAAATGAATTTAACCAGTATTAAAAGTTAGTACAAGAGTACATCACCCAAGCACGTAGGTATAGATTTCTTATGGGGTGGGCTTAGGATTGCAACTGATTTGTTTAGGTTTCTTATTCACCCTCATCCTTGTATAGACAAAACAAAATTAAAATGCTTTTCTAATATACATAATTCAGACATAGCTATGTAGTGATAGGATGGAGTTCGAAAATAAAAATTTTAAAATAAATTTATTAAAAAAACTATAAAATCAAATTGAGCCTTTTCCGGCGAGAAACGAATGTATCAATTATCTCCGTTGAAGACATGATGGTGTCTCTATGACCTGCCACCAGAGTAAGGTCCGTCAGTCTCTGTTGGCCGGTTCTGTTCCTTAGGTATATTTCAATTTGTTTTAAAGATGAAAAAGCCCGTACGGGTTTTGCAGTTGTTACTGGGATCACAGCCAAAATTCCAATCAATTTCTTAATATTAGGGAAGAAAAACTCACCGCATTCGTCGTAAACCTCCAAAACACCCACAGCAGATTCAGGCGCCGCGTTCTGTCCCATTCCAAATTATTCTGTTGATCATGCGGAAAATTCAAATTTTCTAATTTTTGCAATTTATTTTTATTATTTTTTACAGTAATTTGATTTTCGTTTCATGTACTTGACTTTCTTAACTCTGGCCATTGTATTAATCAATGGGGGCCCGCTGAACCCCCCCCCTTACCTACGTGCTTGACATCACCCAATTCTTGACGCAGTAACCATATGAAGCAATCTTCTTTTTGCTAACACCCAATCCTATTTGATAACAGGAAACATGCAGCAAACCAGCTTAATTCTTCCAAGACTAGCGAATATCAAATAAAAACATCAGAATTTAAGGCACAATGTCAAAATAAGTGAAGAAGTCACGTCACGTTGAAGCCAACTCGATTCTCCAGGTTAATTTCGTCGGATAATTATATTTCATCTCTCCGGCCACTTTGCCTCTTTCCGTCCAAGTTACCAAAGCACAAAGGAATCGAACTACACAGAAGGCATCCGATATTACTCCAATATCGACATCTTTGCAACAAACAATGTCGAAAAACATAAAACACCCACAGCAACATTGACCTGCCCTCTACATAACGCATAGTTACTGACTGTAATGCGTTGCCACAATCCAGTTAAAAAAAAAAAACTCTTATAAAGCAACATCACCATCAATACAGTTGTTCTAATTACATGATGATGATGATGACACTTTATCGTCATGACGACTCCCGATCACCAATTCTGGCCCAGTTGCCCTTCAATCTAGTTTTTACTGACAACACGCTGTTACAATTTCCAGTCTTAATTCGACTATCCAGGGATGACCACAAATAATATTCGTTAATGCGGGAAAATTTGACATTCATCCACTGAGAATAATTTTGGTTCTGGTAAATTTTATTCGTATAAACGGAGTGTTCGATTATCCGTGGCCAGATTAAGTGGGGTCCACTGTATAACGAGAACCTAAACTATTGCAGATTTATCAGCTAGCCAAAGACGGACATAGACATTCATTTTTGTGGGGGGTGTCAAGGACAGAATTTGCCATGGTCTTGGAATAACACCCTTCATTTATCATGAAAGTTGGAATTTTTTACAGTGAAAAATTAGGTTTTGGGGGAGTTATGACCCCGGCGACCACCCACCGTGTCGGCTCTTGCAGCTAGTGTGCTTTGTATGAAAGCGAAGAAGGGGGTGTTTCCAAAACATTTTGATCCGTTTTCATTATTTTTAATGAATTCTCATAATACTTCAGTAACGGCGTTACGTATATAATTTCTGTTCAATATTTCAAACGAAGCCAGGCTAACCTTCAAAGAGTTCAGTTTAAATACGAGTATATAAATACTGTCTTGAAATACTGTTTTTAAATACCCGTCTTCTCTAGCTATTGCTAGTCAGATCGGAATAAGTTCAGGTGTAAATCATAGAAAATGGATAGATAGTTAGTTGGTTGATTTTCTATGGCGCAAGGACAGCAATGGTTATTCTCCGAAAAAAAAAAAGGTGGCAGGTCAAACTCAGTCATAGCAACTAATTCTTCCACAACCTCCTTATGTTTACTTAGGAAGACCCCTTTAATTAACACACATTCACGTCGAATACTCGAAAATACATTACTCGCATGGCTTTACTCAGTAGTGCAGTGGTCAAGAAACTGGGACAACAACCCCGAGGTTACTGGTTCGTGTCCGGACTCAGCGCAAGGGCGGATTTGGGAGGGACGCAAGGGGCGCCATGCCCTCGAGAATAAAAAAATTTGCAATTAGGTCTACAGGCCTCTAGGAATAGCTTTACACTGGTATTCAAGCTTTGCCCCCCCCCTTCCCCCCTCCACCTCAAAATGTATATATGATGTAAAACAAATTTTATTTTCTCTGACTACTGTGAGCTAAAAATACGTTTTAATAGAAACGAAAAAAAAAAAAAAAAAAATGGGGTCCGATTAAATTTGAGGATGTTCAACTGAGAAGGAGTCTTTCTCTTCTTCTATTTTTCTCTGTCTGTCCGTCCGTCCGTCGTCCATGTATGTATGTATGTATGTATGTATGTATGTATGTATGTATGTATGTATGTATGTATGTATGTATGTATGTATGGTATGTGTGTGTGTGTGTCTGTGTGTCTGTCTGTCTATCTACTACCTTGGCGCAGTAGTAGCCAGATGCTCTTGCGCCAATAAAAAAGCCAAATTATCTATCTATCTATCTATCTATCTATCTATCTATCTATCTATCTATCTATCTATCTATCTATCTATCTATCTATCTATCTATCAATCAATCAGATGGATAAAACCGTTCACTGATTCATTCAATGAGGGATTTTTCCCACTGAGATTTCAAATTTGATCAGAAGTCGATGAATTTCATATCCAATATGATCAATGTGGAAGAATGGTTTATGAAACGAGAAATGCCCCTCCTTTCGTGCGTGGGTAAGTGTG
>QLNU02015003.1:4582700-4600349 GCA_006491805.2 Dysdera silvatica
GAGCAATGTATGCACACAAAAAATATTAATTACTCCACTCTTCAGGCGCTATGGCCTTCTATATGTATTATGAGAATTCTATTTAAGTCTATTAGAAAAAAAAATGGGGCAATTGAGCGTTTGGGAAACGAATGTAACCTTGCGGATAAATACTGAAACTATTTTCCCACAAACTAAATGTAATAACTGATAGTTTGGCATTGTAATTATTATTTTATTTATTGTATCACTTAATCCAGTTAAACAATGCAGTTCGCTCATTTATTTGCAGTTTTGGGGCAAATGACATTAGCCTTCGATTTTTGCACCCTCTGGACACTTCTGCTAAATATGATTATCGTAAAAACGTTGTTGGTAAAAATTTTAATTCCTTCTTTTTTTTCTTTTAGTATTGTAAATTTTTTCAGCAATAAAAAATAATTCTTTTAAGTTTTAAATAATAAAAATTTGATGCAAGTTCTAACTTTCCGAGCGCAATACAGTAAAACCCACTTACCAAAAAACCTCTGATACGGCCATTCCGTTTTTACGATCAGATAAAAATTCCCTGTAAGCAATTCCTTCACAATTATACACCTCTTTTACAGTCAACCCTCTTTTACGGGCAAATTTTTATGCTTAGTGTGTGTCCGATAATGAGGCACTTTACCGTATATTTAAACCTTAATAAAGTGGACATTCATAAAAAAAATTGCCAATTCTAAATTCTAGAGTAAATGATAAAAATTTAAAGTCATGAATATATATATATATATATGAAAATGTAGAAACTATGTAAGTAAATTGGTGAAAAACATATTTCTTTCGTACATATTCTTTTTTTTTTTGGTATACTTTATTTAACCTTTGGTATATTACTATTACGAAACATGTTGAAATTTGTGTAATAAAATTTTAACTACGCTTAAAAAGTTGTTTTTTCTATTTGTTATTTTTCTGCGTAGTCCAATATCATCAGATTAATTTAATATTCACTTTACTCACACTTATACACGTTAATAAAATTGCAGAAGGCAAGGTTTGAAGATGAAATACATAAAATACCGTATTCCACCTTCTCTTAATTAATAATTGTTTTAGTAAGACATATCACGGTACTATATGAAAATGGTTTTGTAATCAATTTCAAATTTTCGTGCATTTTAAGTATGATACTTATAATTTTTTTTCTATCTCTTAGTGCTTGGTTTGGGGAACTTAATGTCTCCGCTAATGAAATATGGGCCGGGGATGCCAAAGTAATATTTACGCTTTGCTAATCTCATACATTGCTTTTTACTATTTTGTCTAGATATATTGGTTCCTTTTAAAGTTGCAAAAAATTGCTTTTGCAATTTTCGAATAGACATATTAATAAACTGACTTTAAATAATCTACTTTGATTATGTATTATTTCACAACTATTATTTTATGTATTTACAATATAAAGATTAATAAGTAATTTAATTATAATCATGCGCTGATTTTCTTTTCTACATTGAAAATTAAACATAATGTTGATAGGTATCTTGAATATGGTCAAGATGTAATATTGGCCCATCAAGTCAGCCATGCTTTTGACACAACAGGCAAGAATAATGAACACTTATTATATATATTATTAACTTGATAATTTATTATTAATATATATTATTTAATGTTAAAGTGTATTATTATATATAATTATCGAAGTTTATCACGAAAAAATAAAACTTTCTGAAATGGAAGTATGAATGCATATTTGTGGAAAAATTAAATTAAAAAATCCAATTCATAGGAATTACTTACGATGGACAAGGAACACAAATCAAGGTGGAACAACTTCCAGAAATCGTTCGTCAGAAATTTTATGCATTTGTAGCTTGTCTCTCCCAACAACATGCAACATCATCGTCTCCTTACGATCCTTCAGACGTAAGTGTATGCATCCATAAAATTTCGTGCCAAAGTTCAAAACTTTTTCTGTATAAAGAATTACGGACTTAAATTTATTAGGTAAAGGCGCGTAAACTATCGTGAAGAATTTTAAGAACACAAAAGGTACTCAACATAGAAACAAATCACCATCCAACCAACTCCTATGAGCAACAAGCGTTTATATTATGTTTAAAAGAAAATCACCATAATGTCAAAATGCAATCGACGTCTAATTTTCCAAAATCATACGGTAGTATGGAGGAAACCTATATTATATATCTATGTTGCAGAATCCGTATGTTCGAACCAAACACATACAGACATACATTTTTTTTATCGATCCCTATTCTAGGTATGAGCTTCTATAGGGCAAAGTTCGGTTCCTTTAGAAACTGTGAGTTCTGGTATGAAACATGATCTGACAAGTGAGTAGTATTTGCGCCCCACAAAACAGAACGTGCTAAAAAGTGCGATGCACGTCACAGAATGAAAAGCTTCACTGTAGAACAATCGCGGGGTGAATCAAATTTTTTTTTGTTTTAAATTAAATGAAGAAATAAAAAATATCAATACGGCAAATGTTTTCTACATTTCTATTAAAAAAGGAATTTACATTTTATAGAATTTAAATGCATGCATCTCCTGCAGAACATTTTTGATCAGCTGAAGGCTTGTTGCAGAACATTGCAAAACATTCTGTTTGGGCTTGCGTCGTAAAGTACAAAAAATAAATTTTCGTTTGTTTTCAGACTCTGATTCTCAGAATTTTCCAATGAATTCTCAGCCTATCCATGCTAGAGATCACTAGTCAATTAAAATTAGTAGATAACCATTAAATCATAAAGGCTATCATCATAGTGTTAGATTTATATTTTTTTAGAATTCAATATTGAAAATACCGATCTTAACAATTAATTGTAACTTTATTCAGATGTCAATGATTAAATCTTTATTTATAATTTGTAGTAACACAATTATTTTTTTTTTAAATGATTGAACATGTCATATAATTAATTTAATTAAACAAAACAAGGTGTAGCGGACCTCCCTACCTACCGCTAGGGTTCAGGCCATCATGATGCTTTATAGTGTTTAGTATAAAATGAACTAGTATGTAAATGTTGACACAAAAGTTATATTTGTTAAATAAAACTTTTATAAATTTACATAATAAACTTACTATGATGTAAAACATTATCTCAACGTATATTTTTTAGCTTTTGTGTACACAAATTTTTCGATAACTGTAGTAAAATCAAATTGCCTAATCGTTGTTGATGCACAAAATTGCTAGATGATTAAGTCGTTTTTGATTAGTAGTGCCTCTTTGCCATGTTTTCAATAAATTTGCCAATCTTGTGAACGATATTTCAGTTGAAGAAACAGTACATGGCAGGGACGCCATCTTTATGGAGCTCAGGCCCCTTCAGTCCTTAAAAATATTTGCGGAAAGCCAGATTCTCTCAAAATAGTTGAACAGTAAATGAAGAAGTGCAGAACATAGTTAAGGATAGAAGACCCAGCATATAAAATGTTTTGTTTTTGTTCAGGTTTCGCCTGTCGCAGTAACGATGTGAATGAACTGTATTTGGAAAGAAAGTTCTGTTTGTTTGGCTTTTACGGCACAAGGACCTCAAAGGTCATATTTCACCTGTACGAAGTGGGAGGAAAGAGGCTTATACTTTATTGTACCAACATGTGACTGCGGTATTATAATAATTATCAAGAAACTTAAAAAAACAAAAGACAGACTCAAATGAACAGCAAATAAAAACACGTCCTTAGGCATTCTCTTTTAATAGAATTATAATGGTGAAGGAAGTGGCATAAGAAAAGGATGCTCAGGGCCAGGGACACAAATTCCCCCTCCCATTGGACAACAAGACGCATTGTTCTATTTAACGCCATATCGACGACGCATATGCGAGCATGCATCTCTGTGTGTGCTGTGTATGGTCGACAATCGAATCCCCACTTCCACCTCGGCGGCTGGTTACGCTGTTCGAGCGTCCCGCCTGGGATTACAGCACCTTCTCCAGCGGCCACCCTTCCTAACTCCCCTGCATAACTTGATTGATTAATTGAACGCCATGTCACCTTATCTGCCATAAGGCTACTTAAGGTGTCCGCCTACCGTGAAAGCGTCATTTTTCGACAACCTTGGAGAGATTTTTTGTGTACGTATATTGTAGTTTATACATTTCTGTTTCCAAAACAGTTTTTCTTTTTATTCTACATCGATTAGAAATAAAGTTATAGCCATTTTAAACGAAATTGTCAGCTGCGAAATCAAATGTGAAGCAGTGTTTCGGGACGGAAAGTTGTCGGAAAATACAGCATTTCACTTGGTTTGAAAAGTTTTTGATTATTCAAATTTTAATTAAACAATAACCAAGGCCAACTAGATTTACTACAGGCCTGCTCACGTGAGCCTAACGCTACAGAAAACCTGTCCCCAAATTTTCGCAGTGGCGATTCTCTCAAGCAGTTTTTCTCCGACAGAGGGCGCCTGCTACCTGGGTTAATATTCTCAATTTAACAGACTATAAATGCCAATTAATAGCCCAGTTTCTGATTACATACAGAAATATATTGCTTTTTGCTCAAAAAGTTATCGTATTTTATTTTCCAACGACGTTGATGTTACCGTGATATGACAAACTTTCGTAACAAATTTTAAACTAAAATTTAAATCTTACATACCTTTTTCTACTCTTTTATTTACACTGAAGACGGTTTATTGGATGAAATGATTTCTCAGGCATGATTAATAACTGATAATGAATTGATAGTTTACACTGAAAGCTAAATTGCAAAATGCATATAAAAGCAGACTTTATTTTAATGGTTAATAAAATAGAATTATATAGAATTTAAATCAACTAATTAATAATTTAATTATTTTTATTATAATTAATTATAAAATAAAGAATTAATTAGAAGGCTTGACACCTGTTTGGAAAGACTTTAATGGAATGTTAATGAAATTAACACATGAATTTACAATAAACTGATGATATAACTACACAATGTATAATATTTTATACATTGTATAATATTGTATATATTAAATACAATGTATAATATTGAATACATGATTTCTAATAACTTTTGACACAAGCCAAATTTTTAATACATCACATAATAAAAATAAAGAATCAGGTACATTACATTTATACATTAGAATAAAAATAAAGTATCAGGTATTCATGAATAGCAATTCTTTCCAAAATAATTTTACTTGAAAATACAAACTACATAATAGAACAGCATGTCACCGAAAAACAAAATACAGAATAAACACTTACTGTGTCCTTAATACTGCAGATATAAATAGGCTAAATGGAACACAACAAGAAACTATCATTATTATCACAAATAAATATCATGTAAAAATTATAGAAAACCCAGAAACCCTTTTTAATCTTCGGTTAACTGCTGCAAACACATGAAAGCATATGGCATGTTTGTACCTGTGATTTGGCGTCCCCTATGAACAACCCCAGTAATTACTCCAAAAGAAAGTGGGGACACCCTTGAAATTCACGTGAGCGGGCCTATAGTAAATCTAGTTGGCCTTGCAATAACACTTTTCATTGTTTTATAATTATTTATAGTTATTTAGTTTATTTCTTTACAAAGAAGTGGCAACGTCGTTACTCTCAACATTTGTTTACATCGAAAAACTCGTTTCATTTCGTTCGATCTTCATTTTACGTTTTTTAATCGCGATAAAGTGTATTTTTCAGCGTAATTGAATCGAAATATTATAAAAAATAATGGGCCATAATATGAATTATCGTCAAAAAAAAAGCTAAAATTTAAGGGAAATAGGTTCACTGCTAAATTTGAAAATCATACTGTTCGAGATAGTGATGCTGTAATACCAACTGCGAGTTCTTCGAATCTTAGTGATAACAATGAACTTTTTCCAGATAAAAAATTATCGTCTAAAAGTAGTGAAATGTATGGAAATCGAATAATGGACATTCAGACTTTAATAGCCGTAAACAGTTTAATAGCGACACACTGCACTAATCAATAGAAATAAATGCAATACAATTTTTATGGTGTAGTTATTTAAAATCATTAACACGATAACACTGCTGATAGCTATTTCGATAGCGTTAACCAGCTACCGTCGTCAGAGCGAATGGCGGCTTCTGTTTATGTCCGTGCTGTTGGTCGGTGTTGCCATCACGTCGGTTGGAAACTTGATTGGGCGGAGGAGTAAAGCGTATTTGTGGAGACGTCTTCAGCCGTGAGACCCAAAAGGTTTTTCCAAGTGGATGATATAGAGTTACTAAGGAGTTGATCATTAACTGCAATATTGATGTTTGCTAGAATGTGAAATGCCTCAAAGAAACTGAGATCAAGTGTTGAGTTGACTTTTTTATTAATACGTGCATTGGAGAATAGAAACTGATGTCCGAATTCCCATGAATGTTTTGCCAGAGCCGATTTATGGAATTCTTGCTTTCTGACATAAGCTTCGTGTTCATTTAGTCTGAGGCGCAGTGCTATTCGTGTTTGACCGATATAAATTTGGCCACACTGGCACGGAATGGAATATATGCCGCAGCTGTCAGAATCCGGGATGTTATCCTTAAGATGAGAAAAGCCTATTTTGTTGATCGGAGTGAAGGTAACGCGAAAGTTGAATTTGTGCAGGACAGCAGCGATCCTAGTAGAAATTTTCGGAACATAAGGAATGCAGACAATGTTCGTAGGAGCTGAAGAATCACTGGAGAGAGAAGAGGCCGGTTTAGGTTTAGTGAGTTCTTTAAAAATATGATCAATAATTGTTGGATTGTAGCCACGGTATGAGGCAATTTTTCGAATGTAGCTGATTTTCTTAGTCAATGCGTCACTTGTAGAAGAGAATTTGATGACATGAAACACCAACCAATAAAACGAGCTCATTTTCTGGCTTTGTGGATGAGCCGATAGAGCGTGAGGAAGAAGGCTAACGGAATTAAGTTTTCGGTAGACACTGATTTGGACGCTAGTAGGTGTTCTATGAACTAAAACGTCGAGGAAAGGCAGTGTACAGTCCTTTTCTTCTTCGAAAGTAAATTGGATGTTAAGATCAATGGTGTTTAGGAGGTTGATGATCTGTGAAGGATTCATATTGCTAGAAATTAGAGTGAAAGTATCATCCACATATCTTATCCAGAATTTGAATGGGATGAGCGACAGTATTTTATCTTCTATATAGTGCATGAATATATCACACAGGATCGGGGAAAGTGGATTTCCCATTGCAAGACCACTGGTTTGTTTGTATAAGTTATTTTCAAAAGAGATAATTTTTTTTGCAAGTAAACTCTTCACCATTAACGTGGTATCTCAAATTTTAATTAAGATATTTGCATGAAATTTTCAGTATAATTAAATTTTCTAACATTTTCATGTTTTTATTTCGCAATTTACACCTAATAGCAGTAAAAAACAATTTTCAAAATAACTTTTTCAAAAAATTTGGTCCGAACGTAGGCGGATACCTGAAGCACCTCCCCCCCCATGATTTGAATTCCTATGCCCCTGTGTAAGAGATCAAAGACACATTTTTCATTGTTATTCAGTGAAAGAGTAAAAGATCCAAAATGACTTACTTCTAAAGTGAATGATTTCGAATCATGTTTAGAAAATTGGAATGAGCCTGTAGCTTGCACTTTTTTAAGTGAATAGGAATTGTGGAATGTATTACCACAATTAAATGATTCTTCGCATCTCTACTCTAAGTTATATCAGCTCATTCCATATACGGAAACTACATGCAAAAGAATCAGCTCCTAATAATCCCACCATTTGCATTCAGCACCCCTATTTAGCGCACTAAAAGCAAACAGAAGCTTATTACAATTTATAAATAATGAATAATTATATGGAAAGAAAGAAAAAAACGCTACAGCGCACAAATATTTTTATTTATTTATTTATCTATCTATTTATTATTTATTTATCTAGCTATTTATTTATTTAGTTAGTTATTTATTATAGGCTACCGTTATCAACAACGACATATCTGATTTAGGCTCAGTTTACATAACTGCAGCGGTAAGTAATTTCCATATCCATATTAATTCATATAATTAATAATTAATTAAACAATAAATTATACAATTTCCCTAGTACATATAATCACAATAATACTTACTACCTAAATTATGTTATTAATTGTTATGTCATTAATTTCTTTATATTGAGGTTTTCGACCGATGGGTCACAGCTCTTTGAAGCGTCACAGGTTTCAGTCAAGAATGCCACGACGTTGACTGACATTTTATACTATATGTTATATGAAAATATTTGTAAACACGATTTGTAAATTTTTGCATATTTGGAAGCTGTTGATAATTTATGATAGATGGAGGGAATTCGTGGCTCTAAACATTTTGAAATCTCTTGCTTTATATTACTTAAAAACTAATTAATAATAGATCCAAAGTTGAGATGACAACAGTTAATGTAGCAGCAACAGTTAATAGCTGCATAAATATTTAAGCAAATTAGCAAACGACTTACGACTTCATGATTATATTCCTAATTATGAAATTAAAGCTTATAATTTCTTAAATTTAATAACGAAACTGTTACAAAAGGTATAGTGACTACGCTATGATGTTGAGTAGTCTGCATTGCGATGCAGAGTAGTGACTATGTTAGAATGCAGATAGTGACTACAATACGATGTAGAGTAATGACTGTATTATAAAATAAAATGTAATCCAATAAAATTTAATTTGATGACTTTAGGGACTCGAACATAGTATTAAGTTAGATCATGGATATGATAAAGGGCGTCTACCTGGCCTTCCTTATACGAAGCGGCAGCTATTCTTCCTTCAAGGCAGTCAGGTAAGAGCACTGACACACGCAAGGGGAAGAGTGATGGGGGATCATAATTTTTATTCTCATTTATTATCAACATTTAATTCTTGGTCAGCATGGGTTTTGTCAGACTTTCGCCTTTACCCTTTGCTGCCCGGCTGGATATGAACCATACGTAATAACGAAATATCGAAATCAATGCTTATTTACTATACTATGTTTTCTCTCAAATTTTTCCGTAAATGTTCATATTCTACCCGAAATAAAGTTATGAAAAAATAAATATCTTCCCATTTGATTCAACTTTGCATATATACGTATGAATATATGGAGTTGAAGCTCTGCAACCCACCTTGTAAGCCTATAACCCTCCTTATGATCTTTTTTATAAGTAACAGCTGCAAATCATGGAAGTGTTATTGCATCATAAAGAGTTTTCTCCTTGATAAATTAAGGTTGGTGTGAATGAAAAAATTGTTATGACTAGGACTAACAATCTCCTTTAAAGTTTGTGCTAGAACCTGTATTTTTGGTTCATAAGTAGCCGGAGGGAAAAAATTTTATCATCCATTCAAGCTGGATTCCAACAAGGAAACTTTGGATTAATATATAAATGTAACATTTAAACTGCTAACGTAACTTCAGCCCTGCTTGATGCTTGACATTTTCCTCGTGTATATATGTTTACCAAAGCTCTTTGGCAAACACCACCCTAACTTTGTAAATGTTTTTCTCTTTATTTTACTGTGCATTTTATTTTAAAACTTTGATTTATTTCTCAGACATTTTGTGAACTTCGAGAAAAATACTCGATGCGCTATCATCCACCTTCCGTAAGGACGCGGAAAGAAAGGTGAGTCTCGTTTAATTTCTTAAATTGGCAGACTAATTTTTATTTAATTCTTTTCTGGTGAAATTATAATTTAAAAACTTAAAGACTGTTAATGACGTAATAAACCGTTGATTCATGTATTTCCCCAGGATTTTTTAGTTTATCTTTGCAGACCTAAAAACTGGAAAGCAGTAATTTTCTGGAAACGTATTTCCTCCCCATCCCATAGGTCCAATGCTAAATTTAAGTCCATTCAGAGACCACCTTTTTGATGGATAGCTTTTTCACGGATCTGATGGCGGTCGCCTTAGTGGGTATTACTGTATCCATATTCTTTGGTGAAAAGGTGTGAATGTAACCTAAGGGCTGAAAAAATGTTGACCAAAGGCATGGATGGGGATTTATGTGCTGTTACTGTGAAAAGAAATACGGTAAAACTTCCGGTTGCGTTCATTTCGCCGACAATCATTTCACCAATACCACTTCTCCGACAGGTCATTTTGCCGACACATCATTACATCCACAGAGTCGGTTCACTGATATATATAAATATTTTATTTAATTAAAAATGCCTATTTTCATATAAAATGTCATATAAATCTTTGTAAATAAAATTAGCAAATATATAACTGGTGCTATCATTTTGACTCAGACCTTATTTTACAACACAAGGACAATAAATATCATGCTGCGCCAGGAAATGAAACAGTTTTCTTAAGGATCCGAACCTTTTAAAATCTAGGAAACTAACCCCTGGACTATGATGAGCAGTTTGTCTGTAAGCTTTCAAATTTTCCACCGTTAGGAGCCAAACCCGGATAAGCGACATGCTAGATGAATATGTTGCCACTGCGCAACCGCAGGGTCCAGCGTAAAAAAAAGCAAAAGATATATGTCTGTATGCATATTATTATCTTCGATTTCTTTGTAGAGTTAATGGCGTTGTAAAGAATATGGTGAACTTTGGAGATATTTTCAAGTGTGCTGTTGGAACCAAAATGAACCCTTCATCAAAGTGTCATCTACTAATCTGAAGACGCTGTCGTATTGTAAAAAACGGCCATACCTAACATTTAATCGGGTGAAATAGGCGTTTCATACCGCAGTTCAAGAGACTGAGCATTAAATGAATGCCTGCTATATATTTTAAAATAAAAAACTGCAAATGTGGACCTGAAACAACCATTAAAGCAATAAACATTAATACGGAATTGTTCGTTATGCATGTTTTGTGAAGAACGAAATTAAATTACAGTATCTCATTAATGCTAGCTTCTTTCATCTGAAGTCAATTTGGATTAAGATCAGTTCTAGAGTCTCTTTAGGCTAAAAGTTAATTCATTTTTAATCAAAACTGCACATGTTATTTATATACTTAATGGAAGTTTCAATAAAAATTATTTTTGAAAACATCTATATTTCTTTCTTTTATTTCCAATTATCCGCTATGACATATCAATAAATATATAGGGGTCGACAAATTTAGTTGATATTGGGAACTAGATTTCTTCAGTTGGCCAATAGGAGGGGGGGATCCGTTTTTCCTACTAGGTTCTTATGTTTTCTTTCTGGGGCGGGCCAACACCTTTCTTTGCTGGCGAGTACCTTAAACTGTGTTTAGTTTAGTCCTGTATGCATATATGTGTATATACCTATAAAACATGGAAAAAATTGCTCAGAATAGACACTTACGGAAGACAGAGATACTTTCATCTATTAATGGCCATTTGGCATTTTCCTTAGCTTAGCACCTCGTTCGAGGGTATTAGTCGCACTGCCCTAACTCCAGACCTGCTAACAAGCCAGCTACAGCTACCATTTATGATAACTGAAAATTCCTCTGATCTCCAGAAGAGGCTTCAGGGTGTTGTGGGCTGTTTTGCTGACTTTTTGCAATACTTGGGATTTCCTGGACTAAAACAGTTATTCTTCCTGTCTCCAATAGTCTGAACGTAGCGCGCCACATTAACGTGACTATTTCAAACAACATGATTGATGTTGTTTTCAAGCACAGATTCCTGGGAGTTATCTTCGATCACAGACTTCCTTGGATTCATCAAATTCGCTCGCTGTCCGTCTTCTCTAAACAGCGTTTTAATATGCTCAAATGCCTTGCTGGTCGCTCTTGGGGAACCTCTCCCAATAAACTTTTCACGTTCTATGGGCCTTTTCCGAATTCCAAGCTACTAAACAGTTCAACCGCCTTCGCCTTCCTCAACTCAACCCTGGACAAGCGGCTTGAGAGCATACAATCTAAAGACCTGCGTTCCTGTTTGGGAGTTCCTAGTTGCACTCACCTGGCCTCTATGCGTTCTGGTGCCTCTATTCAGACAATTGCCACTTAACAAAAGAATCAACTTTGCCCTATCTTATGTAATTTTTTTCTCCACTGCATCACATCCATGTCCATCTTCACAGTGGAGCTAACAACCCATGTTTTTCAAACTTCTACCAAAATTCCATTCAACTTTCTAGGATTCACTTCCAGTAGCCTCATACCATTGTCCATTCGGCTATATTTGATAATTGTGTGCTAAATTGATAATATAGCTGATCCAATCGAAGCAGTTGACGCATCGCAAATAGAACTCATTGGTACACAACAAGTTGCACCCGTATGTTTACGAATTCCAGAATTTTTGATAAACAATGCCTTTAACGGCGTTTAAGAGAGGCTTTACTGTATTTATAAAATAATTATTAGCATATTTACATAATTTACGGATATATATATATCATCATCATCATATTCAACCATTATCTATCCACTGCTGGATGAAGGTCTCTCCAAATGCTTTCCACACAAGTCTATCCTGGGCCATTCGTTTCCACGTCACCCCAACCTGTTTTCTTATTTCATCCACCCATCTAGTTTGAGGACGTTTTCTAGGTCTTCGGTGGTCTCTTGGAATCCAGTTCAGAATTTCTGTTGTCCATCGTTGATCAGTTCTTCTTGCAATATGCCCAGCCCATCGCCATTTCAGTCCTTTTACTTTAACAATGATGTCCTCTACTCTAGTTTGCTCTCTCACCCAAGTGTTCCTTTTCCGATCTCTCCTAGTTATTCCAAGCATGCACCTCTCCATGCTCCTTTGCGTTGTCTGTAACTTTCGTATTGCTCCAACTGTTAGACTCCATGTCTCTGATCCATAAGAGAGGACTGGCAATACACACTGGTTGAAGACTTTTCTTTTTAGACATAAAGGCAATTTCCCCTTCAGGATAAAACTGTTTCTTCCAAATGCACTCCAGCCAAGTTTAATACGTCTGTTGAGTTCTTTCATAATGTTGCCATCCATTGAAATCAGCTGGCCAAGGTAAATATATGAATCAGCAATTTCTAGCTCAGTGTTGTCAACTTGTATTTTTGTTTCCTCTACGAAATTATTGAACATGATCTTAGTTTTTTGTAGGTTCATCTTCAGTCCAACTTCTTTACTTCTAGTTGAAAGCTCCTGTACCATGTCTTGGAGTTCTGATGGGTTTCTTGAAAAAATAACAATGTCATCAGCGAACCGCAAATGATTTAAATATTCACCATTTATTTTTATTCCCTTGTCATTCCAATTTATCTGCTGAAAAATCATCTGTAAAGCTGAAGTAAAAAGTTTTGGAGAAATGGTATCTCCCTGCCTCACACCTTTACCAATTTTGATAGCTTCGGTATCTTTATGTAACCGAAATTTTGCACTTGCATTTTTATACACACGTTTCAATATGTCAATGTACACATCTTCAATGTCTGTTGATCTTAAAGAGTTGATGACTGCTGATGTTTTAATAGAGTCAAAGGCCTTCTCATAGTCAATAAATGCAACACATAATGGAAGTTCATATTCCTGTGTTCTTAATTCTCTTAATACTTGAATATGGTCCACTGTACTGAATCCACTTCGAAATCCAGCTTGTTCTCTTGGTTGAGCTGCATCTAATTTTTTCTGCAGGCGATGTGTTAGCACTTTTGTGAAGATTTTATAAATAGCAGGTAACAAGCTAATTGGTCGGTAATTTTTTAAATCCTCTTTATCACCTTTTTTATGCAAAAGAATTACTGTTGCAGAATCCCATTGGTTTGGTATGTTACCGCTGTTAAGACATTTGGTAAAGAATTTTGCAAGTATGTCTTCTACATATTCTCCAGCTTCTTTTAGGATATCTAATGTAATACCATCATCACCAGGGGCTCTTCCTTTCTTCATATTTTTTATTGCAAATGAAACTTCTTCTTTTAAGATTTTAGGAGCTGTTCCTTCGACTATTTCAATGTCTTCGTTTAATTCACTGTTACTTTCGTATAGATTTTTGTAGAATTCTTCAACTCTTCTAAGTATTTCTTCCCTATTTCTTGTTACGGTGCCATCCTCTCCTTTTAATGCAATGATGTGTTTCTTCCCAACAGATAAACTTCCTTTAACAACCCTAAGGCTCTTGTGGAGTGCAGAGTAGGACTGCAAAAAAGAATAGAAGAGCTCCGCAGCAGCATAGGGCGAATAACCCAGTACATGCAGGGAAATAGGGGTAAGAAATTAGTGAGGAAAGTGAAGATGGCCCTTAAGAGAAATAGGATTCATACAAGACACGAAGAGCCCAATAAACATATCAGCGAATATCTGGATACCCTCAAACAAAAACTGGGTGTATACGCCAGAAGACTCCGAAGATACAAAGACTATACCAACAAAAAACAACAGAACATGCAATTCCAAGCAAACCAGAAGGCCTTCTACAGGAAGCTTCGAGAGACCCCAGCGAACAAAGACAAGTACGAAGCCCCAAAGCCAGCAGAAATAGAGACCTTCTGGAAGACACTATGGTCCAATGAAGTACAGCACAAAAGCGCCCCCTGGATTCAGCAAGAAATGGAGGCTACGAGAGGAATAGAGGAGATGGAGTACACGGGCATCACGATAGAGGAACTCCAGCAGGTAATCCAACGTACGCACAACTGGAAAGCACCCGGTATTGACGGCATACACAACTTCTGGTACAAGAAATTTACCAGCGCCCATGGCCCATTAGCCAAGGAACTTACGGCGATAATTGAAGACCCCAGCAAAATGCCTGAATTCCTCTGCAAGGGAATAACTTACCTCCTACCGAAGGACCAGGATACCAGTAACCCAGCGAAATACCGACCCATTACGTGCCTTAACACCCTGTACAAGATACTCACGGGGTGCATCTCTGAAAAAATAAGCCGGCACAGCGAAAGCAACAACTTAATGGCGGAAGAACAAAAGGGATGCCAGAAAGGGACTCTGGGATGTAAAGAGCAGCTTACCATCGACTCAGTTATCCTGGAACAAGCAAGAAAACAAAAGCGAAAACTCAACACCGCATACATAGACTACAAGAAGGCTTTCGACTCTGTTCCGCACTCGTGGCTCCTTGAAATACTCAGCATATACAAAGTGCATCCCTCAATCATCCGATTCCTACAGAGCAGCATGAAACAATGGAGAACCCGGTTACAGCTAAACACGCCAGACAGTAAAATAGAAACGGCCGAGATCCCCATCCGCCGCGGAATCTTTCAAGGAGACGCACTAAGCCCCCAGTGGTTCTGCTTGGCGTTAAACCCCTTGTCAAGGATGCTGAACACAAGTAAATACGGATACATGCTGAAGAAAGACAAGAGAAACCTACATAAAGTCTCCCACCTCATGTACGTAGATGACATCAAGCTATACGCGCCAACCATCACCCAACTCCGACAACTCATCAGTATAACAGAGACATTCTCCAAGGACATAGGAATGGAATTCGGCCTCGATAAGTGCAAAATACAGAAGAATAGCAAAGAAGATTTACCAGGCATCGAACTCGAAGACGGGAGACTACTGAAGACCTTGGACGAGGGCGAAACCTACAAATACCTAGGGATAATGCAAAAACGGCAGCAGGAGCACAAGAAAGTCAAAGTCCAGCTCACGCAAGCATTCCAAGAAAGACTTAGAAGCATTGTGAAGACGAAACTGAGCGGGAAGAACACCACGCAAGCAATTAACGCATATGCGGTACCAGTGCTCACCTACTCCTTCGGGATCATCAAATGGTCCAACACTGAACTAGAACAACTCCAGCGGAAAATGAGAACCATCCAGAGAAGAGCCGGACAACTACACCCTGCAACGGCAATTGAACGGCAAACACTACCCCGGGAAGAAGGAGGACGCGGACAAGCGGACCTCAAAGACTTACATGACAAGCAGATACAGAGCATGAGGCAATACTTCCAGTTGAAGAGTCCCCGATCGCCACTCATCCAAGCCATAATACAAGCAGATGCAAATTACACGCCACTAAACCTGTGTAGTACCGAAGAGCGTGTCCTCGAAACAGCCAACGAACAGAAACTGAGAACTTGGGCCGGAAAACCATTACATGGCAGGCACTACAATGACCTGCAACAACCACACGTTGACAAAAAGGCATCAAATTCTTGGCTGGCCAAAGGCACTCTCCAGCCAGAGACAGAAGGATTCATGCTAGCCATCCAAGACCAAGTGATCGCAACAAGGAACAATCAGAAATTCATCCAGAGAAAAGACATAGAAAGCGACAAATGCAGACACTGTCATGCGGCATCGGAGACAATCCAACACGTGATGGCAGGATGCAAGATCCTTGCGCAGTCAGACTACAAACATAGACACGATCAAGTAGCGAAAATAGTCCACCAGAAATTGGCAGCGAATGCTGGCTTTCTGACAGAAAAATGCCCGTACTACAAATATGAGCCAGAGACCGTGCATGAGAACGAAACACACAAGCTTTACTGGGATAGAGCAATCATAACAGACAAGACAGTCCCACATAACCGTCCTGACATAACCCTCGTCGATAAATCGAATAAGACCACGTACTTAATCGACATAGCAGTACCCAACACCAATAACATACAGACAACCTACACAACGAAAATCACCAAGTACCAAGATCTCAGACATGAAGTACGAGATATATGGGGTATGGAAAAGATCCTCATCTCAGCAACAGGGATAGTACCAAAAACGCTTGCGACGAATTTGGAGATACTCAACATTGACCCAAACACCTACATTGAAATACAAAAAGCCACAATCCTAAACACGTGTCACATTGTCAGGAAGTTTCTAGACATGGCACATTAAGAAGTGATGTAAAAAGAGGCTTGGGAACATGGCGCTCTGCCCGTCCCAAAGCCTGTTTCCGCCAAGAATGGGCGAGGAAAACTTTTATATATATATATATATACATGTATATAGTCAATTCGCCATGGATTACTATCTGGAGTAAATCGCAAGTAAATACTGAGAACGATGTATCATTATTATGCATTTTAAAAAGGATGAGAGTTTACAAATACTTTCCGGTTTCAAGTGCTAAGAAATTTGTTTTATCACGTTTGCCTCAATTAAAAAACAGCCTCAAATACTACTCGTGTTTTTTTTTAATTTTCGAATTTTGATTTCTTTTTTAGAATTTCGATATTTTGTTTAAAAAACCACGCCATTTTTCGCTCATTAAATTCGGGAGTACGCAAAATTATTTGTTTCGCTAAAAACAACATTTAATGTGTTGCACTTGATTATTACAACAAACAAAATCCATATTCTTGTCGCTAAATGCAGGCCCGTTATACACAAGTCCACTTATATATATATATATACATTAAATAATATTGTATTATTATTATTGTTCTATTACGTTATGTTTCTTATTTATGTTATATTATTTTATTTATAGTGTTAATTTTTTATTTGCGTTTTATTATATTTTAAACAGTTACCACGCAAAAGAAATGTTTTTTATTTTGATTTTCATAAAATGACACTAAGATACTTAATATAGTCTTTGATCCGATGATTTTAAAGACAATATAGTAATATAATAAAAGAATTGCGTCTGCTAAGATGGGGGACACCTGTAGCACCCCGTTGGGAACGGTCTTGTTCTTAGGACCTGTCCCTCTGATAATCGCTTAATGAGGTTTAACTGTATATCCACGCAATATCAACATAATGCGTTTATATGTCTAGATGTCACCGTCGTTCATTTGGGGACATATGGTTCAACATTATCTTTACCTAAAACTACATCCATTA
>QLNU02015003.1:4600449-4617218 GCA_006491805.2 Dysdera silvatica
TACCCATTAACATCAGGGAAACACGGAAACTGCTAATCCGGTATAATCTTCCGGCCAGCCGAAATAATCGGGGTACCGGATTATTTCGGCCTGCCGGATTTGCCGTTTCGAATGCCAGAAACACTGTGTTTTCGTGTGTACGTCTTCATCCGATATAAACCAACAAATAGAGAGCCTTGTTTTCTTACAGCGATAGTCGAGCACATGTTGTTTACATTGAGAATAGATTAGATATATATCTTTGAAAGTAGATTAAATATATCTTCCAAAAATAGATTAAATATTTCTATTTCCAAAAAAAAAAAAAAAAAAAAAAAAAAATCACAAGACTTGCATCTGTTTTCTCTTATTGAATGAATGATTGCCAATATTTGAATACCAAATTCATAACTAACTGCTAACCAATGAAATAACTAAGCATGGACACCAGACGTGTAGCCAAGCCGGGGCCAGCAGGGGCGCGTCCCCAATTGCCCCATGCTTATGTCTCGGTTGCCCTTTCATCCTAGCTAAGGGCCTGATGGACACTATAACTTTGCTAATCGATCGATATTTTACTATCTTTCCATCAAAAACTTTTATAAAATTATATTTTTTAGAAATAAAAGTGCAGTGAACGTTTTATAAAATATCTTAGGGTAGGTAAACAAGTGTGGATAAAGACGTTGAAGGAAAACGTATCCAACAGTTGTTTCGTGTCAACTAACTCAAGCCTCATCAATATATCTTATTTAAGATAATTTTTTATTTCATTTGATTAACAAGTTAAAATACAATAAATGTCTTAAAGGGAAACCTGGAAAAAAAGAAACAAATAAAGAGGGCTTAACAAGTTCCAGACTCCCCCAAAATATAACAAACAACAGGCAACAGAAATATTCAAAATTGATACAACACGTAGAGATGAAAACGTATCTATATTTTCATCTCTTTATCATCTATGTATCGTACGCACATAGAGATGAAAACGTATCAAATCTCAAGTAAGTGAACATTATTCAGGCGAACCACGTAAAAAACAAACAAACTTACCTCTTTTTAAACAATAATGAACTCTGAAAAGATCTAATTGATTCATGAACAGAATTCCAAACTCGTGGACCAGTAGAACAAATATGATTAAACAGATAATTATTTCTAGCCAATGTGGGAACTAATTGAAAATCATCACGGGAAGGGTATCTTGATTGTCTGAATTTATTTAATTTATTTATTTATTTATTTATTTATTTATTTATTTATTTATTTATTTATTTATTTAAGTTGCAGAATCCGTGGGTCCTCCCCACTCCATGTCACCATTTTGCATCACTAGAACTTATTTAATGGTTAGATTGCCGTACTCCATACTAAATAGGGACTTCCTGAAAGCAGGATATTGTTCTTATGACACTTGATGAAGTACCTGTATCCTGTGCTGTATAATTATGTTTTATAAGTACATGGTGTATGCACCCACATACGGGGTACACGTGTTCACCACATGCACGTGTAAGGATATGCATAAATGTTGTATAAGAAGCGAATTCATAGAGACTGTACAAAAGAAATGGACTGCATCAAGATTGTGTAAGGATGTAAATGTATAAAGATTCTTTATGAGGCGATGAATGTATACAGATTTTATAAAGAGAATTGAGTATATAAGTATATTTTGTACAAAGATCGTACAAGAATTTCATAAGGAATTGATTGTATGAGGATTGCATAAGGGATTGATTATATAAGAATTGTATAAGGGATTATATTTTGGATTTAGTGTGTGTGTGTGTGAGTGAAAAAAAAAAAGAACGTTGTGGGATTTTTTAACTCACATTATTATTTCGAAACAGATTATTTAACAACAAATGAAAGACTTAAAAGGAAAGAAAAATGCTCTTCGAATATTTTACCTTGTGGCACCATGTGCCACATTTATGGGGCGTGTGGCACATGTGCAATCGCAAACTACCACATATCCTGCCATGATAGAAAACGTCATAATCACTTAACAACAATTTTTGCACTCACTCACTATATTTTTCTCAAAATTTATCTCTCACACGAAATATCTTGGGTGAAAATTTTTTTAATAAATAGTTAAGCGTCAAGTGCTAATTTAAATTAACCTTGTAAAAATCTAGTTATACGAATATAATAAATTTAAGCGTATGTTTTCAGAACCGAAAATAAAAGATCATGCTAATTTCTAATGCTTTTGAATGCAAATTTATTTTAAACTTAAAAATTGGAAAATATTTTTCCTTTAATAAATTATAAAATAATTAAAAAAAATATTCATTAAAGAACTTAAGACTGTCGGTATTCTAAATGAAAATTGTATGCAAAATGTATTTGAAACTATTTTATTTTATTGAAAATACCGAAGTTATCAATTAAACGTACCGTAACAATTTAAAGTTTAATTAAAGTTATTTTAAGTTATACGAATTGGAATTTCCGTGCAGCTGAACTAAGAAATTAGAAATTCAAAGGAATGCCGATCCAAGTATTGTAACTTATTAAAAATTTGTTCTCAATTTTAAACAAATTAATCTCTTTTTTTTTTTACCTTAACAAATAAATGTCGCCTGCAAATTTAATATGTAGTCTTTTATTCAATTAGAACATATTAAAAGAGATACCAAAAGCGTAGTTTTTTCAGCATGTCATTGATAGAAAAGAAGAACGGCCGAACGAAAACCATAATGAAAATACCTGAAGAACTGGAAAAGGAATAATGTAATGAAATTAAAACATTATCGAAATTTTTTACTAAGGCAAATGTAAAAATTAAATTCTGTTTACTTAATTGTATCAACCAAATGGAAGAACAAAAGGTTATTCCGACATTGACGTAAGGCAGCAAGGCGTAAACCTTATGACAGTGTTGAAATAACTTTTT
Organism: Dysdera silvatica; assembly: GCA_006491805.2. Classification (NCBI taxonomy): domain Eukaryota; kingdom Metazoa; phylum Arthropoda; class Arachnida; order Araneae; family Dysderidae; genus Dysdera; species Dysdera silvatica. Next base: position 4,603,334 of record QLNU02015003.1, read on the forward strand.
GTTATGGAATCTCCTGGTGAAACTCTGTATTGTTTCGTTACAAATGGGCGAGCTAAAAACTAAACAAGAATACGAAAAGAATTAATGTCACACGATATTTATGGAGACCTTTATTCGAAAAATTAAAAATGCCAAACGAAGAATGTGGAAACACTGATTCTAAACTAAAGTTGATGCCAAACGGAGTAATAGAAACTTCGGGCAAATTTTGTGTGATTGGGGCATATCTTTGAACGATGAAGATCCGTGGAGACTAATAAGAAAAATTTATCATTAAATATTAAACTCCTGATAATCCGTTCTCTCTCTATAATCCGGCCATGGCGCAAACAAGGCGGGGTTATACTTCCATGTGATGTTGCGAGTGAGAGGATTAATAAAAATTAAACTAAGTTTTTTATGCACTCTCGATAAACAGACACTCCACTGTACAAAGCATAGCCGGATGAGCGAGTGTCTGCTGTGTTAATCAATTGGGAGCAGATATATGAAACTATTTTACACCATGTGTACAATCTCACCTTGATTGGCGCAGAATGGCCATTGCTGTCCTTGCGCCATAAAACTACAACCAACCCACCATCTGAGACTATTCTAATAGAAACGTTTCCATCATCTTAAAGTATAAACGAAAGCATTTGTAATGTTCTATTTTTATTTTTTTTATAAAAACTTTCACCAAACACATGTATGCATTTATGCTAGTAATCTCACAAAACTTTTTTATACGATATATAAATTTTTATAAAAAAATATATAATAATACATAATTAAATAATTTAAAATAAATTTCACAAATTTCGTTTTTTTGTAGGATGCACATAAGAGTCGAACTTGATTGTAACAATAATCAAAGAGCCAATGAAATTCTGGTACAATAAGCGATAAATAATTTTAAATTATTCATACGCCGTTTTAAGTTTCGTGCATGACATGGTCAGGGCATATATATATATATATACAGGGTGTCCCTGGATCCATGGTCTACACGTTTAGGGAGTGTAGGAGACATAAGATAAATCCCCATGTCCGCGAAAGGATCCGATTTGGCTGTACAGTGAAACTATTGTTTATATCCACATCGTGACTACGTAGGCAATTACATGAACAAAAAAAAATGTTTTTTGCCACATAATTTAAGTGATTGACCAAATAATGCAGCAGAAACAAAAAAATCGAAAATTCCCTTCCCTGGTCCTGAGTAGTGTTGCCATTTAGTCATCAAAGGTATGGAAAACGATTGTTTTACTATACTGGAGGCAATTGGGAATTGTGGCCCAAACGTGAGCCTCAAGTTTGGACCAAGAATTCCCCAATTGCATAAAGTTGGCCATGGGAACTTGTTTTGGACGGAAGTAGGCGGTGGACTCTTTTCCAATATGGTTCTAGGCCGGAACGGCAAATTTTCCAAATTTTGTTACATGATTAACTAATGTGGATGCAAATAATAGCAGCCCTATAGTTCCAGAACGGCTCATTTTCGGACATTGGTTCACTGGACCAAAGTTGTTTCTTTTGATCTCCTTCACCTATTACACATGCTTGACAATTTCCTTTCCGTCCAGTATAGTAAAACAATCGGTTTCCCATACCTTTGATGAATAAATGGCAACACTACTCAGAGTTAGGGGAGGGAATTTTCGATTTTTTTTCCCTCTTTATTCCTGCATTATTAGGTCAGTCACTTAAATTATGTGTCAAAAATTTTTTTTGTTCATGTAATTGCCTACGTAGCAACGATGTGGATGTAAATAATACTTTCACTCTACAGCCAAATCGAATCCTTTTCGGACATGGGGATTTCGGCCGATATGGTTTTTATCTTATTTTTCCTACAACCCCTTAACATGTGGGCCATGAATTCAGGGCACCCTGTATGCAAATACTTTTATTTTAATACCTCTATTTTGAGGAGGAAAACGCAACTCAGTACAACGGGAGATAAAATGTGGTTAAATGTAACAATGCAAAACTGAATTATAAAATATTAAAGGGTAAAACTATTTTATTTTGGGACATAAGTGACAAATTTTAAAATTTAAATACACTATGATGTTTTGGATATCATATTAAAGTTAATAAACTATATCATTATAATCTTACATGTTTATGCAAAATAATGTATTAGTTTGACTAACAGTACCGAATTTGAAAAAAATATTGAATACCCCGTTACAGAAGGGCATTATTTCATGTCTTTTTCCGTCCTTCCATAACAACGTACATTTTTCAATGTACATTTTTTTTATACTGCAGGAAAATTTGCATATCATTTCAGATAAAAGCAGTATTAGGACCTTTTCTTAAAATTTACTTACGAAAAACATTTCAGTTTAATATTTTGAAATTGTAGAAAACATGAACCATGAATGTTGTCCTTCCGTAACATTTTGAATACCATATCTTTACCCTAAAACAGTTCCAATACGCGTCGAATTTCACGAGAAGAAATCAGTAATTTTGTATAGAACAACAAATTTAGAAAAATGAAGATGAAGTTTTCCAAGAAATACATGCAGGAAGTAGAACATAACAACATATGGTAAAACACAATGTTGTTGGAGTACTTTGACGTAATATTAGATTTTTAGGAAATTTTGTAGCGTTGTACTTAAGAAAAAATGATGTTATGCCTATAGGGCTGCTATGGCTGAATAGAAAGGAAGGTTGAATGCCATAATTAGAAATAATAATAAGGAGGAGGAGGAGAAGAAGAAGAAGAAGAGAGAAACGATGATGATGATGGTGGTGGTGGTGGTATATTTCACAGACACGATTGCATAATTAAACATTTGAAATAAATTATATTACGCAATTTAAAACGGAAGTTATATTTCTTTAATAATTTAACTATTTCCGTTTAAGTGGTTTAAAAGTATTATCTTCCTCTTGCAACATCGTCCTTGAGCGTTAAGTACGTCAAAACGTGGTATCAGTTCTCTGCATATATATATATTAAAAAAGAAAAATAGAAAAATGGCGATAGTGGACAATCTCCATTCACGTGGTCATATTACATTTTCAAGTAATTGCGCGTGTTTTTATGAAATCAGTAAAATGATGGTGATGGGCAGTGGCAGATTTATGAAATTTTCTGCCCTATCGCCGCCCCTTTCCCGCTTATAAAGAAAGGAATATTTTTGAAGGAAAAAATTACACATACATATAACACGCCATCATCGTAGAGTTCAATTATTGGGGAGTGGGGGAGGTAAGCACATTTTATGTTTGTTTATACATTACAGTATATGTAAAATCTCAATTTATTTCAGATTATTCGGGAGAGCTCGGGGCCCACGGACCCATACAACTCTACGCCTATGTAGCACACTTTACATTTTATATGCGAAGGCAATTTTTAACATTTTATTAATATGTTAAAAATCGACAATAATTCTGAATAATAGCTTTATATGCTAAATAATAATTTTTTGACTCTAAACTTATCTTATGTACAAAAGATTTATGTTTAAACATACATTAAACTGATATTCATTCCATCTTTATGTTACACAATATCTTTTTCCACGTTATAGAGTTTAAAAAATTTTGTGTTTTAACTTTCTGCTATACCCCCCAAAAAATAAAGAAGTGTCGTCCCTAGACACGTGTCGTGGACCTACCGGGAAATTCACCACTGGTGATGATGATATTGCGCTCCTCATAAAATAATTATTTCCTTCCGGAAAAACGTTTGGCGACATTCCTGGACCTAGAAGCAATCATGTTCAAAAGTGGATTTTCAATTTATGAAGTATTTTCCACAAAATGTTTTCTTCCTTTCTTATATCAGTTTAGACTTTACGTTTCGTCTCCGACCCTTTCATATCAATACTGAAAAAGTATGAATGGAGGAATTTTTCATCAGTAGCACTGCTTTCCTTTTAAAAATTAAAAAAAAAAAACTTGCTGCTGAAATCGTATGTCAAATATATCGTGAAAGTATGCATAAATTTATTTTAAAAATTACAGCATGATTTCATTTTTGGAACTACCAAATCACGAACAAACTACAAATGCCCAGAACTTTATATGTGCATAACACGGCAAAAACCAGTCTTCGAATGGTATGCTTTGATTGCATAGGCCCCAGAATGTGGAATAAGCTTCCCTAAGTTAATGCAAGAAATGACTTCACTTTTCCACTTTCTAAAATATATATATATTCGGAGCTATCCACTTCACTTATAATAGCCATAAATCGTTTCTATTCAGAATCGGTCATTTGCTAGTCATTGTCATATAAAATTGACGGAAAGATGAAAAATAAGCGTGAATAAATCACGATAAAATGTGTCCATGGTGAAAACTGATGGAAAAATCTATTGGTGGAAGTTAGTGGACAAAAAGAAATTGATCTAGTAAAAAAATAATTGATGTTTAGTTTTTAAATGTTTTTCTTCTCATATAAAATATAATGATTGAATTCAAGCTAAAGGACGCAAATGTTTGGAATCGAACCTACACATTTTTATTTTCTGCTGCTGAGAGAGAGAGATTAAACCTACGCTTGTGTAATATAATCATAAACAAAATGTATATTTTGCATGTAATTGAGTTTGATTGATGGAATATTTGACGTTCGTCTAAACAGTATTAATGTTTGAAGCAAAACAATTGGAAATAGGCAAGATATTATGTTTTGCTTGAGCTATCTAAACCATCCACCGCTGCTTAATTTAATACAGAATGAGAAAACCGCTGAACTGTTGCAGAAGAAACGAATGTTACGCCATGTTCCTCAAGCTGAAAAATTATTAACGGTGTGGAGAGATTGTTACGCCATTCAGCCAAGCGTAACTAAGCTCGGCTATCCATTCATATAGGTATGATCACCCTACCCTTTAAGCTTACCATTAACTTCGATGTTTTCTTAGAAACCTGAAATCGCACTCGCCAAAGACATAGGCGTTTATGTGGAAGCCTGCGGTTTGGAAGCGAGTCGAGATTTATGTTCTTGAGCTGCAACTTTTCTTGAGGTTTCATGATATTCGTGGAACGACGTTCTTTGAGATGACAAAAAAAAAAAAAAAGGTGTGTGTGGTTTTTAAAATTGTTTTGTCAATAAAGAGTGCAAAGCTTTGTTGTTTCCAATGATGTAATTGAAATACCAAGAATTTTAGTCTTTTTCTGTAACTAATGCTTCGAATGGGGATAGCAGGTCCGTAATGTAGTGGAGTTATTCCGCTCCGCATATAATACAGGGTGCTCATAAATTATTTGGCCAAATTGTGAAGGAGGTCGGGAGAGGAAACTAAAATAAAAATGTTTGGCACAAGAACAGCGGTCGCCAACCGGTGGTCCGCGAGAAAATTTTGGTGGTCTGCAGAAAAATCTGGACATTATTTGCATTTTTAATGTTTTATTAATAAAACAAAAATAATATTCTAAGAAATTCTCATATTCTGAATGACAATTGTCGCGATTATATTGCACTAGATTCATGAAATGTACTTGATAGGTTCCTAAATTTTTAAGTACTAATTTCTAACTTTCTATTAAAATAATTAATTGTAAATTTTTATATCTAGAATGTACTTGAGATAATTATCGGCAATTAGTGAAAAAACCCTCATTTGCCTCAATGCGGTTATCATGAGAAGCCCTGTATTTAACTTTTAAAAAATTTCATGTTAATGCTCCGCGGCATTTAAAATTATGAATTTAGTGGTCCGTGAAGTCCGAAAGGTTGGCGACCACTGCTCTTGAATATATGTCCAGAAATCCTACGTTCAGAGATGATAGAGGGCGCTGTTCAGGTCTGTCGGTAGCATCTTGCAGTGGCGTCAGGCGCCACACCCTCTGGAATTTTCAAGAGTAATCATCGCTAAATGAATTCAAAGCTTGCAGATATCTGTCTGATGTATGAGATTGAAAACGAAAGCGGATGAGCAGCACAAATGTTGTACAAAGGTGTAATGGAAACCACTGGATTGGTCGAGGTGGATCTTGGACACCACGCTCATCAGATTTGTCATGTTTGCATTTCTTCTTATGGGGGGCACATGAAAAGAATTATGTACGATGCTCCCCTTGATTCCGAGCAAGATCTCGTTGCTTGAGTGTCTGTTGCTGCAGGTATTGTTTGGGACGTGCCTGGAATTTTTAAAAATGTAGGGAAGTCCATGACCAGATGTTGTGAAGCTTGTATTCATGTTAGTGGCTGCGTTTTTGAGAATCTGCTGTAACGACAGGACTCATTAAAAATTTTGCTACATTTTATTTGGCCTGTAATTTCACCTTCCAAATCTTTCTTGTCCACCAGCGCTTAAACGCGGCATTTCTGGATACATATTCTATGGCGATAAAAGCTTATTTTGTTTCGTAACCACTCTTTACAATTTGGCCGGGCATTTTTCGAGCACACTGTATGCACCTCCTTCCTTTTTCCAATCGTGATTTCATTTTTTCATTTGCCGAGTATTACATTGTTTTACTTTAATGGTCATCATGTGTTTCATTTCATGGTCATGTCTTCACATGTCTCATTTCATGGTCATGTTTTTACCTGTTTCATTTTATGGCCATGTCGCACATGACTTATTTTATGATCAAGTTTTCACATGTTTCATTTTATAGTTATGTTTTTAATTTTCAGCGTTTTAAATTGGTTAAGGATATAATTGGATTATAAGCAAATCAAGTTTTCTAAATGCCCAAGTAGTAAAACACACATATATTCGTATATACAATAACTCGATAACTAGAAATTCAAGGGTGGGGGAGATATTTTTATTTAAAATTATGGAGGTTCAAGGGCATTTCAAGGAGAATGAGACTTACTTGGGTTTATCAAGAGTTTCAAGGTATCGTGGTATTCTACTATGTGTACGTCATCATCATCATATTCAACCATTATCTATACACTTCTGGACGAAGGTCTCAGTATTACTTGTTAAATAGAGGTGTCCGTTAAGGAAGTTTATTGTATAGAATAATAATGATAATATTTATCTTATCACATACAGAATCAGCTTACAACATATACATTATTATGTATACTATACATTATATCATCATCATCATATTCAACCATTATCTATCCACTGCTGGATGAAGGTCTCTCCAAATGCTTTCCACACAAGTCTATCCTGGGCCATTCGTTTCCACGTCACCCCAACCTCTTTTCTTATTTCATCCACCCATCTAGTTTGAGGACGTTTTCTAGGTCTTCGGTGGTCTCTTGGAATCCAGTTCAGAATTTCTGTTGTCCATCGTTGATCAGTTCTTCTTGCAATATGCCCAGCCCATCGCCATTTCAGTCCTTTTACTTTAACAATGATGTCCTCTACTCTAGTTTGCTCTCTCACCCAAGTGTTTCTTTTTCGATCTCTCCTAGTTATTCCAAGCATGCACCTCTCCATGCTCCTTTGCGTTGTCTGTAACTTTCGTATTGCTCCAACTGTTAGACTCCATGTCTCTGATCCATAAGAGAGGACTGGCAATACACACTGGTTGAAGACTTTTCTTTTTAGACATAAAGGCAATTTCCCCTTCAGGATAAAACTGTTTCTTCCAAATGCACTCCAGCCAAGTTTAATACGTCTGTTGAGTTCTTTCATAATGTTGCCATCCATTGAAATCAGCTGGCCAAGGTAAATATATGAATCAGCAATTTCTAGCTCAGTGTTGTCAACTTGTATTTTTGTTTCCTCTACAAAATTATTGAACATGATCTTAGTTTTTTGTAGGTTCATCTTGAGTCCAACTTCTTCACTTCTAGTTGAGAGCTCTTGTACCATGTCTTGGAGTTCTAATGGGTCCGTTGAAAAAATAACAATGTCATCAGCAAACCGCAGATGATTTAAATATTCACCATTTATTTTTATTCCCTTGTTATTCCAATTTATCAGCTGAAAAATCATCTGTAAAGCTGAAGTAAAAAGTTTTGGAGAAATGGTATCTCCCTGCCTCACACCTTTACCAATTTTGATAGTTTTGGTATCTTTATGTAACCGAAATTTTGCACTTGCATTTTTATACACACGTTTCACCATGTCAATGTACACATCCTCAATGTCTGTTGATCTTAAAGAGTTGATGACTGCTGATGTTTTAATAGAGTCAAAGGCCTTCTCATAGTCAATAAATGCAACACACAATGGAAGTTCATATTCATGTGTTCTTTCAATTAATTCTCTTAATACTTGAATATGGTCCACTGTACTGAATCCACTTCGAAATCCAGCTTGTTCTCTTGGTTGAGCTGCATCTAATTTTTTCTGCAGGCGATGTGTTAGCACTTTTGTGAAGATTTTATAAATAGCAGGTAACAAGCTAATTGGTCGGTAATTTTTCAAATCCTCTTTATCACCTTTTTTATGCAAAAGAATTACTGTTGCAGAATCCCATTGGTTTGGTATGTTACCGCTGTTAAGACATTTGGTAAAGAATTTTGCAAGTATGTCTTCTACATATTCTCCAGCTTCTTTTAGGATATCTAATGTAATACCATCATCACCAGGGGCTCTTCCTTTCTTCATACTTTTTATTGCAAATGAAACTTCTTCTTTTAAGATTTTAGGAGCTGTTCCTTCGACTATTTCAATGTCTTCGTTTAATCCACTGTTACTTTCGTATAGATTTTTGTAGAATTCTTCAACTCTTCTAAGTATTTCTTCCCTATTTCTTGTTACGGTGCCATCCTCTCCTTTTAATGCAATGATGTGTTTCTTCCCAACAGATAAACTTCCTTTAACAACCCTAAGGCTCTTGTTATTTTCAATGGCTTTCCTTACTAGCTCACAGTTGAATTTTCTTATGTCTTCTTTCATGCTTTTGCGCAGAGTTTTACAAAGTTCTATGTACTCAATCCTGGAACTGGTATTTCGATTGATTATATATATATATATATATATTTTACAACAGAAATCAACTTTAATCATAGGCAATTTCTAATACAGTACAAAATATGTGTTACATGAATACACAGTATTAATATGATTACAAGAATTGTACCGTGTATACAGGGGAGGACTGGGCCGCTTCCCCCCCTCCGCTAATCCAAGGTATGCGCCCTTTGAGAAGACCCAGTCCGCCCCTGCGTGTGAATAGCAGCGATCTCGAATCGCAGGAACCTGCTAATTGGAAAAGGCCAGAAGTCAAAAGGAAGTGTGTTTGGGTGAGAATCTATTTATCAGAATGGTTTTATTTTATTTTTAAGACGATACAGTAAACCCCTCTTAACGGACACCTCTTGGATGCGGCCATCACGTTTTCAGGATCAGATAAAAATTCACTAGAAGGAACCACTTCACAATAATATCTCCTTCATTTACGCTCAGACTTTTCTTGTGAACGACTTTTTACATCCCGTGAATGTCCGCTAATAAGAGGGTTTTACTGAGTACAAGAAAACCTTTGAGTAGCTAGATGAGTATCTGTCCCTCTATTTAGAAGGAGTTAGGGGATAACAAGGATTGGGACTGGGTCCATTAAATGGAGGTGTCCGGTATTCGGGAGGGTTATCAGGCAGCACTAGATGGCACAAAGTGGGGATAAATACACAAATTGTTGGCAGAAACCCTAAAAAAAAAAGTTAGCAATATGCGGCAAATACCGTCTGGAATTGAGAGTCGAATAGTGGTAAGCGTAAGGTATGATGTAGGGAGGAGGTGGCGAAAGAACGATACCCCTACAAAAGTAATGGAATCTTATGTGTTCTCGCGATTTCACATTTTACCAGCAAAGAAGCGAAAATGATAGTAGTGTGTTCATCCGAAATACTCTTTCGTACTTAACGATATTGAACTACTTATAACATGGCGTCTTTACCCGCAGGTTAGTATATTATTTTTTAGTTATGTTTGTTGTGCTATGATTAATAGTATTTTATAAAGCTCATTTAATATTGACGCATTAAAAAAAAGTTAAGTTTTGATGGTTCTATATTTGTTTATGGAAATTTAATTTAATCAGTCCATATCATGTCCGTAATTTTAATATATATGTTTCTTTATAAGTTGATCTGGCTGAAACATAAAAAAACCTTGCCCATGTTTGCCCCATTTGGAAATATTCCATTTTATACAGGGTGTCCATAATTTAAGTCTTCCTATTTAGAGTCAACCTGTAACTTGATCTAACATTGCAAATGTCTCCAAATTTGGCAAGTAGCTTAGCTAGACCATATGCAAGCGATTTTGTGAAGAAAAGATTATACAGAGTGGGTATACAATAAGATATCCAGTCCTGACAGAATTGCATCCAGAACCAAAAGTTCAATAATTTGATCGCTTGTAACTTTCGATAAAATCGGATTGTTTTCAAAATTGCGACATCATTGTTTTCAGAAAAAAAAACTCTTTAAAATGATATCAAACATGATGTATATTCTAATTGAAAGTTGTCGAGCACCCTGGCGCCAGCGCCCAGTTTTTAAGGGCGCTCATAATTTTTGTATTGTAAAATCAAGCACAATTGGCTTGATAACTAATAAAGTTGTTTTTCTTCAACTATATTGACGCATTCAAAAGTTATAATTTTTTTTCTCCATTTTTTCGGTGTAACAGGCCCACTGCGTGACGACGTCTATTGTGAAACAATGCGCACTTAGTTTTTGACTCATTAAATCTCGATTTGTTTGCAGTGAATCATGGAGGAGTCAGAAGGATTTACTCACCTATCAGTGCTGCAAAAGAATTTAAATCATTGTGAAAACAAACAAAAGCACTATATTCGCAGATGCGAATATAATTAGATGTGCCCATGTAGAAAATCTGAATATCGCCATCGAAATCTGAATATGTATAAGTCTGAAAATCTGAAATCGTTAATATATTGTATTGTTCATAATGTATACCATTTCTCCAAAACTTTTTACTTCAGCTTTACAGATGATTTTTCAGCAGATAAATTGGAATAACAAGGGAATAAAAATAAATGGTGAATATTTAAATCATTTGCGGTTTGCTGATGACATTGTTATTTTTTCAACGAACCCATCAGAACTCCAAGACATGGTACAGGAGCTCTCAACTAGAAGTAAAGAAGTTGGACTCAAGATGAACCTACAAAAAACTAAGATCATGTTCAATAATTTCGTAGAGGAAACAAAAATACAAGTTGACAACATTGAGCTAGAAATTGCTGATTCATATATTTACCTTGGCCAGCTGATTTCAATGGATGGCAACATTATGAAAGAACTCAACAGACGTATTAAACTTGGCTGGAGTGCATTTGGAAGAAACAGTTTTATCCTGAAGGGGAAATTGCCTTTGTGTCTAAAAAGAAAGGTCTTCAACCAGTGTGTATTGCCAGTCCTCTCTTATGGATCAGAGACATGGAGTCTAACAGTTGGAGCAATACGAAAGTTACAGACAACGCAAAGGAGCATGGAGAGGTGCATGCTTGGAATAACTAGGAGAGATCGAAAAAGAAACACTTGGGTGAGAGAGCAAACTAGAGTAGAGGACATCATTGTTAAAGTAAAAGGGCTGAAATGGCGATGGGCTGGGCATATTGCAAGAAGAACTGATCAACGATGGACAACAGAAATTCTGAACTGGATTCCAAGAGACCACCGAAGACCTAGAAAACGTCCTCAAACTAGATGGGTGGATGAAATAAGAAAACAGGTTGGGGTGACGTGGAAGCGAATTGCTCAGGATAGACTTGTGTGGAAAGCATTTGGAGAGACCTTCATCCAGCAGTGGATAGATAATGGTTGAATATGATGATGATGACATAATGTATAGTATACATAATAATGTATATGTTGTAAGCTGATTCTGTATGTGACAAGATAAATATTATCATTATTATTCTATACAGTAAAACTTCCTTAACGGACACCTCTATTTAACAAGTAATATTAAATTCTAATATATAACTCTATTTTACAAGCAAACTTTTCCAATGTTAAGCGCTAATAGTTGTTACCCTCTGATCCTCCCGAACAGTGGACAATTCGCAAGTCCCGAGGTGTCCGCTATTCAGAGGTTTTACTGTGCTAAACTCGAATTACAAGAACTTGCCTTTCTTTTGAAAAAGAAATATTTTAGCAAAACCTATGAATAATGGACATCTCGGGACTTAAATACACATAACGTTTCGCAATGCCAAAGAGAGATCGTATTTATTTATTGCAAAAAATTGTAATAAACAAAGCTTTTTATTCTGGACATTTTTTATGCTAGAGCAAATCGTAATTTTTAAGTATAATTATTCGTGTGTATATATATATATACATGTAATTCTCTCCTTCTCTCTCTATCTTCCCTTTCTTTTCACTTCGTAACTTTAAAAAAAAAGAGCTCTTAATTCGTAATTAATTAGGAATTAAAAATTAATAAGGGGACTTCAAGTATTACGTAAGCAATATGTTGCCCCCCCAGGTGATTACGTAATATTTGAAACTCCCTAATGCGCCCTATTCTAAAATATAGATTTAATGGAATTTTAAATTAAACTGAATATTGTCGGTCCAAAAATGTCAGTAAATTCAAACAAAAAATATTGAAACGTATTACAACTATTTCTTTACTTATTTTTAATCTTAAAAATTACTTTTTACCATCCATTTGATCGTATTTAAATAAATATAACCAGATGGATAGCGAGAAATCTTACGAGAAATTCTTTTTCTCGTTCTCTCCAACGCTTGGCGCAGAATGACCTTTACCGTCCTTCTACTACATCGAAACAACACCTACAGAATAAAGATAAAATATTTGAGATGAATGTTCCAGTAATTTTTAAAGCTTCTGAAGTCACGTGGTATATTTGACAAATTGCCAATAATCAACTTCCAAGGGCAAGACTTGCTCTTTCCCTTTCTTCCTGGTATAGTTGGCGGTATTTGGCGGAAGTCTTTCGATATGAAAACATATTGGTGAAAGAGGATGACGTTGGCGTTTGTTTTTAAGGTGTTGCGACTTTTCTGGGAGCCCTCGATATGAAATACAATATAATTAATGAACTCTTTTAGTTTATGCATATTATTGGAATTTAAATATCCCTTTATATACATTCAGATAATAAATTTTTAACTCCTTTATATAATCCAGTAAATGGCGACTGTGTCGCCTATTTATCATTCAAAAATGATTTATTGCGGCTTTTTAATAAAAATATTTGTATTAGTGGTATCATTAAATAATTAAAATGAAATAGTTGAAAGGGAAATGACCATTTTGGTTAAATGCAGTAAGCGGTCCCCTGATTGACGAAGTTGGCCTTCGCCAAACCATCCGAACAGCGCCTGTTCACTAGCAAGCTTTCAAATATCGTGCTGCAATCTTTGCGAATGTTCCATATTTGGCTATACATCCCAACGGAGGCGGATTTACGATTTCGCCGTATAACTTTATCAAACGTAACTAGAAGCTTAACTGAGATTTTGACACTTTTGTCAAATAATTTAATGCCCCTGGTGGTTATTTCAAATTTGTTTTCACTCAAGTATTAGGGAATTTGGTGCCTTTTAAGTCTCTCTCGAGGCAGCGCCCACGGCAGCTCTCCCATTGCCAGTGCCTAGTTACGCCTTTGAATATAACATACAAAAAATTGGATATAAAATGTAGGTAAATAGGAAAAGTTTAAATATGCATAGAAAGAACATATTAATCCTTAATCACACACATAAATATTACCTTATATATTCAACCATTATCCATCCACTGCTGAATAAAGGTCTCTCCAAATGCTTTCCACACAAGTCTATCCTGAGCAATTCGCTTCCACGTCACCCCAACCTGTTTTCTTATTTCATCCACCCATCTAGTTTGAGGACGTTTTCTAGGTCTTCGGTGGTCTCTTGGAATCCAGTTCAGAATTTCTGTTGTCCATCGTTGATCAGTTCTTCTTGCAATATGCCCAGCCCATCGCCATTTCCGCCCTTTTACTTTAACAACGATGTCCTCTACTCAAGTTTGCTCTCTCA
>QLNU02015003.1:4624087-4637539 GCA_006491805.2 Dysdera silvatica
GCGACAAGAATATGGATTTTGTTTGTTGTAATAATCAAGTGCAACACATTAAATGTTGTTTTTAGCGAAACAAATAATTTTGCGTACTCCCGAATTTAATGAGCGAAAAATGGCGTGGTTTTTTAAACAAAATATCGAAATTCTAAAAAAGAAATCAAAATTCGAAAATTAAAAAAAAACACGAGGTAGTATTTGAGGCTGTTTTTTAATTGAGGCAAACGTGATAAAACAAATTTCTTAGCACTTGAAACCGGAAAGTATTTGTAAACTCTCATCCTTTTTAAAATGCATAATAATGATACATCGTTCTCAGTATTTACTTGCGATTTACTCCAGATAGTAATCCATGGCGAATTGACTATATATATATATATATATATATATATAAAAGTTTTCCTCGCCCATTCTTGGCGGAAACAGGCTTTGGGACGGGCAGAGCGCCATGTTCCCAAGCCTCTTTTTACATCACTTCTTAATGTGCCATGTCTAGAAACTTCCTGACAATGTGACACGTGTTTAGGATTGTGGCTTTTTGTATTTCAATGTAGGTGTTTGGGTCAATGTTGAGTATCTCCAAATTCGTCGCAAGCGTTTTTGGTACTATCCCTGTTGCTGAGATGACTAACGGGATGATGAGGATCTTTTCCATACCCCATATATCTCGTACTTCATGTCTGAGATCTTGGTACTTGGTGATTTTCGTTGTGTAGGTTGTCTGTATGTTATTGGTGTTGGGTACTGCTATGTCGATTAAGTACGTGGTCTTATTCGATTTATCGACGAGGGTTATGTCAGGACGGTTATGTGGGACTGTCTTGTCTGTTATGATTGCTCTATCCCAGTAAAGCTTGTGTGTTTCGTTCTCATGCACGGTCTCTGGCTCATATTTGTAGTACGGGCATTTTTCTGTCAGAAAGCCAGCATTCGCTGCCAATTTCTGGTGGACTATTTTCGCTACTTGATCGTGTCTATGTTTGTAGTCTGACTGCGCAAGGATCTTGCATCCTGCCATCACGTGTTGGATTGTCTCCGATGCCGCATGACAGTGTCTGCATTTGTCGCTTTCTATGTCTTTTCTCTGGATGAATTTCTGATTGTTCCTTGTTGCGATCACTTGGTCTTGGATGGCTAGCATGAATCCTTCTGTCTCTGGCTGGAGAGTGCCTTTGGCCAGCCAAGAATTTGATGCCTTTTTGTCAACGTGTGGTTGTTGCAGGTCATTGTAGTGCCTGCCATGTAATGGTTTTCCGGCCCAAGTTCTCAGTTTCTGTTCGTTGGCTGTTTCGAGGACACGCTCTTCGGTACTACACAGGTTTAGTGGCGTGTAATTTGCATCTGCTTGTATTATGGCTTGGATGAGTGGCGATCGGGGACTCTTCAACTGGAAGTATTGCCTCATGCTCTGTATCTGCTTGTCCGCGTCCTCCTTCTTCCCGGGGTAGTGTTTGCCGTTGCAGGGTGTAGTTGTCCGGCTCTTCTCTGGATGGTTCTCATTTTCCGCTGGAGTTGTTCTAGTTCAGTGTTGGACCATTTGATGATCCCGAAGGAGTAGGTGAGCACTGGTACCGCATATGCGTTAATTGCTTGCGTGGTGTTCTTCCCGCTCAGTTTCGTCTTCACAATGCTTCTAAGTCTTTCTTGGAATGCTTGCGTGAGCTGGACTTTGACTTTCTTGTGCTCCTGCTGCCGTTTTTGCATTATCCCTAGGTATTTGTAGGTTTCGCCCTCGTCCAAGGTCTTCAGTAGTCTCCCGTCTTCGAGTTCGATGCCTGGTAAATCTTCTTTGCTATTCTTCTGTATTTTGCACTTATCGAGGCCGAATTCCATTCCTATGTCCTTGGAGAATGTCTCTGTTATACTGATGAGTTGTCGGAGTTGGGTGATGGTTGGCGCGTATAGCTTGATGTCATCTACGTACATGAGGTGGGAGACTTTATGTAGGTTTCTCTTGTCTTTCTTCAGCATGTATCCGTATTTACTTGTGTTCAGCATCCTTGACAAGGGGTTTAACGCCAAGCAGAACCACTGGGGGCTTAGTGCGTCTCCTTGAAAGATTCCGCGGCGGATGGGGATCTCGGCCGTTTCTATTTTACTGTCTGGCGTGTTTAGCTGTAACCGGGTTCTCCATTGTTTCATGCTGCTCTGTAGGAATCGGATGATTGAGGGATGCACTTTGTATATGCTGAGTATTTCAAGGAGCCACGAGTGCGGAACAGAGTCGAAAGCCTTCTTGTAGTCTATGTATGCGGTGTTGAGTTTTCGCTTTTGTTTTCTTGCTTGTTCCAGGATAACTGAGTCGATGGTAAGCTGCTCTTTACATCCCAGAGTCCCTTTCTGGCATCCCTTTTGTTCTTCCGCCATTAAGTTGTTGCTTTCGCTGTGCCGGCTTATTTTTTCAGAGATGCACCCCGTGAGTATCTTGTACAGGGTGTTAAGGCACGTAATGGGTCGGTATTTCGCTGGGTTACTGGTATCCTGGTCCTTCGGTAGGAGGTAAGTTATTCCCTTGCAGAGGAATTCAGGCATTTTGCTGGGGTCTTCAATTATCGCCGTAAGTTCCTTGGCTAATGGGCCATGGGCGCTGGTAAATTTCTTGTACCAGAAGTTGTGTATGCCGTCAATATGCTGAATCCAGGGGGCGCTTTTGTGCTGTACTTCATTGGACCATAGTGTCTTCCAGAAGGTCTCTATTTCTGCTGGCTTTGGGGCTTCGTACTTGTCTTTGTTCGCTGGGGTCTCTCGAAGCTTCCTGTAGAAGGCCTTCTGGTTTGCTTGGAATTGCATGTTCTGTTGTTTTTTGTTGGTACAGTCTTTGTATCTTCGGAGTCTTCTGGCGTATACACCCAGTTTTTGTTTGAGGGTATCCAGATATTCGCTGATGTGTTTATTGGGCTCTTCGTGTCTTGTATGGATCCTATTTCTCTTAAGGGCCATCTTCACTTTCCTCACTAATTTCTTACCCCTATTTCCCTGCATGTACTGGGTTATTCGCCCTATGCTGCTGCGGAGCTCTTCTATTCTTTTTTGCAGTCTCACTTGCCATGGTGGTTGGGCTTTGTTTCCTCTGTTACTTCGGCCTTCGTTCCTTACTTCGTACCCATTGGCGCGTGATGCCGCTACTGCTGCACAGTATATGGCGGTGTGTATTTCCTGTAGGGAGTTGTGGTTCTGTAGGTGTAGTGGTAGAGTATGTTCATTGAGGATCTTGGTTGCTTTGCAGAGTTTCCAAGATGCCGGTTGGCGTGGTATTCTTGGCCTTGTTGTGGCATCCGAGCCTTCATATTCCGCCAGGGCACATTGGAAACCTTCTTCCATTTTCTCCACGTCCCTCCTCTCTTCTTCTTCTATACTTGGTTGGAGCGGTTCTCTTGCGCCAATAGTTGGTGCTTCTGGGTTGGCCACACTGGTTGACGTGTTTGCCAGGTCATTGGCGACTTCATCTCTTAACCTTTGTAGTATGGGCTCTGCTAAGAGATTTCTGGTTATTATGTTCCTGCGTTGGGTTGTTATCCTTTCTATACTGATGTCCAGGTGTGGGTACTGTTGTGCGAATTTGGCGTGAAGTGTGGGTCTGTAATTTGTCATGTCTGTTTCCAGCTTTGTAATCGTATAGTAGGTGCGCATGATGTAGGTGTTCATATCTATTGTCCATGACATGCGCTGGCGTGGTCTTTCAGCCCTAGTGGTTGCACCTATACTAGGCTGCAAAGCACTTTGGGCTGTGTTGGTTCTAGTAGCCGTACAGTTGGAGGCGCCGCTACAACCGCCGACACCTCCAAGGAGAGACTGTTGCATATTTTTCGAACTGGCCCCTCTGCTTAAAACTCGAACGCGGTTCTGATTTAAGAGCGCGACAACCGATGCTCCATTCATATTTTCATTATGGTTCATATCATCAGAGTCTGAGATAGCCTTTTTCACATTGCTGGGGTAGCGAGTGGTATTCCAACGGCATTCCGGATGCTGCTGTGGCGTCAGCTGGATACATATCCGGTTTTTCATGGTTCAGTGGTATTTTCATTGGTTATTAATAGTTTCTCCGATCACTAGATGGCGCCAGAAGTGCGTTATTGCTTTTTTTTTAATTTATTTTCTTCTTTTTTTTTTTTTGATTTTTCAATTTTTCACATTACTTTCCGTTGAACAATTTTTTCAGCTTTTTCTATCGTATCAGGAAACGAACTTTCGACTATAGCATCGACACACACACACACACATACACACGTGTGTGTATGCGAAAATTTGTATAAGAATAAAATTCTGAAAAATGTGTATGCTTGTGTGTAAAATGTAAACCATAGCCGTCAGAAGTAAATAAAACTTGTTATAATAAACTTTTTTTTTTGAGGCAATGGATTAAACCAGTGGTTCCATAAGTGTAAGTCGCAGCTCCTTCATAGGGGCGAAACGAAAAATATTAAAAAATGTTCATACTTTTATTTCCATTTTCAATTCAATGTGATAGGGTGCGACATCTAGAGGACCTGGTGCAAACTAGTGACTCAGTAATAACTGTTTACGGAAGCCTACCTGAATTTTGGATATTGGTGAAAGAGCAATATCCCCTTTTGAGTAGTAAGGCTCAGAGGATTTTCATTCCATTTGCGTCTTCTCAGTTTTGGTGGGTTTCGGAGTTCGCTATGACAAATTTGTTTTAGCATTCGAGAAAGGCTTTACCGCTCATGAAAAAATGTGTCTGCAAGCAGATTACGATAATGTACGGTGCATCCTCTGTTCTTAAAACTGAATGGAATACCATCTACGTTAGAAATACCAGTGACCTATCAGCAAAGTGTATTGATACGAGGAGCGTACTGATACTTTTTTTTTTATGATTATGGCATAATTAATTATTCATACTTACGATATTGTTTGATGTATTAACTTTAAAATAATGGAAAGGTATTTACGAGTATATTTGTTGGACCACGCTCCGGCCTTATAAAAAAGGAAAAAAAAAAATTACCCGGCCGCAGTCCCATAAAGGTTGAGAAGCACTACTCTAGAGCAGGGCCGGATTTAGAGTACGAGGCACCCTGGGCACAACGTTTTTTGGAGCCCCCTCCATTAGAGTAACTAAGGGGGGCTAACCCCCTAGAAAAAATTTTCTAAGCGTTGAGGTACACGGCTCAGAACCCCCTAGAAAAAAGTTAGCCCCTGAACTTCTAAGTTAGTTATGCCTATGCCCCCTTTCCGCCGTACTTGTAGAAACAAATAAAATTCTGTCGTCGCGCCCCACCAAATGCGACGAAAAATTGCGAGGACAGGGAAGGGACGACATTTATGATTAGCCTACCTTATGTGCATTATTATAAGATATAATAACGATATTTTTATAAATAAATTTAGTTTATTTCACGACGATTTTTTGGAATATTGGGGGTGGGAGTAAGGGCGGATGAGGAATAAAATCTCACTTGTAAGTTTAGTTTTATTTTTACTTGAAAATAATCATTTTTAACAGAAATTTATTATTTTCAGGGGAGGCGCACGCCTCCTGTCTGGATCCGGCCTTGTGGGGCACGGGTTGTTTCACACAATTTTTCAGAATTTCAGATTTAGAAAAAAGGTGGAGGGCGCCTTCTCGGGGAGAGCTGATCGACAGAATTCTACGGTAAATAATTTGCAATTAAAAAAACGCTGCCTTTTGCGACCCAAGAAATTTGGTGCCTTGAGCAAGTGCCCAGCGTGCCCATTTATAAATGAGGCACGGCCCTAGAGCAGTATTTCTTAGCGTTTTTACCCTTAAAGTAATATTGCTGGTCGGCAGAAACCCTACATGAAAATTATCTATCATTAATACCTTCTTTTGTTATTCATATACTTGGAGTTCATAAGGTAAATTTTCAGATATCTAGTTAAACAACAATAATATTTTTATTATTATTTAAGAAGTTTGTTGACAATATAGAAAAAAGTGGAATTCCTCTGCTTGTTTAAGAGCACACTGTATTTCTCGTGGCAGCCCTAGCGATACCTTGTGGCACAGTGGGGTTTCGTGGCACACTGATTGACAGACGTTGCTCCAGAGAATGACAAAATGGCGCAAAATATGAAATAGTGCTAAAGAATGCGAAATGAGGGTAGAATGTGGACTTCCTATATAAATTACACATGTCAACAAATTCTGACATGAGTATTACTTTGTTATTTCTTTACTTTTTTTATTTCTTTGATGAATATGCATTTATTCTCTTTGTTTACACCCAGAAGATTAGTTTATTACGTAATTATAACAGGGCAAGGAAAAAAAACAAATGATTATTTTAGATCGTTCTGATTACTTTTACACTATCTTTTTTTATTCATATTACATATATCTAATATACATTAAACTTTCTAAATAACGAATTTTTCCATTTAACGGCCGTAGTTTTTGGTCCTGAGAAATGCTTCACAATGTTAAGGCATTTTTGATTAACAACGTAATTTTTTACTGACGTTTAGCCTTGCTTTTCTTTTCTCGCCAAGATGTTTTAGCAACGGAATTACGGTGTCAATATTATCGAAGTAGGATCAAAGAATTATTCGAACTTAAGGGAACGGAAAACTTGACTTTTCCTGTCAGCTTGTCTCTTCCTCTGACAACGTGGCTTCTAAAATGCAGTTAGCGACTCCAGGAGTCTCCAAGATAACAATTATTTTCATAATAATGCTGTTTAATCAGTTTTAACCTCTACCACGTTCAATATCGGTCTAATCGAATAATCCACACAAACAAAAGCTTTTAAGGGTTCCTAGTAACTATTGATAGTGCAAAGGGTTATAATTAATAATTAAATAATTTCTAAGAGCGTGAAGAGCTCCTCATAAAATTTTTCAGAAGCTCAGTGCCATATTTCCCAATAGGCTATAGACTAGCTCGAAAAAATTTTGGGTATTAAGTCTGATATAACAGAATCAATACCATACGATGATGTAATCAGATGTTTTGCCGAGAAGAAAGCTAGACGTCATGCTTTCCATTTAAATACCAGTGTTCGATAGGCTTTTTTTTTTTTCTAAAATTAAAATTTATTTCAATAAAATTGAATTTGATTTATTATATATCAAAAAGGAATAATACTCCCAAGGCCAGATTGCACAATACTTCAATTTACACTTTTTCAACACACCATTCACAAGTTTTACGTATATTAAATGTAATAATTATTGCATTCCTACCACCGAATGGATGGGGGACAGGCAGGAACAGGCGGCAGAAATAGTCTAGGGGCGGCAACATGGTAAATCCGCCCATGCAGAAGACCCTTAGAAGAGGGCACAGGAAGTCGTCAGTAATTTTGTACAATGCAGAAGAATATTTAAAAAATTTCAAGAGCGCACAAGGGTTCTTAAACCCAAAAGTTTAAGAACTTCTGCCCAGTAATAATTTTCATCGCATAATATTCAACAAATATTTAAAAAAGGCATCTCTGACAGTTAGTTATGAATGCGCTTTATTGCTTTTATTAATCAAATTCCTCTGTTAGTTTACGATGCGGGTCGCCTTACAGTTTCAGTGTTAGACGACACCCGCATTGCTAGATAAGGATGTGGAGAAAAGTTCGAACTCTAATTAATGTGTACTAATAAGCAAATAGAAGTAGTTCGATGTTGTGTTATACGATCACATCCGTAACAGGTGACCTGGGTACTCGAAGCAAAAATTTAAAAACTTAAATCAGGTAATCGCGCTAACAAAGAAGTTGAGATATTAATAAATTGCCTAAAACAAATTTATTGAACTCGGTGCATTAGTTAGCCTTTTGGTCTTAGGGAGCTATAGTCCACTTCCTCGTTTTTTGCTCAGATGCTTACAATCCTTAATTGGGTCAGAATTGTTTCCCATGGGGGCTCAAGCCACTCCCTCCCTCCCTCTACTAGTTATGCCTATAACTGAACTAGAAATGCCTAAAAAAATCGAAACGAATTTCAAAATGTCCTTTTATCTACAGTCAGCATTTCTCAAATGGAAAATTTAAATTTAGTTCGGTTTGAAAAGCTATGTCGTGTCTATTTCAGTTTGGAATACCATGTCGTTTTTTTATTCTAATTTGGAATACCATGTCGTTTTTTTATTCTAATTTGGAATACTATGTCCTGTTTATTTGAATTTGAAATAATATATCGCGTTTATTTCAGTTTGAAATATTATGTCACGTTTATTTCAAATATCACGACGTGTCTATTTTAATTTCAAATACCATGTCGTGTTTATTCCAATTTGAAATATTATGTCGTGTTTATTGCAATTTGAAATACCACGCCGTGTTTATTTCGATTTGAAATACCATGTCGTATTTATTTCAATTTAAAACACCATGTCGTGTTTATTTCAGTTTGAAATACCACGCCGTGTTTATTTCGATTTGAAATACCATGTCGTGTTTATTTCAATTTAAAACACCATGTCGTGTTTATTTCAATTTAAAACACCATGTCGTGTTTATTCCAATTTGAAATACCATGCCGTGTTTATTTCGATTTGAACTACCATGTCGTGCTCATTTCAATTTGAAATACCATATCGTGTTTATTCCAATTTGAAATATTATGTCATGTTTATTTTAATTTAGAATACTATGACGTGATTATATCAGTTTCAAATATCATGTCGTGTCTATTCCATTCTGAAATACCATGTCGTGTTTATTTCAATTTAAAACACCATGTCGTGTATATTTGAATTTGAAATGCCATGCAGTGTTTATTTCGATTTGAAATACAATGTCACGCTTATTTCAATTTGAAATACCATGTCGTGTTTATTTCCATTTGGAATACTATGTCGTGTTTATTTCAGTTCCAAATAACAGTTGGTGTTTCAATTTTAAATACAATGTCGTGGCCTATTTATCTAACAACGGGTTACTCAGGCATTCTGCGGGCCTCACAAGATGCATTGCTTCATGCGGGCCGCAAGTTCGCAATGCCCTGCATTGCAAGAACGAAATCGCGATTCCACTCGCAGGATATTTTCAAACAAAATTTCTTATTAATTTCTCTGGAGAATTTACAACCCCACTTTCTTTATACCCAGGTTTTCGATCACTGTTCAGAAATTTATAATCAGTTCATCCAAAATCGTACGAAATACTTTTCCATCTGCCGAGTCGTATTCAAACGTTCTTGTAACAAAGAATATGGAGAGAACTTGTATAAAAAGAACTTATCCACCATTTAATAGCCATTGTTGGAACCATGTTCGCCGTTGCCAAAAAGTCGAACGACCCTTGCTCAGTGGGTAACCGGCCACATTTCGAAGTATCGCTTCAGATTACAGGAACCAGCTAACCCAATTCTAATTCAGTGGCGCTTCATGAGAGAGAGGTTTTCAGAAATCCTAAAAAATGTCTTTTGACGACTTGTTTACTGACGTGCAAAATGAACGACATCGTGAGAGCCAGAGGAACAAGACGGGTAATTCCCTGCACCCTGAAAATGGAAATATAGGAAACGCTACTAATTCGAATTAACAGAATCCAAGGAGTTCGAATTAGTGAAATATTCGATTATTATCTTTTTTTCAAGCGAGTTAATAAATCTGTCCGGACTTCAAGGTCGTGTCATAAATTAAAGGGTTGATTACATGAGCTCATTAAGTAATAGACATAGAGAATGCAAGTAATAGACATAGCAATTAAAGGGTTAATTACGTGATATCATTAAGTAATAGAAAGAAATAGACAACAGACACAAATTTCAACAGGTCACTGAACAAGTTTTAATTACCATCACACGCAAGGTAATCGACAATTTTCAGTGTGGTATGATTTGGCAGACTGTAGGTTTAATATGGTTTTTATACAATCTTTTCAACATAAAAACAACAATGCCATTATCATAGACAAACATAAGCCACACAAAGCAATTGTTACTACTACTTATGATCGATCGAATAAAAGGGAACATGAAAGGACTCTAAATCCTTTGTTTCGTATATTTTATATGTATATATATTTATATATAGGCATTGTATCTGCACATATACATATTGAATAAAAAAATCCAGTCAAAAGCTGCGTTTCTCAGCTAGAAGGGGGAAAACCTCTATCTTTACATATCAATGTTTGATATCTCAACAAACATATGTGCTGTTTCCTCTCTTCCACAAAACGAATAATCTCTCGCAACTTTACAAAATTACACACATCGCAGGAACTTTACCGTAACCTATACAGGGCCTGAACTCTACCTTTAACGAAATCCGAAACTTTTTGTAGCAGTAGGGGTGAAGTGACAATAAAATAGCAAAGAATCAATGTAAGATCAATTCCACGCTGTTGACTGCTTACTATTGTTAGAAAGTGGCAAGTGTGTCATTTTCAAAAAGCTGAAATGCAATTAACTTTGAGAGTTATTCTATTTGCTAGCTCTTCGTTTACCTCGTCTTAGGTGTAATAAGGCATGATTCGTAGTATTTTAAAAACCTTAAGGCCTTACACTTAAAAGGTTTATGCATTCGTAGGTCAAAGACTGACATGGGCTAAAGATGGTGGTATATTCTTTTAAGTCGTTTTGGTAACAAAGTCTTTTAAAAATAGAAGTATTTCTTTGTCTTAGTCACAACATACGAAATCTATGTCTAAAGGAACAACTGAGGCTAATCTATTATCCAATGCTCTTGTTTTCAAATTTTGTAATTATCAAAAATAAGAGAAAACAGCGTCTTAACTATAAATACCCTCGATCTCGTAAAAGCGTGTTGAGCAAAGAGAAATCACATTATACTCTGCTGAAAACGGTACAAAAATTCTGTACATTTTGGCCAATACCTTTTTTTTTTAACAATAATTATGATTTCCTAAATTGGACTATATAATTCATACACTTAGCCATATAAATTCAATAAACACAATAATCATTTACAGAATGTATAAATATATATATATGTATATATTTAATTAGAATCCCCACAAAAACGAAATTTAAAAATTTTGACTCCATCATATGTGCACAACCCCTACCTACAATAGGACAAAATTTTGATTTCAATTCATAAATTATACACAATGCGACCAATTCACAACAGTTTTTGATTCCTTTCAATTTTTACAACACAGCCCTAGTCGATGGCTCAAAATTCGGGTCCCTTCCACAATGGCCCCTGTTAGGGAGGCTTCTTCCGCATGGCGGTATGACAGGGTACGTTTCAAGCCACTGCTTCCAGCATAAAACAAAACTGTATAAACAGAAATTTCCAACAAACAAACGAGACTATGTACGCAGTGGCGTAACTAGTTATTTTGCCGCCCGGGGCGAGTGACTGTCATTGCCGTAATTGTTGTGCCTGTCATTGTTTTTTAAAGGCTAATTGCCGCCCTCCGAATTGTGGCGCCCGGGGCGACTGTCCCCTAGTACGCTACTGTATGTACGTGCTGGAGTTAAGCACCAGATTATAACGGATTAAAAAATTTTGATTCTTGAATTAATCTGCCCACAGGCAGAGAGACATGGCTCACACACACACACACACACACACACACCACCCAAAAGTGCTACAATTTTTGAGCCAATGTCTTTTCATGTAACAGTCATAAATAAACATTTCAGATTATAAGTTTGGATGGGAACTTAAACGATTAGAAATTTATATATATATATATATGTGTGTGTGTGTGTATATATGTTTGTATATGTAGATGTGTGTGTGTTATGATTTTTTTAAATAATTTAGGAGGCTTTTCATGACTATTGCCTGATCATTGCAGCTTTCGATGGGCTTTAACTATAAGCAGCAGAGTACAGAAAAGAAATGTGCCTAACAAGGCTTGTAATCACTTTCAATAATATATTGTTCGCTGAGCTTTTGGCATTTCATTGGGCGGTTGGTTAACATTCAGCTCCAGCGAGGAACGCAAATAATTCGAAAGAAACAACATACAAAAATATAAAAAAAAATATCGGATCAATATAGTATATACAATTAACCCTCCTATATATATGCTTCTTGGTATTTTCAAAAAATAAAATTTAAAAGATCGTTGATATATCTCAGGTTTTAAATTTATTTGGCTAATTCTAAAATGCAGTTCAAATTAGATTTTTAAAAAACATCACCGTAGAATTTTTTAATCCTAATCTCTTCTTTCCTAAAGCTCTGTCGACTCTTACTCGAGAAGGCGCACAACAATATCACATTCTCTGTAGTCTCTAAATTGAAAAGCAATGCGATAAAAATATATATATATATATGTCTCAGGTGTGGTATCACTCTACAAACTACAGTCTCACGAGCAATAGACAATGAGTTGGTTACATAGAGTTGGGGCTTCACTTATCAACCGCTTAGATTATCCGCGCACAGGGACCAATATAGTTTATAACGTGACCTCAGAGTTCTCCCTCTCCTGCTCCAAGGTTCCCTCTCACATTGGATAAAAAAACCTCTCCGAATTTTCCCAGGTTTCCCCCCAACCTCTTTGGCAAAATTTCCCGTCCAATATAAATGGATTCGTCTGTATTTCCATACGTAGAAAGTTCATAAGGAAGAGGTTACAGAGCTACAATTCACATATTCCTATGTTAAATATACAAAATTTCATTGCAACGGGGGAGGGGTTATAACCACCCATTAACACACCTCTGCGTATGCCAGTGCGTATTTCAGTTGTGAGAAAAATGGCTTCATGTTCGATCCATTTGGAAAGGTTTCCACTGACTGCTTCAAGCTCGACTGAAAAATCTCGTTCTGCCTTGATCTTTAGGGACGATTTCTAATTTCCTGACTATTCTGGGTCTGCTGAGTGCGTGGGAAACCCCGTCCCACTGTCGAATCGAAACCGACACCAGTGGGCAGGAAAATCGTACCAAGCGGGTTATGCCATCACTAGGGTTCATGAGGGATGAATTAAACAGTATTTTCCCCATTTATGTGTCCCATAACAAGCAATTTCTTTGGATTATTCTACAATAAGTGCTGTAAAAGGAAATGGGACATAATTAAAACTTTTGATCATTTATATTGTGGTTCACTCTTTAAAGGTAAGTAATTTCTTTGACTATATGTCAAATATGGAAATGGATGTAGAATTGTCTTTTGCATAATCTTGACCACTTCTGGTTGAATAAATACCTCTCGACATCAGGGCCCCTTAACTCATTCGGGGCCGCTAAGATCGATCATTTTTTGGATATCATTTTACACCAATTTTCAAAATTTTTACAATAACATGAAATAGACATGAAATAGATTTTGCCAATTTGAGACATGTTCGTTACGACGACGTTGCTTTATATATAAAAATAAAATGGTACTTCTTTTTCACAGGGAATAACATCGACTTTTCTAGCTGATCGCTATTTCTATATTTAAATATTTAATTACCTCAAAAGTTAATCTAGATTTCCTTTGGTTGATTTGTCTAGTGGATAGTCGAAGTGTTGCACTACCTGTTGTGTAACCATGTGATTAAATGAACATAATTTCTGTTCTTTTAAAAAGTTAGTAAGGAGGTTGGGAGGTGGGGA
>QLNU02015003.1:4637639-4682790 GCA_006491805.2 Dysdera silvatica
GCATGGGTGCCGACGGCATAAAAATATTGGAGAGAGACAGTATACCAGTAGAAAGCAGCTTGTTGTCAAACAGGGCCAGAGACAGAGGGTGGTCCCAAAGGCCCGTCCCCCCTTCCGTAATGTTTTTGCTACCAGTACTTACTCATTAGCGAGGTTGTAAACATTTTTTGCCTCCCCAAAAAAATTTCTGGTTAAGGCCTTGTTGTTAACAACTCTTTACAGGGATAACAGACATCAACAAAGCAGTGTTTAATTTAAATGTGCTTCTGCTTGATGACGTTCACTTTACCATAAAATTAATATTCTAGTTACATTTCCAGTTTCATTTTCACATGCAATGCTCCTTAATAAATTTTGTATTTATTACGCTGATGGTGTAAACAGTCCCTTTAATTTATGTCGTTGATAATGAGCGTAGAGGGCCAAAAATTTCCTTGAGCTTGCGAAATTAAAATTGGGAAACTATATAGTTGTAACGTTATTAAAAACGTTCCACTTGAAAGTTGAAATAATAACACGTCAATGAAAACGCTGCCATGAAGAAAAGAGAACTATATAATACAATCTAACAAAAGGTATAATTACATCAAATAAATGACAAAGTGCATTTTTTTTATTTCGCACTAAATACACTACGCCGAAAAAATATAACCGCATTCTTTAGATTAAAAAAAAAAAATTAAATTTTGAACGACGTTACCTATTATAAAATTTTTGTTTGAAATTGAGGGGGAGGCATGGAACCCTAATTCAAAGAATTAATCCCTAATTTGGAGGGACGGGTTCCCCCTGTCCCCCCAGCTAACGGCGCCCGTGGTGGAGGGGAGAAGGAAAACAGAAGGCACCATAAATTCTCTCAATACTGTCGTTTTAATTAACGACGATGTTTTGCGGTTACTACGAATGTTTTATTCCGATTAAGGTCTTTCGCACGTCCCTCGAACGTTGTTAATCACGTATATTACTGCATCTGGAACAGAATGTGAAATCGATTTGTAACGAATGTGTGTGTCACATGATGACTTTTCGTGGTCCAATTTAAAATATAGTTGTACTTTTTTTTAACTATTAGAAAACTTCACGAAACTTCAACAATCACTAGTAAAGTTTGTTGGTTAGGTGTGCAACATTGGAATTTAACATGGAAGAAACTGATCGACATGACAATAGAGTCAATGACATATGTAACTTACACTCGATACATGCGGCATCAATATATTATTCGATGTCACATAATATATCAAATTACAATCGATATACTCAGATAATCGCTTAAGACCTGACATTCCAATCGTGTGACAGTTTCACTTTTAATACAAATTGATTTCAATCGTTTGTGATTCTTTTACGGCACAAGGATAGCAAAAGTCATGCTACGTCAGGACCTACAGTTTTCTGAGGAATCCGAATCCCCCTAAGGCCTGGAGAATCAACCCCCGAACTACAATGAGCTTCTAGTCGGAAGGCCTTCCTCCATTGAGAGTTGCACAAGGGTTAAGGGCATGTTAAGCAAACACGTTACCGCTGTAGCATCGCAGGGCCAAAACTAATTGTGATCATGAAAGTCAACGCGAAAAGAGAAGTATAATAATACAATTGCGAAATAGCTGTAACATTTTCTTAAATTATACAACATTTCTGCAAGTTAGAAGGGTCGACCCAAAAGGGCACATGACGGAAGAGATGCTATTTAATTTCTTGGTACAGGCCGAGCTACATTCAAAAGTGAAGTGGAAAAGGTAGCAGATCAGTGTTTAATCGTCTATATAAAGAAGCCTCCGCAAAGATGGGTTAGAGACAATAAGGTCTGCCACAGTTAAAAGTTCTCTTACAAATATATAACTTTACATAGTATCTATACATAAAACGCATTTCTAATTCAATTCACGTGACCTTAATCTCAGTTTCAACGGACAACAACAACAATCAGAGGATAAAATATAGATTTACAGATTTCCTTTCTCCTATACACACATGACGTATTTTTACCAGTCTGTCCAAAGGCATGTCGACCATTACGGAGAGGAATGGGCGGCTAACTACTATAAACTGAGTCAGGGCCCTGTACGTTTTGCAATGGAAATTATAAGTGGCGTCCATGTATGGCATGCCTGTCTTCAGGTGATGCCAGACATGCCATGTATGGCATGTCTGGCATCGCCTGAAGATTACGAATAAAAAGAATGATAATAAATTTGTGATAACATTTGTGTAAACGGAACTCCAATGCGATGTTATTATAGCCACTTCAATTTGATGAATTAACATAAGGTGTTTCGGGGGAGGGGATCATTAGAATAATGAGCAGATTCACATTATGCAATATAGTTATGACAAAAGTTAAAATAAACATTATGACTTTTTAGTGAACGACTGACACTAAAATGCAGAACTGTCGAAGGCAACAACAAAGCAGCACCAACTGTTTGTGAATATTTTGCTCATGACGAATTTGTACTATCACACAAAAAAATAACTATAATAAAGAGACTGCCTTGGCATAAAAGTTTCTTGATCGACGGACTTGTCGAGCACCACGTTATGGCTGGCTAGTAAAAACCACAAGAGTTCGAAAAGAAATCGATAGCCGCTTCTTCGCAAAGCTGAGTACAATGAACAACGTAAATTCACAATGTCATTGCTGAAGAACAGATTCAGATACAGAAAGATATACAGATTCACACACACATAAACTTTGTAATTCAGCGCACCCAGGATCTAGTCGAAGTCATCGGCACCTGGTGGGAAACTGCCGAACCATTGGTATTCAACGAATTCCCTGCCGATGCGTTCATGGGGTCAAAATTGAAGTCCAAGTTCCCATCGACGCTCAGTTCGTGTCGAATCACTTGATCGACATCACATTCCAGCCCACCTTGAAGAGAGTCGAAATCGAGATCTTGTGGCAGGGCATTGTACAGCAGATGTCCAACAACGTGATTTGCGGTACTGGACAGAGAAGTTCCGGATGAAGACGACGACTGGTTGAGTTGGTGATGAAGATGGTGGTGGTGGTGGTTCTGTTGTAAATGATGAATATAAGCGGGCGGCGATGCGGTGTTGTGCTGCAACTGTTGCTGCAACAAAGGGGACCCTCCACCACCACCACCACTGATTCCTTCTTTTGATTCCTTGTGAGCACCACACACGGGCAACTGATTCGATCTCATCATTGTACCCACATCATCAAAAGACTGCAATCGATTGCTGAACAGAGGATCAAGGGCGTGGGTTGGTGATAAGGGTTGGGAAGAAGCACCACCAGCTGAAGAAATGGTTTGCAATCGAGTCAATGTGTATGAATTGCCATTCATACCAGACTCTATGATGTGGGAAGGCGGAGATCGCCGTTTTTGGAGCACAGCTGTTGCCAATGGTGGTAGATTGCTACTTCCATTTGTATCTGGACTGTGCTGTTGATGATAAGGTGGCGGTTGTTGGCGATTGAAATCAGAGCCTCCATTGACGATTCGGCTAATACCAGTACCATTGTTGCAGAACTGAGGTTTGTAGTTGATGGTATAACCCGTGGAAGCTGACCTGCCGTTACTAATAGGTTTAAAGTTAAGAGCACACTCGGGTAATTGGTACCCATCCGCATCAGGACTTGTATTTCTTAGTTTCATGGATTCGGCGAGAGATTCGACGAGGTGGTCTGCAGTGAACCTGTCGAGACCGGGATTAGCATTAGAGTTAGCTTGACTGGAGACAGAAGTTGCTGCTGTAGGTGGCTGAGGATCATACATGTGTACTAGTTCAGAGTTCCATGGTATGGGTGACAAAGGAGGTACTTCACTATCATGCATGTCCGATTCAACCGCGGGAATCGGGGATAACCTGCCGCAAGAAGATGCGTTGGACGACGCTCTCGGACGGAAATCAGGACTCAACTGAAACCCATGATGGGCCACGGGTGGTGGTGGGGACTCGGGAAACATATCCTGACCTTCGGATATAGAGGAGCTTGGACTTGGAGTGGTCGTCAACTGACCGTTGCGAATGGCTTCCACTTTTTTCTTTACTCGACCCCGTTTCTTCTCGTATTTTTGGGTCTCCATACTTGTGGCTCGTCGTCTGGCAGCTTTCCCAGGTTTCGCATCGGGGTTGATCATCCACCAGGAGCTTTTGCCCGTGCCTTCATTTTGAACACGCATAAATCGGTTGTGTAGGGACAAGTTATGCCGGATGGAATTCTGTAAGAAACACAGAAAAAATTTGTTATAATAAAGCTTATTAATGAGAATATTCATAAAAATCAAATAACCAAAATTGCTACTCTCGTAATTTGTTTTAAAACAATTTAATACATTAGTTCGCCCATTGACGGCTTTTCAAAGAAAGGAGAAAACGCGTCGTTAAACAGCGAATTACTTTAATCGGAATGTAAGTCCATGAAGCACTTGCTGGGACCCCAAAATATCGTCGTTAATTAGAACAGAGTTATTGGGATAGTTTACTGCATCATGAATAACTACATTCTTCTACAAATGCCTTCTCCAAGTTGGAAGTTGGTCGCAAGTATGGACCATAATGTCCCATCTCAGATCCCATGGATAATTCTGTCTACGCTTATTCTCGTCTAATCCTTTAAAGCTCTCATCCATGCTCTTCTTTCACTGCCTATATGCCTGATCCCCATAATATTTCTCTCTAGTGTTTATTGGGGTATTTTGTAATATTTTTCACCTCTCACTATGTGCCCACGATATGCGTTCTTTTCTTTTCAGTATTGTATTGATGGTTGTTGTTTTTTTAATTAAAAAGATACCATGCCAGTTTACTTCCATTTTCCACCGGGTTTACACTTTGAAAGTTTCGATTTTGCTCCTGCCGTCTTTTTTAGTGTCCAGCAGGTCTGTAGACAAGCCGGGGACAGCAGGGGTGTGACCCCAGTTCCCCCCCCCCCACCATCGAGCTACATACATATATATAAAACAATCCCAGGGTTCCCGTGCCCCATATGCCCCTTGTTGTGCCTCAGTTGTCTCTTCATCTTGGCTACAGTCCTGGTGTCCACGTTTCGCATCCATAAAGCGGAATAGGCAAGATTTATTTTAGAATTAAAATTCGAAATTACAGATTTCTTTTTTTTCTTTATGTGAAAGATTGAATTCTTTCACATGAAGCTTTTTTAAAGTCATTAAATTTTGATTTGGCCTAACCAATTCGGCATCTAATAATTTCTTTTGTTTGGTCACTATCGTTGCAAAAATGCTTTCCTAAATAGTAAAATAAATTTACTTGTTCTATAATCTTGTTTTACTAGTCCCTTTATTTTTGTTATTAAAATTCATCTAACTTTCCATTTGACAGCTTTCATCAGAACAAGTAACGAAGTCCGCGGCACGATAACATTCGTACATTAATGTGATCTATTCATATAACACTTTTAACACTTAAAAAGGGTAGATATTTAATGTGTAAATGGAAACGGCATTTAAGGCACAACAAGTTGTGACATGTTAGTTGCATACGTTAGTTAATTTAACTAAAAATAAAAACATTGGGCCCGAAACGTCACACAATTCTGAGAAAATTCCATAAACCATCAGCAGATTAGCAGAATATGTATTATCACATGCATTTAAAACCAATAATGGAGACAAAATTTTACGCAATACTACGGTGCTTAAATACTTTTGAGATAAATAAGTTTTAACACCAAGTACGAACAGTAAAATGCACATGTTAAAGTAACTGATTTGAATGCAAAATAAACATCTGAAACTGTCTTTATTACGCTTTTCAACCCCCAATTCTTTTTCTTCTCCTGTCTTCCTATAAACACTCCCCCCGCATTCGGACAAAAAATATTATACATATATATATATATATATATCCATTTACGTTACAATTATATTAGGTATAAAGACATAAAAAGTTGCAGAACGAAAGACCATTAGTACATACATAAAGTTGACTGTTTTATCAGCAACTCCTAAAAAAAAAATACTACGCTTTGCAATAATTATCCCTAAAGACATGGGAGACGAAAACATAAGGAAATATATCATCATAAACCACCTATCATTCATCGACCTAGTTTTCTGATCCCAAATCGACGTCTACTTTTCTGAGAACTCCCACGATCCTTCGTTTTTATTTAATGGCATCACTCAAGCATCCAAGTCCTGCTACTATCGCGACAAGATGCATCAATAATCCGTGACGAATTTTGACAAGAAAGGGAAGTTTTGGAGAATAGACGAATACGACGGAGAAGCACGCGACCATTTATGGAAAAATGTCTTCATGGGAGCCTTCTAGAAAAACACGCAAAGAAGACATTTGGGAACGTGGAATTGCAACTGCATCCTTTGGAGAAGGGTATCGATTAGAGAAGATTCATTGACAGGTGCAATGTCCTCCAAAAATGATGATCTGCCCATTTCCCCGGGGGGTCCTTCTTTCCCTTCTGAGACTTTGTAACGCAAGTTTCTGGTAGAGGCCCAGTCTACAGATGATGGTGCTGTATCTAATGATGGTGGTAGCGTTTGGCTGAACTGTACGTTCCACGAATGCTCAGTTGAGTATCTGAAATGAGATCCAAGGCCCAGCGAGACTTTCGAACATGCTTAAGACCATCTTTTACATCAGGGCTGTGCTCAACCTTGATTATGCCCCACAACTTTAGGAAAATTTTCATTAAAGTTTGCATCTCCTCTAAAAGTAACATTGTGCCCTCTATTAATAAACTGGTCGTTCAATACAGTGAAAACACTCATTAACTGTCTCTCACCAGACCGAAAAAAAGGTTGATCGTTCTGAAGTAGGTGAAATATTACATTTCAATCATTTAAATACTTCATTTCGAAACTTATACACTTTTGAGCACATGAGACAAGTTTAAGACAACGAACATAAGCATTTGTTGAATATAACAAGTAAATTTACAACAAAACGTTAAATATTAAAATTTATTTGCTTTGGAAAAAAAATAATCAATAGCTTCTTTGGTGGCTTTTACTTGCCAGCCCTCGAAATGTATTTCTAATTGCCAGACTAAATTCACCATTTTTTCAATCGTTACGCTTACAGAAGCTGTGTGGTAGTCGAGTAAACGATAATAATAAATTTGAACTGCGGTAATTTTGTGTTGATAATTGTTTATTAGTTTCGTGCAATATATCATTATATTATTTATCTATTACTAAAGTCTTTGTTAAGCATTAGTCTTATGAATCAATGAATTCGAGTCAATTGCCGCTCTCTGTCAATGGGAGCGAAAATTCTCCTTAGCTCTTATCCTGTTTATCCTTAGTTTCCCGTTGTGAAAAACGCAGTGAAGGTCGAAGTTCAATTTTATTCGTATTTTGCCCGTACAAGGGTGTTCTGGTCTAATGAAACGGATCATGGAAACAATATCCGTATCCCTATCTGAGGGTGACCGCTAAGCAAGGGTTTGAAATACATTATTGTAAATCAGTTTCTGCCGGGGAATTTTTACCAGACCGTAAAAGCGGGGTGATGGTATCTGACGGGTGTCCGTTAAGAGAGGTTTCACTGTAAAATCAACAGCGCCGCTTAGAAAAAATAAAAATTTCACAATTTAATAACGTAACAACTATACAAAAAAAATGACGCTCAAATGTATATCGTTGATTTCTTGAAATTCCCTAATGACAATCCAGCTAAGTATTCCAAGAAGTCAGCAAAAAAATTGGATTCTACCGATTTCTTGTGCCGCGTTTCACCAGTGCCATTTCAAATATCATCACACTTCAAATAAATAAATAAATAAATAAATAAATAAATGCTTCAAATCATTGCTTCCTTTCGAATCGCCGGTTATAAAAATCAGCCACTTGATAAACTCAAATTTATTGGAACAGAAATGATTTCATTGAGTGGTAGAAAATTTTATCACATTTGAAGATGGAAAGATCTAATTTCTAATTTTCGAACCTCCAACAATATCGTCAGCAGACGAAGTTAACTTAAGCGAAATAAGCTTTTAACTCAGTGCATGCAATGCAAATATTAATTAAGCTATTATATTACTAATTTATTCAGAAAAAAAAATGTAAACAGTCAACGAAACGGTAACTCGTAACTTGAACACAAGCCCTATTTGTGGCACTTACTGAAATTCCCCCTCGGACAGCGCAAGTTCGTTATCATTGACCTACATATACAGCTAAGTTTAAAATGGTGAGAATGATATTAGTAAGGTTTGTTCTGCATTTTCAAAGAGCTCAGTCGACAAGACACATGGGCAAAAGCGAACACTGAATGATCCGCTGAAAGAGTGTGCCCATCTTTAAGGGATGCGAAAAACCCTTCAGTTTGTATACTCCATGTCTCAAAGCTGTACCATTGGTCATTTAGGATGCGATCGATTGTACAGTATACTACTACTAATACTAAGCAATCGATCGCATCCTAGATGACCCATGGTACAGCTTTGGGAAATGCAGTATACAAACTGAAGGATTTTGCACATCCTTTTGGCGCAGTATAGCCCAGATGCTCTTGCGCCATAAAACATCCAAACAAACAAACAAATATTCTTTAAAGACGGGCACACTCGATCATTCAGTGTTCGCTTTTACCCGTATGTCCTGCTGACAGAGCTGTTTGAAAATACAGAATGCACGTCCTTACTAACATCATTCTCACCATTTTAAACTTAGCTGTATATGTAGATCAATGATTACCAACTTGGGCTGTCCGAGATGTCTTAAAGTGACTTCAGAAGCACGATACATCGAATCGAAGTAAAACGCATCTCAGAGATCTCAAATCAGATGAGTAGTCATAATAATCTGATTACTCAATGGCTTAGGGAATCATCTATTGAACGAGTATGCACAGCTCAACGATACACGTTCATTTCCGGCTGATAAATTCTTTTTTATATCAATGAATCGATTCGAATTCACGCATCGACAGCCGGACGCAAAATAGAGATGTCCACAGACGATAATTTCCAGTCTTCCTTTATTTAAACCAGTTAGTGCGACAGACCATAAGTTTGCTAAAACGCAAAGACCTGACGAGGTTGCTACGCATTTGCCATGGCGCGTGGTACGCCATTTTCTTGTCTTTATGAAGGAAACATGACGTATGGTGTACTCTGGGCGCAACCGACTTTCAAAGTACATACTTCGCTTTTGGCGTCGACAAAGTGGGGGCTTTTCTTCCCCGATCCCCCACCCAAATTGCCCTCACAAAAGGAAGAAATGGGCGGTAAATGATGCGGTAAATCAGCGAGGAAGTTTACCGTTTTGACCTCGTCTAAATCTCCCATGTCCCAACAAGACGAGAGCCTCCCAATCGATGCCAATTCGACACCCCTTGCACTAATTTTAGTCCTTTATAGCACTTTGAAAGACAAGAAAGTCACCAGCATGAACTCTCATTTCTCCACAGGGTTGTTCTTTCTCTTCCTGTTTGTGAATCGCGTCTTTATAAAAAGTTAAAACACACCGCTCATGCCACAAGTAGTCAACTCGTCGGGCACCCCGTTTGTGGTATGCCGTGGACTTTTGCCGTGGAAAGGCATGTCGACAAGCCGTTACACTGCTGTTTAATCGTGCATGAATCACTCACTATGGAAACGAAAGTCAGAACGCTCAGTTTCGTTCGTCACGCTCGGATACTGCTTAATTTTTTTTTCAGGGTTTCAAGCCTTTAGTTTCTTCTTATAATAAAAAAAAGAAAGGGCAAAAATCTTCAATTGAAATTTAAATGTCGATCGAAAAAACGATATTCGATGTCACAGACAGTACTTACTGTAGTCAACACCGAAACAAACATTAATGGCGAAACGAACATATCCCATTAAAACGTAATAATATTTAGTTAAAAGTGAGGTAAAGATAATTTCTTAACCACAGTAGCCGATACTTAATCTTGAAGACGTAAATGAAACCATTGTAAAATCCACAACGAGAGTTTCCTCTTTCGTAAAGTAGAAAAATGCGTCTTATTAAATTATGGTGCAGAGAAAATATCACGTAAGCAATAAAGTCAATAAATTCCATTACATATATTTCACATCAACATTTTTTACTAAAAGGTGTATGAATATTGATAACATCACAATACTATAATATATACATTGTTACCTTCCCTAAAAGACACCTCCATTTAAGGGACGGGTTCTCTGGTCAACAGGTATTTTGGCTGTATGTGTGCGTATGAACGAAAGTACCTCTAAAGAAGGGACACCTCTACTTAAAGAAAAAATGTCCAGTCCCGTGAATGTCCTCCATTGGGAGGTAACGCTATATTATTACATAATTAATCGTAGGAACAAAAGCTACAGAAAGATCTAAGAAACGACAGACAGAGAAGACGCTCGCCTCGGAAACACACACGCTGCAGAACATACCAGACCTCAAAACAGCCATACAAACAGGCAATAAAAAGTTGGTGTACAAATTCGCTCTCAATTTACAATACCGCAGGTTCTGCAATAAGGAGGAATTAATGATCTGTATCACCCGTACAAACCAGAATCAGTACTGGAAAATAATCCACGTATCCTTTATTGTGTCAGAGTAATTATAAGGGATAAATGACCACGTATAATAACTAGTACTATCTATAATACCCTACGCTAACAATATACCTGACGCGCATATACACAAGGAAAATGAAAGAAGGAATCAAAATATGAGCCGCAAAATTAAAACGATGCAAGTGTAATTGGGTTGGTATCGCTACGACAATGTTATGGCAGCACAGTACGTTTAATAGAATATTTATAAACAGGAGAAAATACCTGTCACTAATCTAAACACTCACGTCTGTTAATAGAGAAAATGTCCTTAAATTTTATGAACGGTTTAAATAAAACTTTTAATTAAAAAGTTCCGAAATATACTAACACAAGAACAGCTAATATGCAGAAGGAAGTTTTAGGACATATCACTCGTCAAGCCTGTATTGCCCTAAAGGTAGGTACATAGATACACAGGAGTACGCAGGGGGGTTGATGGGAGTTGTAACTTCCCCATTACGATGAAATTTTGTATATTTACATATATATGGAGTTGTAACTCTGTAACTTACCTTATTGAACTTATAACACCCCTTTGTAAACCTCCAGCGCACGTCTTTGCATAAACACAAAAGTAACTCTAGCTATTATTATTATTATTATTGCACATACATGCAATAACAAATCGAATCTAATAAGAATCTTCCACACAATTCGTCAGATATTACGATAATAGAAAAAACCACATCAAGCTGATTGACATTACAGCACCTGGTGAAAGGCGTGCAGATGAAAAAACAACAGATAGTAGCGCAGGAAAGGGTGGGTGGAGGGCTCAAGATCTCCCATTAGATATCAAAACACATTATTTTCTCTAACGTCGTATAACATGATCTTATTTAAAGCTACTTGGAGGATCTCCCCATAATTTTTGAATTGCTATGCCTCTGATCATAGTGTACAAAGATTTGAAAATCGAGGTGGAAAGACCCTAGCGGACACAGGCGTTGAGTTATATAGGCCGGAGCCCCCCCCCAATTTTGAAAACTCTACGTTGATACCTAGAGAGAAGTTGTTCAATTGTTTGGGTGCATCACTTGGTGCAGATGTGCTGGTGCAGTTCCCCATTTGGAGCCATTACTGAAAATAAACAGAACGTTCATAAGGAGGGGAGGGGGGGGGTTGCAAGATAATAATGGGAAGTTACAGAGCTACTACTCCATACATTCATATGTATATATATACAAAATTTCATCGCAATGCCCTTCCTGCGTACGCTCCAGTTCAGTAAGTAATGCCACAAACTTCAAAAAAGTCATAATTCTTGACGAAAACTCACATTACACGTAAATATCTTTAATTAGCTGAGGCCCTTGAAAACGATTTGATATTTAAATGGCAGAAAACAGTCAAACAGTACATCACGAACTGTAAATTTTCTTTAATTAATGACTTGATTTTTGAAAATGATACCTCATTGGACCTTTACCTTGTATCTTTTCAATGTTAAATTTTCATTCGAGGGTGAGGGGGGGGGGTGATCGCCCCCTCTAAATCCGCGACTGGGTGCAGCTCAAATAGCTTTAAAGAAAATCATGTGATGCGGCTTTAGAAAAATTATGTGTTTTGATGATATACAATGGGCGGCTGGAGATCCGTAAGCCTCCCCACTTCCGACGCCACTGTTTTCATGCTTTGAAGGCTGGATAAATACTGCTTATTGGGGGCCTATTTGATTTGCAGGATAGAGTTCAGAATTGTTCAAAAACTGAAGAAGAGCCATGACAAGATTTCGCGTCGATTTCATTTGTTGCGAAATGTACAAGCAGTAACAACAGAAGCTGACTGATGGCGAAATACAAAATGGTTTCTTTTTAACAAATCACTTCTCCGTTGTGCAACATCGTTCCTTTTTCGTTCACTAGTGAATCTAAGCTGCATAAACATTCTTAAAAACATGAAGGCGAGGTCTGCAGCTATTTATAAACGAGATGCTCCATGTAACGAGTAAACAGACAGAAAAAGAAAAGATACTGTTAAGAGTATTATCAGTCAGGACTAATTAATTACAACGTTGAAATATATTTAATAGAGCTTATATGAAAGTGACGATTGTTCACAAAAGAAAAGGGTTTAGTCTGCACGAAATAATAGGAGTGGATCGTGGTAATAAGCATACTTGACCCTATCTAATATGGCTGCCACTTTTCAGCAGTTATGTCCCTTGAAAGGTAATTTAGAGGGTGGGATGTGAAAGACTTAGCGAGCTGGAACACCAATAAAGACATTTCTTAAGACTTAAGCAACCATTTGTGATGTTGTAGTTTGGGACAGAAGACAATTATGAAAAAAATTGTTGCATCAAACGCAAGGCGACTGAAAATGAGGATGTTTTGCTGTGGTGAGTGAACATGGGAAGGTTTCCATTGATAGCCAAGTGTAGTACATGAAGCAGGCGCGCAGTCAATGGGAGTGGGGGGTGAGGGGGTGTCGAGCACCCCAGAGGTACGTTGAAGCGCCCTTTCAAACATCCAAATTTAAAATTTCCCTCACGAACAAACGAAATATTTTCGTAGATTTTAATAATATATGAATTAAAATAAATATAAAATAAAATATGAATTAAAATAAATATAAAATAAAATATAAAATAAAATATGAATTAAAATAAACATAAAATAAAATATGAATTAAAATAAATATAAAATAAAAATGCAGTTTAAATAAATATAAATATAATTTTAATAATATATGATTAAAAATAAATATAAAATAAAATACGGATTAAAATAATTTAAATATGTTTTATTAATATATGAATTAAAATAAAGCCATTTTAAGATATAATTACTTTTAAATTTTCAGAAGTAATTTTATTAGGTATTCCTTTTTAATTCTATGAACTTTTTTTAATAATGCAGCTTGGGTTAATTTTAACTCACTTTGGTTGTATGCGATTTTGAAAATTAGAGGAAAGGAAGCATGTCTAATTTTTTAACGTAAATTAAGGCTTTTTTATACGATTTTCTAAGAAACATTATATACCGCATAAAAAGAGACTTGACTGTATATGCCTATTTAACCCTAAAAAAAAATCCGTTGCATCTTTATGGCGATCAGAACAATATGATCAAAATAATTAATCTATTTTACTTATCACGCCTCTCACCTCTAATTATATCCTGCATTTCTTCATTGCCTGACAATTTTGAGAGGGCTTGACCCCTACAAATAATTGGGAGCAATTAGCTGGGGTGCTAATTTGTGAAAGTAATTTCCTTCAAGCTCCGAGTTCCTGCAGATACGATTCCTAATACGATGCCTTTCTAACTTTCCGGTTGTGTGCAGCAAAATAGAAATGGGCAAAACCATTCGTTTCGATGAATGCATTCTCTTTCACTCTCGTTATTTTATATTCTTAGGACTTGCTTTCACTTTAAAACATTTACCCATTCGCTGAATGTGAAACATTATGTTTTTAAATGAATGATTCTTCATTGCCGTTCACTTTGGGAATTGGTTCATATTTTCGTTCTTTTATTCGTCCTAGTTTTTTACGGCAAAATGTTAGAATCAGTTTTAGGATAATGTAAAATTATAGTTTAATAACAATTAATTCCTACTTAATAAATTATATATTTTTTTTTTCACACGGAAAATCTCGTTCTTAAGCATAAGCGAAGAGTATTGGTTCAAGCCCCCAGTAATTCTAAAATAAATTGCAATTTTATATGTATCGGAATGTATAAATAAATATAATATGTGATTGCTCCCTCCAAATGATTTTGAAAACTCTACGTTGTTGTTCTTGGAGTGTCCACCCCTAGCTTAGGGGTTTGCAAGTATACAATCTTTGGGGGTCGTTGATCTATTTTCCTATGTTGGCTAATGTTAATTTTGCTTCGTGGAGTCCTAATGGCCAAAATATTGCTTCCGTCATACTTAAACTCTCCCTTAGTTATTTATAAAATCCGTCCCATAACTGGTTGACGTTTTGGTTGTTTGTTGTTTTACGGCTCAGGGACTAATAACAGTCATGCTGCGCCGGGACCTACTGTTTTCCGAGGAATCCGAACCTCTTAAGGCCTAGGGAACCAAACCCCGGACTACAGTGAGCAGTGCGATCTTTATGAGATCTCTGAGTAAGCGTTCTTTGCACCGTTGGGAGACTGGTTGACGTATTACTTACGATATCGATATGGCCGGCAAACATTTCCAACAAATAACTGATAGCAGTAATTCGTTTTTGCCAAAAATATGTAAGTAAATAGACAATACAGCCGAACCTTGTTAATGCGGCCACTCGCAGTGACAAAAAATCCGTTCGTGCTATCCGAAAAAGATGGGACCATATGAAAAAAATTACTCAAATTCGTCGGGGATTCTGGAAACAGTTCGAATTAACGAGACTTGGCTGCATTTAAGATTCGTTGCGCCGTGTAGAAACACCATTCGGTGCTATATTACCTCGTGTATGTAACCTTGATATGTAATAAAATTACATATCAGAGAACACATTTGCTACTACATTTGTGTGTACTTAGAACGAGAATGACAACCCCATAAATGGAATAAATGAACGAATTCAAAGAATACGTTATTTTAAAAGACGGAATGAGTAAATGAATTAATGGATGAATATATGAAAGCAAACAGGTTTATATATATATATACTATTCACCAAAACCACATTTCACATTTAAAAAAAATCGCCAAATACGGAGGGAAAGGAAAGGGTTAGAAAGAAGCCCAGTCTATTTCAACATCGCTTTCTGGCCTCATTTTCATAATGTAAAGGACAGGGTCAAGATAAATTCCTTGACATTTGACCTTACAAGTTTACCAGTGGTTTGAAAAGAGAGTCAACCCCATTAAAATGTGTCTTTTCGAACTCCAACTCTCTGAAACGAAGACAGTCATAAATGACCTTATTAAATCAATCACACGGGTGGGGGGTAGGGGCGAAGCCGATAATTAATTATTATTTTTTTTTTAACCTTTTTAAAAGTGTGAGAAGATATGACAAACCTAAATACCCTTCCCCCATAAATTCAAGTTATTCGCTGATCAAGAAAAAGTATCAAAACAACGAAATGTGTGGGGGAGAAACGAGGACATGTGAAGTGGTAACGTTCAGGGAAGGGTTTGGGTGTCGTTGCGTAATAAATAGCTTGTCGCCAATTATTTGGGTCAGTTGGCGACCTAGATTTGACGCTCGCCAAGTCAAGGCCGCCATGGATTGGCGCCATGAAATACACAGCGACAGATTTACCATATCTACTGAAATTTCAGTAGACAAGATGACAATTATTATGAAAAAATATGGAGAAATCAGATTACACCAGCACGTTTTTTTCGTAAAAGGAACTCTTCAACCTTTTTACATCGCACTTTTATTTTAAATGGTCAGCAATGAAAACATACAACTGTACATTTTTTTTTTATATCAGGACCTATTTCTAAAATTATTCTCTAAAAACTATAAATAAAATCCTTCATTTATTGTTACTCGAAACATATAAATTAATTAAAAAAGGCGCTCGTTAATTAGAACGGCGTTATGGAAAGACTTAACGGTATTTGAGTTTTTTTTTTTCCAAATATTCTGAAATTGCAAAGTAGTTCCTACTGAAATTTTATGTCGATCACTTGGCAACACTCTGCTGCGTATCAGCATAGCGCGAGGTGATGCCAAACCCTGGGGGATAAACTTTTCTCAGAAGTGGAGTCATAAATTAAATCCCTTTTTTTTTTTTTTTTTCA
Organism: Dysdera silvatica; assembly: GCA_006491805.2. Classification (NCBI taxonomy): domain Eukaryota; kingdom Metazoa; phylum Arthropoda; class Arachnida; order Araneae; family Dysderidae; genus Dysdera; species Dysdera silvatica. Next base: position 4,653,850 of record QLNU02015003.1, read on the forward strand.
ATGACGACACGTGACCGTGAAGTGTTGATTCTCGGAACGGGTCTTTTTCCAGCCAAAAACTGTTTTCGTTTACGATGTTAATTAAAAAATTATAAGCAGACGTTTATTTGATTTGAAAACAAACGCTCGCGATTGGCAGTCGAAGTGTATTACGTAACAATTCTCATAACATATAATTTGACACAGTAATTTGCATATTGATAGATCATCAGCACGTTAGCGGTTTTTTTCCCCCAATAATCGGAAAAAATTAACGAAAAAAAGTATACATTTATATGCTTATTATCTATACACAGTGACATCCGTTTATAACGATACAGTCTATAATTATATTTTCCGCAGTCCCGATAGATGCAGACGTATGCGTATCTGGCCAGCTGGGGAATTGGGGGGTGGCCCCGGAGGTTCATACATACTCTTCAGAATAAGCATTTTTACGATTTTCCTTTTCCATAATTTCTTATTTCCGTTCCGATCAATAGCGCACCCATGGTTTTTGTCCGGGGGTGGGCCGAAAATGTAAAAAATATTGTCATTTTTTTAATGTGATTGTTTTATTACTTTTAACGTGCTTTACACGTACATTTTCGGCCCGGGATCCATCGCCCTCCCCCCTCCCCCACAACCCGTGTGTGCGTCATTGGTTCGGAAAAATGTGTTTCTTCTATTTAAAGAATTCCTCGATGTAACGATTATTTTCACTAGTCCTGTGAAAATCGTTAAATCGAGGTTAGACTATATGCACTACATTACATCAGCGGTCTTCAAATTATGCTCCGCGGAGAACTTAGTGCTCCGTGAAGCATCGCCAAGTGTTCCGTGTTCCGCGAAGGAAAAAAAAGAAAAAGTATATGACAAGATTTCAACAACAATAAAGAAAGACAAGAAGAAGTATGTGACAAGTGGTAAAAATTAAGTTTAGGTCAAAATTTTAAGCTACTTGGAACTCGAAAAATAATTGTGCTTTGACTTACGATAAACTACCAACCAATAACTTAAAAAAAATATAGTTAGGTAACAACAGCCCAAAATTTAGGTAAGTGAATTTTGCATAGAACGACGACAATTTGCGTAATAATGCTCCGTGGTGAATTTCTCTTCTAAAAACACTCCCTGATAGAAAAAGGTGGAAAATCGCTATACTACATTATTATACCCAAAATACCACGGAAAGAAAAATGCTGTATTGGAAATTTCTAAGGCCCCCCCTAGTAAAAAATATCTCTGCGGCCCTGTTCTGTCCCATACTTATTTGAAAAGAAGTCCCATCGGCTTTACTGGGATCGAGGAAGTTGGAGACAAGCACGGATTTGGTATCTCTGGACTTCAAAGAGAGGACACCTGAATCTATAATAAAATTTATGTCAATTTTTTTTTTAAAGTGAAAAAAGTTCCTCTGCTCCTACACAACACATTATCTAATACTGTTGTAGTGCTCTTGCTAGGAGGATATATATTGTTGTAGTGCTCTTAGTAGGAGGATACAACAATACAGTACTCGAATAGCGCACAAACTCGCCGGTTGATCTGGCAAACTCTACTACTAAACACAGCATTATTACCATGTTGAAAATACGTTTTACGTTGTCATAATGTAACCGATTTACGAAATTGAACGACCACTTTACGAAATTGAACTTGAGCATGCAATAAAGCGTTAAACTCGTTAAAAGCGGTTTTGATCAATGGACTTCCAAAGCAAAGGACATAACCAGTTGATACAAACTGAAAACTGTATTTTCAATGTTTATTATTATATTAGTGGCCGTATACAGCAGCGTAACACCCGAGCAAGCTAAGTATTGCGCCCGCTAAAACCCGTTGGCATTTCCTTTTCTCCAGTCCAATATTGGATTTTTGGAACCCTAAGAATTATAGGCCCCGGTAGAGTTCCCCTCCCCCCACGCTACGTCATTAGCCGTATATGAGCGTCAATTTCATGGCCGTAGAAAATGATGTTGAAAACGACATCTGGGCTCCATAACTACGGTTAGGTAACACGATGAAGCTATGCTGCTTAAGAATAGTATGCGTAAGTGTATATATTCATTACGCATTCATATGTTTATGTAAAAAGACACAAACAGAGGTAGGTCTGGCCTTTCTTTAAACCTGTACTTGGTTAGTGGGGGGGAGTTAGAGTGAAATAATAACTTCTTTATATAAGAAAGAAATTTACAAAATTTGATCTACAACACTTTTAATTGCATTCTTTAAATTAAATTACAAACTTAATTGCATTTTAATGTTGCATAAACAAAGTAAGTTAAGGCTAATTCCCAAGGCTTCGATAATAAGTAATTAAAATACTAAATAGATGAGGTCTGGTCAGAAGGAAACGGAATTTCAATCGGGTTTAGGTTGTCAAACATACTCGAATTGAATTGTCGATTCCGGAATAGTTGAAAAACAGGCGTGGTCGATCATAATTGAAATAGACAAATTAAAGTTACCACAAGAAACTGGCAGATAGTAATCCCATAAATAAATCAGGCGCCAACCAACACTAGTTAAAGGCCACATAATGACAATTTAATAACTAGCAGTGCAAATAATATCGTCTATAAAACACAGTCGGGAATATAAACAAAATGTCAAAAGAACAAGCAGTGAAATCGCCACATTTAAGCTGCACTTAAGCGAATAATTAACGCAAAACACACATTATTCGCAAATTGCTTAAATGGACGAACGAATACAAATGAGATCGAAACGCAATTAATTGATGGTCCCGTGATCGGTAGCTTTTGCCAAATCGATTGACATAAACGATTATGTAATGATAAATATCGACATGACGAGAAAAAACCAATACTAATTGGTCAACGAGCGATCCGGTTTTAAAAGCACGCCAACAGGCTTTACATATTATATAGTAAAAATACCCTTTAAAATATGGGTCACGGTTAAAGACACACCCTCTAGCTTCACTGCCACCATTTCCAATCATTTTGTATATGTATTTTTTTACCATGCAAATTTATATAATACATAGGTATTGGAAAATTTCTAAGCAGCCTGATGTGAAATATGTGCTCAGTGGGACGAACGCAGTGCACATACAAAATTATGCACGATTATGTGCACGAAGTATCACGACTATGCACACTGGAAAGTTTCCACACATATTCAAACAGGATTGCGTGTTCTAGTGGTTCCCGAACTTGGTCGATTCTTGGCGCCTTTGCCGAGTACCGATTTTCCCAAGGCAGCATATATTACAACATGCATATTTTGCCTATGTTAAATTGTAACAAGTACGCTTAGGTATAAATAAATAAAACACGCATTGAAGGCCACAAAAAAGTGTAATTAGAAAAATTCGACTAATTATAATTAATAGAATGGATGAGCTTAGGATCACCGCACATTTTCTCAAATCGTGGAATTAAACTGGATACAGATACCATCATTTTCTTCTCCATATTGATTTTAGCGCGATACTTAGTTTTTATCACAGCAACCGCCGAAAATCCAGCTTATCGAATAAAATCATGAAAATTTTGTAATATTATTTCGCGGCCCACACTTTGAGAATCACTGGTATCATAGGCGTAGAGTTATATGGACCCCCTCTAATAATTTGAAATAAATTGCAATTTTACATATACTGTAATGTATAGATGTACATAATATGTGCTTGCCCCCCCCAACCCAATAATTTTGCAAACTCTATGTTCGCGACTGGTATACTCAAGTGGTTCTTCAATTGTGGTCCGCGTCAAAATGTGGACCTTATCAGGGGGTCCACGGAATCCTCCGACCGTTCCTCAAAGGTTCAGAAAACTACTAAGACAATATCATTTGCTCTTTAATGCTAAGAATAAATTATGAGGGGACGAAAAATTCCTTCCTTAAATAGTGAAAATTAGTGATGAAACACTAGAAATAAATATGTATGATGCAAATTCCGGGCTTTAAACTTTGAGTTAATTCTTGGGGGTCCGCGAGGGTGAGTGATCTCTGAAGGGGGTCCGCTGTCTAGGAAAGTTAAAGAACCGCTGGTATACTCTGTGTATGGTGGCTAGATGTCCCGTTTCAGGTGGGATAATCTACTTGGGGCGAATGTGTCCCGATGTTTTCAAGATTCCTTGTGGGACACAGAATTGTCCCGCCTTGGAGGAAAGTCCATCTGGTCAACTAAATAATTAACTAAAAGCGCCATGTTCAAACTGTTTAAACATTTTCAAGAAAATTCCATAAACCACTTACATTTGCTTTCGAAACTATTTACCCTTCTACCGCACTTATAGAAACAGCCTCCTGCTATGTATAAACACCTATGGCATGTTGTTAAGCAGACTCCACTAATTCTATACAATTGTAGCTAAATCAATCGCCCGTTTGATTATATTTTACACGATACGTATGTGAACGATGTGCGACTGCACAGATTAGTATTTACATATGATAAAGAGGTGCAAGAACGCTACTGCATTCTAAGAGATTACTACTGCTTAGCTGGTGGAACGAACCACAATCAGTCATCGAAAACCAAAATCTCAAAATTTCGTGGGATTTTCGACTCTAGCACGCTAAACACATACTACATAATACATCAGTCATTATGCCGTAAAAAAACAAAATGGTTGGCTGATTGACAGTGCAATACCTGGTAACATACGGGTAGACGAAAAAGAGGTTAAAAAAGTCACGAAGAACGAAGATCTGCAAATCTGATATTAAAAGCAGCGTTGGTAACAGGCGCGAGGTCAAGGGGGGGCGGGGCTGAGGGGGCTATAACCCCACCCCCACCCCAGAGGTCTGTTGAAGCGTCCTTTCAGACCTCTTATTTTTAGATTATCCCAAATAAACGATAATTCCAACAAAATTTTAAGAAAAACACAAAGGAATTATTTCATGCTCTCCGTGTATGTGTGTTTATGTATAAATTGAACTCGGGGGCGGGGGGGGGTATAATGCGCCCTTATGACAGTCAGAAAGCCCCACCTCCCGGTAGAAAATCCTGACTGCGCTTCTGGTTGGTAAATTTAATTATCAAAGCAAACAGATAATATAAAAATTTGAAAATTTTCCTCAATAAATATCAGAGAGAAAAGAAAGACAAAAATTGTGTCAATATCAGCCACAAAAAGTTAATAAAATTTGTATACGTTCGGCAATTCAAAAGCGTAAAATCTTATAATCTTCAGATTTAAGCAAACATTACAATTTCTAAATATTTAAAAATCGTTTATGGCATTTGGAAAAACAAACAAACCCACTCTATTATTAACAAGAGCTGTTTTATTAAGTATACAATTTTGTTGTTAGCATTTTCTTTACACTGTGAAAAGAGAAAGACATACTTTGCACAAACTTTATGCAACAACATATAAATTCGCCTTTATTAATTAAAAATATTTTTTTTTAATGGAAAAGTATACTTTATACAACGATGTTTTGGTTGGAAGGTTATTTAAGTGTTTATATTTCATACCGAAACAGGCTGAAAAGCTTTATACTAGACTACAAAGCAAATAACGGCTGGTTTTTTTAAAGCTGCATACGAATGTTGATGCTGTTTAAACTTCGTAAAAATTTTCCTTTTTTATTATTACATGTGAGAAGTGAACTGCGATTTATTTTTTTACTTGTGAAATTAATTAATCTTTCAATTTATAATGGTGCCCTGAAGGCTTTTTTGAGAGAAGACAGCTTTACTTAAAATCCAGGAACATTCGAACTTGTTTACAATCACAAGAAATTTTGCGATTATTTTCCGAAGAAAAGGTGCAATATATTTCAGTTTTCCTTTAGGCTTAAATAAGAAAAAGATATTATGGAATTCCTGTAGTTTGGTGAAAGCATCAGAAAACTATTTTCATTAAAACTATGTTTATAATCGCTTGCTCGAATTTTTTTCTGCGATTATCGTAAACGATGAAACCAGTGGCGTACTGATAACCCCGACACCCCCGCAAGGCAGGGGGGGCCCCCCTTTGTTGTCGCTTATTTTTCATAAAATTTATAAGTAAAAGATATTATATTTTTTAGTTAATAATTATTTTTTTTAATCTTTAGGTAAAATATAAAATAAAATGAACGGTTTCCAACTGTGGCAAACTCATTACGCTTAGTTATGTTAGCTGTTTTTATTGCCTTTAAAACTGAACTCAACATCAAAAAATTATAAAATCTGGACGAGTTTTGAATTTACAGTATACGCTTTACGCCAGAACCCTGTCTCATAAACGGTGATTAATTTGAATAATAGTTAATGTTTAAAATATTGGATGTGTCGGAGTTAATTTCTTATAAACGACATATAACATGTATATATATATATATATATATATATATATATATATATATATATATATATATATTATATTATATATTTGTTTCATATATGCATATACAAATTAATTTTCGTAAAAGCGGGACCCCAAAAAATTATTGCGGGGAGGGAGGGGTAGAGATCAGTATGACGGTAGCTAAGTAAGTAAGCTAATAGTTGGCAACCCTAATTTCAAACAATATTTTTTTTAATGGGGGTTCCCCCCCCCACACCCCGGTGGTCCGCGATAAATAAAGAAATGCTTAAAATGGTCAGTGAGAGATCAAAGTTTAAGAAACACTGATTTAAAGTGTCCGTTCAATGTTGTCCTTAAACTACGTTACAGACTTCATTTGAGAAAATTGCGATGTGGAACACGTGCACAAACTTGCGATATAATGACTTCACATTTTAAACATTGTAAAAAAAAAAAAAATGTTAGAAAATTTATGGACATTTCCCCTTACAGGTAACTGTTCGATGACTTAAAAAAAAAAAGAAAGGCAAGCACACCCCGATACCATTATCAGCCGTAATGTCAGTAATAGCCGAAATTTAGAAAATTTTCCTGTTCCGGATGAATGATCTGCAACGGCTTCTGACCTAAGTTTTTTTTTTGTCTCCCCCCACCCCAACCTTAATTTAGTTCGAGTGCTTAAAACGACTTGAAATCGTTGCGAACGGGCAATTTCTGGAATCTGGCTTCCCATTTCGATCATAATCATTAATATATTATTAATATTAAAAAAACACCCCAATCGACAGTTGGGAAGAACTGTATTATTGCAAGGGAAGTACGGCCATAGTGCATAAAGCAGAATTTCTTTAGTATTACACAAGAGGAGGGGGGGTAATTAAAATACACAAAACTATGGGCACACATATATATTCCCACAAATACTTATTAAAAATAGCATATCTTATAAGTACTTAGTATACATAAGTAACACATATCATAAAAGAATTTAAGATACATCATTATATCCATATCAACTAGCACTTGTTATTTATTTATTTAAATAAATAATATAATTAAATTATAAAGCAGCATTTCTTTAGAATGACGAGGTGATGACGGAACCAATACATAGATAATTAGAGTGATCCTTGTGCAAGTACCTTGTCATTTTATTATTATTATTATTATTATTATTATCAGGATTATGAGGGTCCTCTAATCAAGGAACCAAGGACTGTAAGCGAGTTATTTTGAAAATAAGGAATTATCAAAGGGTTGTAGGAACCGATGCTTTCTGGTCTCACTTGGTTCCCTCTAGCTATATCATCGTAAAAAAAAAAGGGGGGGGGGGTTGAATGGCCTAATCGTGAACTGAAGCGTCCACATTTTATGAAGACGTCCATCCGCATCGGATTCTACTCACGCAACAAGTGAACAAAATAGCGAGGATGATGGGCGGCACCATCATGAGTTCACCCCGCTGAGAACTCGGTGATTGGTAATAAAGACGACACGTGACGCTGACGTCATGCAGGGTATCTCAATTTTAGCTCTTTTTTTTTTTTTAACTCGCTAGTAGTAGTAGTAATAGTAGTAGTATATTGACGCAATACGATACTACGAAATAATTGTCAATTTCGGTAAAACGTCAACAGGGTTGTTTTTCCAAGTCACGTCTTCATCATCACAAAAAAAATACTACGCACCGGAACTCAGTATTACACTTTAATGAAAGGCAACTATATTTAACAAGAAATTAAATTGCTACGGAGAAATCCATGAAAATATGTCTCGCGATCGAGCCGTTTTAAATATCAAGCCCCTTTCAATTGGCATTAGTCGAAATTTAAACGAATTGACTAAACACGCTCATCAGGGTAACGATTTCTATACGTATGCCAGTTGGAGGCATTAAGGAACGAATATAATTGGGTATTTAATATAGTTTTATTAAATACTGGGGCAAATTGGAAGTATGATGTGATCGTCCAGTAACAAAGAACAAAGGTATGTACTGAAAAGCAACGACGCAAAATAATAAACAGAAAATTATTTAAAACAATTAAAGGATTACGAGGGGCTTGGCCGCCAACTGTGTAACTTAAACAATGGAGCTGTCCCGTTTTGAAAGCCCACTGCATATCCTTTCTAAACATGTCGCACATTCTTGGAAAACCTTCCGCATGTTTTTTGAAGTCTTTCGCATATGGGTAAAGCCATGGTATTCAAAATGTTACGGAAGAACGACATTCATGGTTAATGTTTTCTACAATTTCAAAATATTAAACTGCAATGTTTTTCGTAAGTCATTTTAAGAAAAGGGCCTAATACTACTTTTAACTGAAATGGTATGAAAATTTTCCTACAGTATAAAAAAAATATACTTTGAAAAATGCGTGTCGTTACGGAAGGACAGAAAAAACATGAAATTATGTCCTTCCGTAACGGAGTTTTCAATGTTTTTTTCAATTTCGGTACAGTTAATTAAATAATACAACGCATTATTTTGAAAAGACTTGAAAGATTAAAATGATATAATTTATTAGTTTTAATATGATATATAAAACATCATTCTTTTTCAAATTTTAAACATGTCCCAAAATACCATGGCTTTACCCTTGTATACTTTGTGTATAATTATGTTTGTATATCTCTTTCGCACAAAAATTTTCAGTAAGTTCTTTGAAAGCCTTTCGCTTTCGCATTTATCGGTTGCGGATCTTTGGTCTGCTCTTTAAAATCTTCTAAAAGCTCTTTGGAAACCTTTGACATATTCCTTGAAAACATTTCTTGTGGCTCCTCCTTGGACGAACACCATTTTAAAAACATGAAATTGCATGAAGGAGAATTTTGAATTCTGTCTATTACGGCACCCGCTGCTGTTTCACTTGTGAGTGTCATTGTCCATTACAAATTATTCCTTTTTAGGCTATTATGAGCAACCGGAAGAGGAAATGTAACTCGAATTAACTCTTTTTCCAGCCTATATAAGATCGATGTTGGACATGAGTCACTGACATCGAAGAGATAACTTTCCTCTGGCCTACTCCCATCCATGTCATTTGCAAGCCTAGTAGGCAAATGACATGATTGGACGTGCAGGGTAGGTCACCAGCGCACGTGTTCCACGTGTGTTAACGTGGAATCAGACAAAACTGACGAACCCACTTCCACGACGGCTCGCACTAAAAACGACCTACATATACCACGGTATAGAGAACTTGCATCACGTGGAGGAACAAATGGAATCAGAACGCGTGATAATGACCTTAAAAACTTCCCTATGGTAGGTGGCAACACTGCTATTCGGTTTCACCCACGAAAAAAACACTGGATAGATATGAACAAAGGGCTGTAATTTTTTTTTTTTTCAATTTTGCGTTACATAACGTTTCACGATAGGCGTAATCAATTAAAAAGAAATATATATACATATTTACCGTAACACATATACTATATGGCCTGCAAAAGGGTTGCTGGTATCTAACTGGAAGGAGACCCACACGCTGAACGTATGTGACGATGTGTGGAACCGGCCAGGCCAGTAACCTAGTGTCCTACCCCGCCTTCAAGTGGTGCAGGCTGAGCTTTCTATTTATGTGGCAAATTAATATTTGCTGCACGGATAGAAAGGCGGAAGGGGAGGGCTAATTCACCAACCCGTCTAGCCAGCGTGGTGAAATTATGGCTAATTCCTCCAATATGCTAATACACCAAAAACCATGGCCCCTAGTCTCCAGGTGCTGGAGTGCTCCTGATCAAGGCAGCGGTCAGCGTGGCATGAAAGCAGGGGGTGCTAAGAATCACTGGAATGGCCCAGGCTGCCGTTTGTTATTGACCTTGGCAACGTATAATGGACGATCCCTTGCTTCTGAAGCAAAACTTCAGGAATTGGAAGAAGAACTTGACAAGATCAAATGGGACATTGTAGGACTCAGTGAAGTTAGAAGAAAAGGTGAAGAGTTGGTGGAACTTAAAAGTGGACATTTGTTTTATTATAGAGGAACGGAAACTGGAAGAACAAGTGGTGTTGGCTTCTTAATCAACAAAAGAATTAAAGACTACCTTCTTGAAGTCGAAAGCACGTCAGATCGAGCAGCGAGGCTCGTTGTTCAACTAACCCAGCGATACCAACTTCAGATAGTACAGGCATATGCACCAACATCAAGCCATACCGACGAAGAGGTTGAAGAATTTTATGAAGAAATCAAACAGCTACATACCAAGGGGAAACAACATATCAAGCTCATCATGGGAGATTTTAATGCAAGAATTGGACAACAGGAACAAGGAGAGACATCGGTTGGTAAATACGGATACGGGGAAAGGAATGAACGTGGCGATCAACTCATAGAATTTGCCGAAGCTGAAAATCTTAGCATCATGAATTCATTTTTTAAGAAGAAACTACAAAGAAAATGGACATGGAAACACCCCAATGGAGGAACCAGCGAAATTGACTATATACTGGCAAACAAGAAATCAATTATTGAAGATTGCAGCGTACTGAACAGATTTAATACTGGATTTATTACTGTCCAGCGTCTGGAAGAAAGGTCTTCAACCAGTGTGTATTGCCAGTCCTCTCTTATGGATCAGAGACATGGAGTCTAACAGTTGGAGCAATACGAAAGTTACAGACAACGCAAAGGAGCATGGAGAGGTGCATGCTTGGAATAACTAGGAGAGATCGAAAAAGGAACACTTGGGTGAGAGAGCAAACTAGAGTAGAGGACATCATTGTTAAAGTAAAAGGGCTGAAATGGCGATGGGCTGGGCATATTGCAAGAAGAACTGATCAACGATGGACAACAGAAATTCTGAACTGGATTCCAAGAGACCACCGAAGACCTAGAAAACGTCCTCAAACTAGATGGGTGGATGAAATAAGAAAACAGGTTGGGGTGACTTGGAAGCGAATTGCTCAGGATAGACTTGTGTGGAAAGCATTTGGAGAGACCTTCATCCAGCAGTGGATAGATAATGGTTGAATATGATGATGATGATATACTAAATAAATATACATACACACACATATATGTATGTATATATGTATGTGTGTACACACACACATATATATATATACACACATACACTGGTGTAGTGCTAAATGCAAGCATTACATAAAAATAAATTATTTATAAATAATAACTAGGTATATCTTGTGGTTAGAAGAGCTCGAGTCAAATGCCATGCACAAAATCACATTTTATTTTCAGTAATGTAGTTAGGACTTCATTTCCGCAATTATTTTCGTTCCTCGTCTTGTGAAAATGGCAACAGGTCAAATCAATGGAAAAGCCATTAAAGAAACAAATTGAAAAGCTCGTCCCCTTATCATAAAATTAGAGCTAGAGATTTTCGATATGGGGAAAAAAATCGATTCATCGCGCTGTTTGAATTAAAATCGACCAGCGGGAACAGGCAAGAAAGTGTCATTTGTCTTTTGCAGAGCACGAAAACAGTACATTAAGAGCGACAGCGACCATCAATATCCCACTTGTCAGTTATCGCCGTGTAGAATGGTGACATTTTTCAGTCGCGTGTAGAAGGGAGACATTTTTTAGTCGCGTGAAGAACTTCTTTTATTTATTTATTTTTTTTTTTCGAATATTATATTCGAGTACGTTAGAGAAGAATATATTTTATAGACACGCGTTTCATTTGTGAGGGAAAATAAAACATATAATGGATCCGGAAAAAATGTAACAGGTTGCTGCGCATTCGCTTTAATTTGAATATGTAGTATGCAACATATATAGGGCGTGAAGTTCTAAATTTGATCTTAGTTGCTGCAGAAACCCGCCTACCTATCTATCCCATCTACCGATTATTTTTCCCTGCATTTCTAAAATAATACAATATAAAGACGAAATTTAAAAAAAAAAAAAATGATTATGAATAAAATTTGTAACCTAAACTAAGATTTTGGAAAAGAAAATACCAATTTTTTATATTTTTTATAAAAAAAATAACCTTTTCATTTGTAAATGGCATTAAATGAGGAATTTCACTTACGATACAATACAATTTTTATTTCCATGCTAAAATTACATTTCGGTCCACTGAGGAAGCATAGCAAAGAAAAATCAAAGTTATCGTTCTAGCTCCCTTTATGATCAGTATGACCATTTTATTTTTGATTTTCTATTAAATAAATTTTTAATTTCCTTTTAAACTCTTTCTCTTAAACGATTTTTTATATGGTCTGGTAATTTAATCCATTTATCAATTCCATAATAATTTATATATTTTCCCCACATTTGTTCTTATTTTTTCCGTTTTTAAAGTGTTACCTGATCTTATGTTCCTTGTGTTTGAATTTTTCTAGGTATTTATAGTTTCATATTTACCTGTTGTAATTTTTAAATATATTATCATTATTATTATTAACATTTTGTGCATGTGTAAGTCTTTTATATTCATTATATTATTTTCTATTTTTATTTGTTTTATACTTTGATTTGATAGAGAAAGTCCTTTTCAGAAATATACATCTTTATTCACTGCCATTGACCTTCAGTTGACCTCAAACGTTGCTTGCTCCAATTATAAATACAGCTTACAAAGAGCTGACACAAGTGTTACTAAGTATAAAACAACATTGACAAAAAAACAAAACGAAACAAAAACATATTCACTACATTGTATGAACTGGCAGACAGACAGAGCAGAGTAAATAAAATTTCATATAGTCCCTTACATAGGCCCCACCCAACCTTCATGACATCACCTCCAAACCCACTGAAACACTTCCGATATTATCACGTGACCTTACAAGGCCGTCTATAACGAGGGTGCAGGTGGCATCCCACGACCTTGAATTGTGAGAGTCTGCTGCAGAAAGTGCACCTCGAAATCGCCCCACACAGAAGGGAAAACAAATACATGTGATCACTTTCTTTCCTCGTTCTAAATACAATGGAACAAACTGAGACAGATGGCAGTTCCGATAATTGGAAATTCGGATAATCGGACGCACCAATGAATATTAAGTAACACGGGAAAACAGTTGAACGAAAGCGTGCACCGCATGCAGTTGTTATTAAAATAAGAATTCGTTGAGTCAATTAGCTAACAAATATAGAACAATGAATTATTTGCATCCAAAAACCCGTGTTAGAAATTTATTAGCAAAAGAAAGGTAGTAAGACTCACTTATAATGAGCCCGGATTTAACGAGGAAAATATCGATCCAGAATGTTTTTTCTTTACTGAGGCAAAAATGACGAAACAAACTTTCCAACACTTGAAACTGCAGAATTTCGTAAAACTATCATCACTTTCAGAATGTTAGGTAAGGAATTCGCAATAAACGTTTTTGTTGAGGTAATGCACACTATACTGATGATTATGTAACTTAATGCGCCAAATATTTTACGACGAAAAATGTTTGTTTGTTTTTTGGTTTTACGGCTCAAAGACTACAGTGGTCATGCTGCGCCGGGACCTACAGTTTTCCGAGGAATCCGAACCTCTTAAGGCCTGGGGAACCAAACCCCGGACTACAGTGAGCAGTGCGATCTTTTTATGAGATCTCTGAGTAAGCGTTCTTTGCACTGTTGGGAGTCGAACCCGGATTAACGGCGCACTAGGCGAACGCGTTACCACACTGCGCCACCGCAGGGCACGACGAAAAATGGTTAACAACCAGAGATACTACTTAAGCATAGCCAAATAAAACTTATTTTAGGAATAATCTCTAAGGCTAAGTTCCCTTATATATTTGTTGTTTGCTTATTGTACTTGTAATTCAAGTGTAAATATAATACGTTGTCCATAAAATTTTAAGAAAATTAAAAAAAGTTTCAAGACCACTAGGTTTTAAACGAACTACTTCAGAGAAGGTTTATTTAGTATGTGCGCAAGGGCAGCAATGGTCATACCGCACCCGGACCTACAGTTTTCCGGAACCTCTGCCGACGACGGAACCCAATCCCGGATTAGGGGGAGGGCAGGGGAACGGAGCGAGTCCAACGGCACTATAAGGAGTCTAACCCGGGTTAACGGCATGGTAGAGCAACGCTTTGCCACCAAACCACCGTAGGCAACTGGACCTACGTTTACACGAAGAAATCAAATTTTTTAAAGCCTAGGGAACCACCCCACAACTCCCCCGGACTACCGTGAACAGTTATTCGGTAAGTGTTGTTCCTCTCCCCCCCCCCTCAAGCCATTGGGAGTCAAACTGGATTAACAGTACGCTATTCAGAGAAAGAAATACATTAACAACACATGCATGAACGAACGAACGAAGGAAGGAAGGAGGGTGGGAGGTGCGTGAGTGCTTACGTATGTATGTATGAATGAATGAATGAATGAATGAATGAAGATCAGAACTTTGCTCTAAAAACAGTTGAATGTAATATTTAAATAAATCGAACACTACGCAGATTAAATTAAACAACAATATAAATCAACGTTTATTGGCGTAGTGATATTACGCCAATGAAAGTTGGTTTATATTATCGTTTAATTTGAATGTAAATTGAAATTTCCACATTTCAATTTGAAAATATTTACTATACAGAAAAAAAAAGAAAGATCTTTGTGTAAATGAAATAGACAACATCCGCTTGGAGTTTACTATGATAAAACATAAAAATACATGTATTTCTTTACGGTTTCGGAAATTTAACATCTAGTGTCGACGCCGTTAATTTCAAGCAACCGCTTTCACAAAAATTGACACAAGTTTGGTGGTCGTTACTCCATTGAAATGCGAATATATTACCTCTCTTCTTCAGCTTCGACATTCCTTATCTTTCGTTAAATGCAATTATTTCTAACAGCCCTTTGATTTAAGAAAATCTGCAGATTTTAAAGTGCAGTTCTTTTAGTTGGGACATAAAGGAGCGGGAAATTTGTTCGAAGTTGCGAAGGAAATAAGACAATTAAAAATTAATTTACGAGACCTTGCTAGCTTGGACCGACAAAAGAAAAGAACAGACGCAGTCAATTACGCAAATGTTTCAATCTATTCTAACCATTCGTTTAAATCGACACAGATAAATTACAATTAAAAATAAGTGTTTAACAAGATTTTAAAACATTGTCTCTGAACAACAAGCACACTCAAAATAACAATTCCTTTTCATTTTGTTAAAATTTGTTTCATTATACATCCAACACATACTGCTTGAAAAATACTTTTCTTTTTAATTAAATTAAACTTCATTTTACAGCGCAATTTAAATTGCTCGCCAAGTTTGTCTCATACTTCGTTAACAAGTTATTACTACTCCTTTCTATCGAATGAGTAGAACAAATAGAATAGCGAAATCAGTTCGATAACCACAAGACTAATAGAAAGTTTAAAATTGGCTTCCCAAGAATAAGCACTAATAAACAAACGCGATTAAGGAAGCAGTCGAAATGATGAACCTACTTAGTGTGCAGTTGTAAAAATATTATCTAAGACCGCAGATTCCAAGCCCCGTTGCTAAATCCCATGTAAAAAAAAAAAATCTCTTTGCAATAAAATCTCCGTCGTCTAATTAACACCCTATAGTCTATAAGGTTCAAAAATGCAACTAATTACCAAATGAATTGGAATAAAAATAATTCGGCAAGAATACTACAAGCATGAATACTATTTGGCAAGAATACTATAAGGATCTGCAGATTACGAGAAAAAGTATGAAAGAACTAAAGTAATGCTTGACACCATTGTAATACGGGCATATGGTGAAATTCCAAAGCGCCTTGGATAATATCTCAACACGGTAGGTGTTGATAAATGCCTAATCTAGAAATAAAACTCCGTTTTACACACTGCATACATATTCCGAAAACACTTTTGACATACAGTGGAAATCTTTCACATATGTGCAATGAACCCATCAGTATTTTACATATTTTAACGAAATCCTCTTATTTCAACCTTGCTCGTATTCTTACTCTTCATCACCATCTAACATTTTAAACGACCATGCTGACCACACACACACGTCTTTAACTTTTTACAGAGAACTGGTTTTTACAACAGTCTTTGATTTTACCATGTTTGGCGCAGTATAGCCCAGATGCTCTTGCGCCATAAAACATCCAAAATCTTCCACAACGATATCCAAGGAGTAGCACAAATTCGATCGTTATATATAGTCCAGGGTTGTCAAACCTTTTTAGGAAGCGGGCCGCTCGAAAATTTTTCACGGATATCAAGGGCCAGCAGCTTCAATGAGTTTCGAAAACAAAGGAAGTAATGGACCACATTACTAGACAGCAAAATTTTCCATAGTAATTTATTATGGTCGTCCACGCTGTTACGTTGTTTTTGGTTTTCTTATTTGTATATGTGTGTGTATGTGGTGAATGGGGGGGGGAGGGATCTAAAATTTCTGTTTCAAAATTCTACATTTCTTTTTTTTTTATTTCAAACAGTTATCGGCGGGCCGGATTGACACTGTTGGCCGGCCATATCAACCGTGGTATATCCGGTAGTGAGAGAGATTAGAAGCAATATTTGTTTATTTATTTATTTTTAAACCATAGTACTTAACACACTTTTACACTCATTTCTTTTGAAGTTACTTATAAACGTATGTGATACAGATGCGCCAAATCGCATACTGAACGAATCAAAGAACCATTTTGCCCAGCTGTCACGAACGAAAAGACTGGTTCAGTCATTCTGCCTTCGAATGATTTAACATACCGCTAATATGTAAAAAAAATATGATTTGATAACTGTTCAGAAGACAAGCATCCATTTGGTTTCGTTGGGCTACCGGATCACTGCAGCCGATTACTGAATTTTCTATAGAGAAAAAAAAAATCGTCGCTGTAAGAGGTACCTATTTATACGGGCTCATTATAAGCGATGTGTTTAAAAGGACAGGAAACTAAACTTTGCGCGGGAATTCAGTCGCCATATTCATTTAGTAGTTATAACCGCTTTTCACGCTATGTCCGTTCCTAGGGAAGCGCCGTACACTATATGCCCAAAAGTATCCAGACACTTTGGATTTTTTGTTTTTTTTTTCGAATTTCTAAAAAACCACTCGGCCAATTGTTCTCTAACTTTGGAGGTATATATAAACACTTTACAATAAAGTTTCGGTGACTTGTGCATTTAGGGGACCACCCACATATTGACAAAGTGAAAAAATATATTTGATCACCCTGTATCATAAAAAGCTGGAAATTATTTGTAACTTTCAGAAAATATTTAACCAGCTATGCTTAATGTCTGTGTGCATTTTCTTAAAACAAACATATATATCCAAGAAGATAGAAACATTTCTTTAAGAAAACCCAAATTTTGTCACAGGTTTTTTGCTTATAATATCCACAATTTTCAGTCAAATTTCACGAAACTTACAGAACATTTGTCAAGGTACAAGATAAATATTATACTTAAATTAGAAATTAATATATTGAATACACGATGAGATATGAGCATTTGAAGAAAATAATTTTTTACTGCGCATGCGCGAAAGATATGAATAACTTTCTTTCATAATTTTGTAGTCAATAGTATAGGGCAACTTAAAAAAAATACCAGTGGGATATCTTGAAAATTCAGAAAGTTATCGACGATATAGTGAGCCGTATTTCTCTAATTCTCTGAAAGTAGCTAGATGATAAGGGTTTTTTCCATAAATTGTCATATTCCAAATTACCAAACACCCCTGTTCTGAAAATGAAATATTCCAGATTTATGCAAATAAGGATCAAAAGTCTAATTTCAGAAGTATCCTAGTTCTATATAACTCCAAAGTTAGAGAACAACTGGTCAAGTAGTTTTTTAGAAATTCGAAAAAAATTAAAAAATCCAAAGTGTCCGGATACTTTTGGGCATATAGTGTATGTTAAGAGGGAAGCACAGTTATCAGAAAATGATTGTGTACATAACAATATGTCATTCAATTAATAACTACGATGCACGAAAACCGAAGAAGGGATGGAAAATTCGATACAATCTGTTTATCAATTAGAAAGAGTTCTTCTTATGGAAAGGAAATAAATGGGACGCGTGCGAAATGCATTTCCCTAAATACAAATGTGTGGCGAGCAATTAGAGTGGCTTTTAATGATGGCTTTGCGACATGCGTAACAAAACTAATGACGAAAATTGATGACTGCAAATCGGGCATTGGATTTGTCTTAAAAATATGCAGCTTCGAAAGACCGTTGAAGCATCAATCGATTCGGATAAATTTGGGAAACTAACGAAGTACCAACCATGGTAATACTGTCACATGATGTTTATTGATAAGAGGCTACAACGAGATTATTTTTATATTAAGAAAGCCTCGACAGCAGTGCCTTAATAATTATGGCAATGGTTTGAAAAAGACTTGCACTGTAGTCACACAAAACAGATCTTCTGTCATTTCGACGTATGTTTGAATACTCTTTCTGCTTTTATCAATAAGGTTGGTTGTATTTTTATGGCGCAAGGACAGCAAGGGTCGTTCTGCGCCAAACACGGTAAGACCATACTTACGGTTTTTTATCGACAAGATGATTTGCACACGGTCAACACGAAACGTTGTGTTAATAAAAATACAATAAAACCTCTGAATAGTGGACACCTTGGGCTGTATGTAGCGTAGGAGAGAGCACCCGCCCCTAGAGGCTCAAGCTCTTCCCATTGGATATATCGGGGCATAATTTTTCCTTTAATACAGAATTGTCTTTTCTCTATTTTAAAGTTGTTTGAGCACTTCCCCACATAACTTTTAAATTGCTACGACCCTGAACTGGGGACTTGAGTAACTGTTCGCCATCAGGGGATGTTTATAGGGGATAACAAGCATTGGGATTAGAAAAGTGCCCGTTAAACAGAGTGGTCCGCTAGTTGGGAGTATCCGTTAAGGATATCTAATCCTATCAGTCCAAGAAAAGCAGCTCCAAATACCAGATAATGATACAGGATAACGTGAGCAAAATGAGTGTCATAAATGTTTCTTCCTTGTTGTCGACAACCAACCTACGTGTAAAGCAATTTCAGCGAGAGACAACGCGAAAATGATAAAAAAAAAAGCAAGAGCTATATGAAGACAGCTTTCCTAAAAAGAAACCGAGGTCAAGTCAAGCGAAATCTCCCGCCAAATTTTCCCGCGAAAAGTGTGAGAAACAGCCTCCCGTTGCCAATTATCAAATTCCAACTTTTTCAAAAGGAAAACTCGCGCCGAAGTTCATTTTCGGGTTTTATCGACCGTTGCAACAAGTACACATTCAGCAATTTCGGATATAAAGCGGGCCTTGCGAAACTGTTCCGCCGAAAAGGCATCTCTGGATAACAAACTTCCGGTTACTGAAATGACGTCATTTAAGGATAACTAAAAAAAATGTTTTTAGAGCGCTGAACTTATTTTTCTATACCGATCAAATTCATTCGGGCACGGACAGTGGGATATATATACACATATATATATAGTATACATGGAACCACGTATATAGTGATTAAGTTCGACTTTCGGAGGTATAATCCATAATTCCTTAGATGTCCTCCAGTTATTACATACTCTAACTACTGTCCTTTCACTTGAAAAAACAAAGGGGAAGAAGAGGAACAGACTTGCATTCGCGGGATTGAATATTGAACCATACAAATAAATAATGAAAATAGATACGTGCTGTTGAAACAGCTGTCGATGTTTTTAAAATTAAACTTCGTTAATTTGTGTTTTTGTATTTATTTATTTGTATGGAGCAGTGTATCAATATTTGACTGAATCGCATATTGTGACAAAGGGTTTCATTTCTATGAGCAAAATTGATTTGATCATGGAGGCCAAGAAAAAAATAGCAGTTTTACAATCGGTTAGCTTTTAGCTCTTGAAAACTTGGTAGTGGCGAGAAAGTGGGTAGGAATTGGTTAAGAGATCTTCGTTTGGATCTTTCGCTTCTTTAAAAGTACAAACACAATAACTAGTAAAATTTGACACTGGTCGGAATATACGAAATACAAATGAAGAAGGTAAAAGACATTTACCATCTGCAAAAATATTCGCAACGTTTCGAGAACTACTGTTCCCTTCATTCCACTTTCGCTTGATGAAGGGAACAGTAGTTCTCGAAACGTTGCGAATATTTTTGCAGACGGTAAATATCTTTTACCTTCTTCATTTGTATTTCGTATATTCCGACCAGTGTCAAATTTTACTAGTTATGGTAAGCCCTGGTCAATCTTTGTACGTTGTTGACAAACACCATAATTAATAATACAGAGCTCAAGTGAAATGCAAATGAAGCCCAAAACAATCCAAATGCAGTGCAGACCTCCAAATGGCTCCCTTGCAAAAATTTGGAAGTAGCACATTTTGGAAAAAGAAAAAAAATTATATATATAAAATTGTCCGATTGTAATAGGAAATACGTCGTTTTAATTAAATAAAAGATTTCATAGTTTTAGAAATTAACAAAAAAGTGAAATTCACATATTTTTTTCGGACTTCGTCTTTCCTTACCACTTAAATGTAAAATTATATAAATTAATGTATATTATAGATATGAAGTTAACAACCGTTAGTAGAACATTGCAATGTAGCCATGTTGAAATATAAAAGCGTTGGAAACATTTGGTATGAAATTCCTTATAAAAATAATTGCGGCGACCCGGCAGAAACCAGTTCGCGAACCCCCACTTGAGGGTCGGTTGAGAACCACTGCTCTAATGAAAATGGAAAGGATTAATTGATAAGGAATTACAATGAAAGAACAATTAATCGATAAGGAATTACAATGAAAGAACAATTAATCGATACGAAAACACAATGAAAAAGTAACCAATCGATAAGAAAACATAATGGAGGAGAACGACTAACCCGATCAGAAGTTATAATGGAGTCAAAACGATCAATCGATAAGATATTATAATGGGGAAAAAAATGATTAATCGATAAAATATTATAATGGGGTCAAAACGATTAATCGATAAGATATTATAATGGATGAAAAAGACGATTAATCGATAAGATAGTATAATGAAAAAAAAACACGATTAATCGATAATATATTATAATAAAAAAACGATTAATTGATAAGAAAATGCACCGAAAATAAGGATCAACCAATTACAAATTGTAACTAAAATAACGATTAACTGATGAGAAATTGTAACGAAAGTAACGATTAATTGATAAAAAAAATACAACGAATTAATCAAACTGCAGATCAAAACACTCTCTACTAAAACTAACAGCTAAGCTAGGCGCAGTAAGAATTTAAATTAATAGATAATGGAAAGAAACTCATGCGCAGTTTTTTTTTTTAAATCAGAATGATATAGCCTTCATGACGCGCACGAAGCTTGGAAAACCATGGCGTTGACGGATGGCGCATTGAAACAAATGACCTACTTCCGATTACTACGCGTATCAGAAATAGATTATCCATGTTTTTACAGACGCTGAGCAACGAATGACGATACGCAGGTTAGCATATCGATAGGTTAGAAGCATAATTGTGTCGAATTAACAAATTAGTCTAGGGTTAAATTGTAACACACCGGAATGTCGTTCCAGATAAAGCATATTATACTTTAGGTGCCGATTTCGAAGTATATCCGAAATACGTAGCGACGAGTGGTATGAAAGTTTCGTCTTGACACTTGGAAAGCGTTTTCAAGAACGGAAATCCGGTTTATAACATCGAATAAGGGATTCCTTTACAACGGTTCATTTAACGCCTGACGTCAGAGGATCAAACAAGTGATTAGAGACGGGGGGGCTTCTTATATTTATAGATCCACTTATATCAATATTTCTTAAATTAAAAGTGTTTTCATATTTTCACCATGCGTTTAAAATTCAACATACTGTAATAGACTTTCTGGTATGGCATTGTTTTACGTACCCCCTACAAGGAGGTACAAGAGTTCGCGGAAAATATCTCTGTTGCACCAGAGTCTGTAAACGATGTTCGTAACACCGATTTGCGAACCACTCGATTCGGTAAAGTATAGTGGACGTAGAAAGTACTAGCACACTCAACGTTTTCGTCATATTCCACACAAAATAGATTCCAAAGCACAATAAACGTAGTCGCGAAATTTTATTGCTGTCATTGAACAATATTATAGCAGAGATTTAAAATAGGGACAGAACACTTTGTCAGAAATGCAATTAATTAATATTTTAAAAGAAAAAAAAAAATTTGTGCACTTGTGATTTTCGGGCATACGTTTAATCGCAGTACTTTGTATGGCCACTCCCGACATCTATTACGGCTTTGAAATCTCAGACAAAGTGTGAACAAGATAAGAGTGAACAAAGTTTTCAGCAGTTTGTACGCTACTTTTTGTCTACTCGTCTTTAATAACTCTTTGAAGTTTCTTTTTTGTTGAAAATATGATAGTTATATGAATTTGTGAATCTAAAAAAGGCTATAAATTTTCAATGACATTATTGCCAGGCGATGGGGGAGGCTTAATTTGAGTGTCCCAAAACATTATGTTGAAATATAAACGCATTATTACTAACAACTAAATTATTGGCATTAACGTCTACACTGTTTCTCAATATTTCAATATACTACTGAACATTCACATTGTCTTCAATAAATACAACGTTTTCAACGCTATTGTAAGACAGACAGGCCATGCATATAATATAAATATGATACGTGTAATACTCCCCACAGTATTACATGTCTTCCTCCATGTTTGAATGTTGAACAAACTTTTTTTGCATCAAGTTTGACATTGGGCTTACGCCACGCTGTTCGACGTCTGTCTAATCCAAACATATTGAATTTGCTTTCGTCAGAGAATACTGTATTTTTCCATAAATATAACAATTTATTTACATAATTCTTAGAAAATTCTAGGCGCTTCTTTCAGTTTGCTTCACTGCCGTCCAAGCCTGGGCCAGCAGAGGTATGACCCTAGTTCCCCATGCTTGTGCCCCACCGAGTTATTTATATATATAAAAAACAACCCTAGGGTGCCCTGTGCCCTTTACCTTTCCCCTAGTTGCCCCTTCATCCTGGCTACATGCCTGCTGCTATCTAACACCGGAGGCAGAAATATGTTTATGTACTTACAATTTCTGCAATGATATTAGCATATAAAAGGGCATTGGTGGTAAATGTCTTTATCTGTATTTCTTGAATGTCTCTTCCTGTCTGGGATTACAGCGCCGCCCATGAAACCCTTGCACAATCCTCCTCCTCCTCCTTGAATGTCTCTTCAGTGATCGCAGGTCCTTACGATATTCGGACGTCCCGAATACTTCTTATTTGTCATGGAACCGCTTTCGTTACATGGCTTAATGACATTGAACGGCAGAAAATTATATACTACCTTCTTTACTAATGTACAACAGTATTTGACTTACTAATGAAAATACATAATATGGTGGCCTGCTTCCCACAATTCACTCACTTTCAGAGTTACAGTTGTCATAAGTCGGTAATAATTTGAATTATGTTCAATAACAACAGCATTATTTACTTAAACTGAAATAACGTGACTCCTTATTACATCATTTCAGTTAGGATTACACATTCTGACTTGCACATTTTCCTCCAAGGTGGATGAACAAATACCTTTTGTTTTCTATAAATGTTGTTCATTGCTATCTTTTCGGAAATATAAACGCTAATTTTATATAAAATTAAATTAAATGCTAATTTTATTTTTTTTTTCCTAATGTAATTTAGGATCTCATTCAAAATACTGTTAGGCTGTTTTGTTTTGGGATCATTTGTGCAGAATGTAATGAAAACATTAGGGGGTTTAATCTTTTTAAAATCCACTCTGTGAGTAGCACCACAATTTCTACGTCATATAATCGTTGTTACGATCAGGGGCGCAGTCAGAGAGCTCAGTTCTGGGGTGGGGGCGCTAAGATTGATTCACTCTTTTAGTTGCACAAGACCTAGAGCTAAAGACTTCTTAATTCTTAAAATAGACCGAAATTTTTCTCGGGGATGGGGGGGGAGCTAAAGTTCCTCCCCCACTGGTTATGTGTTTAGTTGTGGCATATCAATAAAACATGGTCTGCCAAAATATATTTTCTCTATACTATATAAACATTGCCTACTTTTAAATTACAAATGACGTATAATTTATATCTTGAAAACATGAAATGCGTCACGTTACGTTTTTTCATAATGTTTTCCCCGTCACGATTATATCAAATCTCTCTCCAAATTTCAGAAATGTGGAAAATAAAATAACTTTAATTTACTTTTAACGTAATAAAACATTTACCATCAATTTATTCACAAATTTAGCGATCTGAATCCAGTCTTGTCCCGGTTTGCATGTAGAATAAGTTTTTAATTTATTTTTTGATTCCAACCTTCTCGTTTTTTCTCCTTTCCTTTGCTTACTGGGTTTATTACTGCCATTTTCCTATTCACAGCAGAGTAATTTTTTTTTTCTTCTTTTTAATAGATTTCTTCATCTCTCTTTCTCTTGTTTCGTCTTCAATTTCTTTCTTTAGTGGAATTAAGAACCCAATTGTTGATTCTTCTCTTTTTTTTTATTTTTATGCCTTACTTAGTAGAGTCGTTTTATCTATAGAGAACGTGTTTGCAGCTTTCCTAAGAGACGTTCTGCCGTTTTCAATTTCAGCATAAGCTATCTCGAATAATTCAATGAGTATTTCTCCCCCTTTTAGTTCTTTTCTTGTAGTTACACGGTATTTATGGCGAAAAACAAAAACAAAATAAAAAATCACAACTCTTGTGGATTAAGTTGATATACTGTATCAACCTGATCCAAGTGAACTGTATCAACTTGGCCCAAACGACACCATTATACTAACCTCACAACTATAATAAACTGGTTACAGTTACAACTATTTCTTTCAACAAAAGTTCTTACCTGTTAACTAAGTAACACCATGATAACTTTATTTGAAAAACAGTGCAGCTGTGAATTCCTCTGTGACACTCAAACAAGAACCTAAAAATTTACTTTCGATGGTTTAAAATTAGTTTTTACTCACAAAGCTAAAACCATCACCGCCACTTCCCCCCACCCACATGTGTGCTAACTGAAAGTTGAGCCCTCATTTCTTCTCCCTTCACCCCGCTCCTTTGCGCCTGCGCATTAAGAAAATATTACTGCTGTATATCAACTTGACCCGGTCTCCCCTGTACTAGAAAAGTAAAGGTAAGAAATAGGGAACTGCAAGGGGGAACTTCACATATTTTAGAACAATTGAAATATGGCGCTATTTTTATTTTAACGTGGCGTTCAAGAAGTGATCACAGTTGCCGTGATACACGGCCGAACCATATGGCTGCACACCGCACCGTATAAACCACATAAGTGCATAAAATATTAAACCTAAAAATTCTTACCTTTTTAATGTTATCTAAGCCCTCTTACCCGTATATCTATAAAATGCACAAACCACATAAGTGCATAAAATATTAAACCTAAAAATCTTACCTTTTTAATGTTATCTAAGCCCTCTTACCCGTATATCTATAAAATGCACAAACCACATAAGTGCATAAAATATTAAACCTAAAAAAAAAAAATTTTTTTTAAATGTTATCTAAGCCCTCTTAACCGAATATCTATAAATGAACAAACCGCGTAAGTGCATAAAACATATTGAACCTAAAAATATTCTTATCTTTTTAATGTTACCTAAGCCCTCTTAACCGTACATCTATAAATGCATAAACGGCATAAAGGTGCGCCGAAGTGCCAATTCAACCTGTTGATTTATTATGAAATTTCGACCTGAACACAACTGAGATGACCTAGGCATCAAACGCTTATGATTCCGTGTCATAAAATCAAAATTCCAGGTATTGCACAGGGAGCGAGTCACGTGGCCCTTTTGTGTCTTATACTTTCCCGCAGTGTCATTCATTTACAGAGAGTTGTTGACCAGGAAAGATTCTTGTTTACTATAAGAATTTGCAAGGTTATGCATATAGCGGGTTTACTTTAATTATAATAATTACAGATAGAAAGGAAAAACTTACTTGGAAAGAATTGATTAAAACCTAGAGATTTTAAATTCTTTAAAAAATGATTTTTTTTTTATCAAAATGAAGTACTATTGTACTTGTCTTTATAAATATGCTAATGGCACTATTATTATTATTATTATTATTAAAATAAATACCGCACGTTAGTTATAAACTTGTAAATAGGAATGATAGCAGAAAGTCTGATAGTGCTATAGGAAGGAAGTCTCTAGATCTGATAACAGAAAGCGACCCCTCATTATATCGCGGTTAATATTTCGCGCATTCGGATATATCGCGCTTTAGCGATGTCTCGCAATTTTTTTTTTCTGTCCTATTTTTTTATTACTTATGCTCATAAAAGCATAATTTTTATCATACCGCGCATTTTTCTATGTCTTCCGACAAGCGCGATACAACCACGGGGCTACTATACTATAAAAACCTTAATGAAAAAATACAGGATTTTAAAGAAGCTCATTTAAGTGCATAAACTACTCAAGTGCACGGAATTTCATTGCCGTGTCATGTGCACTTGAACGGTTTCAACCGCATTTGATTCATTATTATCATGCAACAGCCGTTACGAGTTACACAAAAAAAAAAAATCTACATGCATTTTTTCAAAACTAACTTTCCAATCAAAAATCTCATCACCATCAACATTTTTTATCGATTTTGATTATCATTTGTTTTTATCGTCGGTTTCCGTCAATTTTCCAATCTGTACAGCAATTTCTACCAGGTTAATTTATATGACGCGCATGGCGTATTAGATGTCTATTATAAGTTAATAAATTTTTATGATGTACACGAGAACTATAAGTGACGCATCAGATGACTATTGTAAGTTTATGGTAAGTTGCCAATACGTTATTAGCGGGTTTCAATAGATATTGAACCCGCTATTGCTTTTGGCTTTCCTGTCTGCCTGTCTATACGCAATGAAAAGGACAAGGCAAAGGTCTTCCGTAAATGCAATAATGATGGCTATTGTTAACGTTGAAAACCCATCAAGTTACTTAAAGAGAATTAAAGAATTGGAGATTTAAGAGATCGGGGACTAGAGAGTTGGAGGGATTCGAGAGTTGATACCCGCTAAATTTAAATATCGACCTTAGGCAATTTTCTTTCACTTGCTTGTTTGAGTTACATTTGGTGAGGTGTTGTTGATCAGTGGCGTAGGCAGAAAGTTAATAAGGGGAGGGTTATAGGCTTAATGGGAGGGGTTACAGAGCTACAACTCATATATTCCTATGTTAAATATACAAAATTTCATTGCGATTGGGGGTTACAACCAGGGTTTAAGCTGGCTCAAAAAGTGCTGTCACAAAAATGCTAAAAAAGAAGTTATCACAAAATGCTAAAAAAGATTAGTTGCTTTCGTTGCTCGAAAAATCGTATCAATAAAATTATTTATATCAACGATGCTTAACAGGCGCTGTTAAGAATTTTGAAGAGGAAACAAAAAGGAACAAGAAAAGATCGCTGAAGTGCAAAACAGATATTCTGGAATCGAGGAATCCTGTTTTCAGAGAATAAACTGTGGTTAAAAATGCCTGTCGCATTTTCGCGATGGGCAATAATTTTTTCTTCGCATTTTCGAGCAACTCGTCGCATTTTGCGAAAAATGCGAAAACGCGACCGCAGCTTAAACCCTGGTTACAATCCCCAAAACCGCCCCTGGCTACGCCTCTGCAGCCGATCCCATATTTTAGGACCGGTACAATCAATGGATGCCACTCCATGGTTAGATCTCGCGAAGCTAGATCTAAGATAAGATCAGGATATAGATGTGCACTATCATTCGCTTGATCGAATCAATGAATGGTTAAATTGTAGACGAACACTCGTTTAATGATTCGGACATCAAATGATGGGACACACTGCTACATTCTGAGCATGGTCATGCCGTACATAACGTGTATTCGTACATGCAATGATAGAAAGTTAGAATATATGCTTTTAATTACGCAATTAAGCATGAAAGGATGTTAATTAAATAAAAAACATGTTTCAGGAGGTTCACATTTCTGTGTAAAATATATCCACAACGATGTTCGAAACTGCCGCAGTAATAATAATTAATAATGAAATACGCCAAGTACAGACCAATGCCAGACAGGTAGAAGACGTTGAAATACCAATCAATGAAAAAAAAGAGTGATGCAGTAATGAAGAGTAAATGACATGCAGACGGTTGGGATATAAGCGTGTGATGGCGGTATGGGATGTTGAAAATGAAGGGGAGGACGACAGCGTGTCACAGTGACAGGGAATAATCAGCTGACAGTAGACGGTCATCTGTGACATGGAGAGTGCTGGGGCTGCGAAAGTTCAAGGTATTTTTTTAACCCCAGGGTTACGTGTCTAGAGCGGACGTGGCCTGTGCGGAGAAATGCACGTGCAGCGTGGCTGATGCGGACACCCCTTTGCTGTGGTGGGGGAAGTTCCTTCGCTTGTGTGGTGAGAGAGGAAGGAGGGAGGGAGGGGAGGAAGAGGAAAACAAAGAGGGAGAGAAGAAGGGTGGGGCGCTTGTTTGTTTGTTTGCTTGAATTTTTATGACGGAAGAGCATCAGCGAAGTATCGTAACAAATAAATTCCAAATTAGGCGCATTAGGTCATTTTTTGGCGCCAAATCCAAACCCCCATTACGAAGTTACATTACGAAGTTACTTACTTTGCAGTAAGCAAAGGAACGATGAAAGTCCGTGAGCAGGGCGTAGCAATTAAAAAATTCTGGGGGGTTCAAGTATCTTTATAACAGATTATATGACCTTACATAAACGAAACGATGTGTCTTGCTGTCCAG
>QLNU02015003.1:4682890-4721579 GCA_006491805.2 Dysdera silvatica
CACCTCCAATAATTTTGAAAACTCTACGGCGATAATAGTAGCCAAGTAATCCACGACTCACCCTTTCTCTGTCCGCTGCCGCCACATTTGCATAATAAAAGCATTTTTAACAGAGTAAAGAAAACACATTAAATATAAAATTAACAACCATTAGTAGAATATTGCAATGTGTGTATCCATGTTGAAATATAAAAGCGTTGGAAACATTTGGTATGCAATCCCTTATAAAAATAATTGCAACTAAAAATAGTTGTGGTGACCCCCAGTTTGGAAACCACTGAGAAATAAGTTTCACTTTTTTTTAATTAAAATTACATGAAACTTGGACGATTTTATGAAAATTAGTAACGTAATTACGGAAGTAAAAGTAATAACGGACGATTTTATTATGTAAATAATGAAGTACAATAATGTAAATTCTTTTCATCTATAGAAAAGGGTCTAAAAACTTGACCCCTATCCAGATGCATAGCTAAGGGTCTTTTCTTAACCCAGAAGAAACAATTACAAATGAATGCTATGTGTAGAGTAGTGGGTTGTGGGGTTTATAGCCTTCCCTAGATCTCGAGGTCGGCTACGCCCATATTCACTCACCCCCTCATATTTTAGACTGGACCTCGTTGACCAAATACGAAGAAAAAATCATTATGTCCGCTTAGTATAGCTAACTCTTTTTATAGCTTTAAATGGCTAAAAATATGGCTATAATTTACCTCATTATAACTCCATAATTGCGCTTACGAAACAAATTGCTTTCCCCTCCCCCTACATACATGCTCCTATATGGAAGCTGATTATATCCTCTTCGTGTCCAAACAATAAAAATATATTTACGTAGCACGACAGCGTAGCGGTGCGGGCAACGCATTTGCAATGTTACGGCTGAAAAATAGAAGGCCACCGTGCGAAGCAGAATTCGAAGCCTTTGGCCCCAAGAGGGAAAACCGACCAAGGTCTCGTAGCCAACAAGGAAAAATGAAACCACCATGAATTAGTAAAAGGCTACTGTATAAACATTACACACACATCCTCCTAAAAAGATTTTACAGAAGTAGCGTCGCAATGGAGGAAACGCTGAACATAATTCTCCCTCCCCCACCTTTATATCTTTCAGCCCCACCAATAATCCCTTTTTCATTAGCATTCAGACAAAAATCCCCCCCCCCGCCTTTATATCTCTCAGCCCCTCCAATAATACCTTCTTCACTAGCATTCAGACAAAAATCCCCCTCTTTATGTCTCTTAGCTCCTCCAATAATCCTTTTTTAACTAGCATTTGGACAAAAATCCCCCCTTTATATCTCTCAGCCCCTCCAATAATTCTTTTTTCACTAGCATTTGGACATAAATCCCCCCTTTATATCTCTCAGCCCCTCCAATAATTCCTTCTTCACTAGCATTCAGACAAAAATCCCCCCTATTTTTTTACACGCACACAGCAGCGGAGTCCCGTGCTCTTTTGACCCACCACTTCTCTTTAGTTGCCTGATTTTGACCACGACGACCCCACCCAGTAAAGCTATTACTCTAATCAAATTCAAAACCTCTATAAAGATTTTGATTTAATTTGCACTTTATTTTGAAATTAACACTTTTCAGAAAGCAGTTTTAATAAAATAACCTATTGAATAATGGGATGCATGGGGCTGAGAAAACGATATCAGTTTCTCAATACCGGTTTTAAAGTTATCGAACAGGGACCCCAAATTCCTAATTCTCAACATTCAACTATTTGGAGTCGATTTCTTTGTTTTGAAAGAGAGGGACATCATCGAAGTTAAACAACCTTTTACCAAATTTGGTATTGGAAATACGACGGGCAGTTTTTAGCTACGATCTACAGTGCAGGACAACGACCTAAAGTTTCTTTTGTAACCAAAACTGTAGACAATTGTTCTCAAATTTTATTTTAGTCCCGAATCTTTTTGCAACTCCATTAGCTTTTCTTCCAACTGCAATATGTCTTTGCTTCCACTTCCTTAATAGAATATCCATCGTAAGACGGTCTTCAGATCTTTCAGGGTAAGTCTTTATGCAGGATATACAAGTGATCACGATGGACTTGAAGACAGGGGAGGAATGGGTCCTCTTAAAGGGTGCATACCTTGGATTATCCGAAGACGCTAATCGTTTGTTTGTTTGGATTTTTTATGGCGCAAGAGCATCTGGGCTATACTGCGCCGGAAGACGCGAATCCTATAGCCCATGAGGATGCAAATCTTACCGCCCATGTCGGAGCACCGGCATGGGGACCGGTTGGTCGACGGCCCAGTGCCGCCCCTGCTTGGAGATCATGCTTTTGTATCTTTCCTTTCCCCATCTACACCAGCAAAGTTCTAAAACTGGTAAAATTCCCGGCATCCTATGCTGCATTTAAGTTGGAAATAATTGTAGCAACGAAAATTTTGACTTTGATAAGGTAGTTGTCATTCCCTTGAAATCTAAATTAATTTTATTAAATTTTGCAAATAGATCTGACTAGTAATTGACGTCACTCCTGGTCTACTTAAGGTCATTCATAACAAAGCATCCTTACCTTCAAAAAATTCAACATTAGTGTCAAAATGATGAACACGCGACTCAAGCATTACCTTTCGGAAGCCATCGAACTTGTGTACGTTTGAGAGAAATACCAAATCGTCATTATCTTCACACAGCTTTCGGAATACGATGAATGAGCTTTGATTTTATTAACTGCAATAAAAACGCCATATACTGAATTATGAAGCTGATAACTCAAGATTTTTCGCAGCCAAACGATGTCAACGAAACGCACAAGGAATAGTAAAAGTATTTGGTATTGCATTTTTCAAACAAATAACACATCCACAATAACATTCTATCATCGCGGGTGGATTCTCTGTCACTATAGCAAGACTATTACAGTGGACTTGCATTTTTACGAACTATTTATTGCATTGAGCCCAAAAAGTATTCTATACAGACGAAATGTTAATCCCCGTTTACGAACTTTTTTAACTTTAATTCGAGTTCGTAGAATCGAAAATCCACTTAGTAAAAAAAATTTCTTCGTCTTTGAAAAAGTTTTCAACAACACGAAATGATGACTGTTTTGGGTCTTATTTGCTGCAAACAGTGTACATCTCAAGTTAAATTTTCATCTTCAATGAAGCGTACAAAAGTGAGAAGAAAGTGTTCACATCACTGGCGTATGCAGGGGGGGTATTGATGGGGTTGTAACCCCACTGCAATGAAATTTTGTATATTTAACATAGGAATATATGAATTGTAGCTCCGCAACCCACTATTGACCCCATAACCCCACTTATGAACTTTCTGCGTAGGCGTATGGTTCACATTACCTGGCAGGCATAAACGTAAAATTTTCGAAATCATTAGGAGGGCTATAGAATATATGCATATATACAGAGTATTACACTATATGTAAAATCATAATTTATTGAGGGGGGAGGGGGAGGGCCTATGCTGACAGGCGGGACTCGTCCAGCTGTATTGCAAATTCTGTTGCTATGTGTACGTAACTGCCGCTTCTACATTTCCAGCCATTTCATCTATGCGTTCTCGAACTTCGATGTTGCATAAAGAATTCGTGCCAATTATATCATGTGTTGGCTTATATGTTCAGAAAACTACCCGCTGGCTAGGATGGTTTTGCTTCGAAACACTGAAAAATATAATAAACTATTTAAACACGACTACCACAGTTAAAATTATTTAATTAGGTGGATGACGATCGTTTCGGCAGTGAATGACTGCCTTTGTCGAATCCAGTTACAAAAGTGACCAAAATATACCTGAAAACGTTAACTATTCGTGAAATCGATTATGAAATTATTAGAAATATACTAAGATGTAAAGACCCTTCGAGCGCCCCCTCACATTATTACTCAACGCCCCTAGATTTGACCACAACCATTCACTTTGGTAATCACTGACTATAGCGAGAAAAGGTAAGATTTGCGATGTCCAAGCTATCGCATTTATTGCATATACTCCACGCGTACGCAGAATGATGATAGGGGTTAACCCCTGCAATGAAATTTTATATATTATTTAACATAGGAGTATGTGAGTTGCAGCCTTGTAACACCCCCCCAACCTATTGAGCTTATAACCTCACCCTTACCAACTTTCTGCGTACGTTTATGCACTGCTTTTTACATGGTGCAATTTTTACGCAAAAATGTGGAAAATGTAAAATAAATATTAATTAAATGTAAATATTTATAAAAACATATTAGGGAGACTTCAAGTATTACGTAAGCACCTTTGGGGGAGTCGCTGTTGTGCTTATTTTCCTATGTTAGCCAATGTTAATTTTTGGGGAAGGGGTTGGAATGATCAAAATATTGCTTACGTAATACTTGAACTCTTCCTTAGCAGCACTTATTTAAAAAAGAGGGAATAAAATGGGGGTAATTTACAGCATATCTCTTAAATGCTATTGATATTTAATGCATGCATTCCGGAAGTGTTTTCTAATGAAAAAAAAATCCAAATCAATTTAAAAAAAAAGGCTCTAATTTGAGCTAATAAACGTGGGTGTCGGAATTTTCACACATAACGAGGCTTACATACAGAATCAATATGGCGAACTTAGTTACATAAATAAATAATGAACAATGAAGCGCCCCCCACCACGTCTCCCAAGATGAATATATTGATGATCCTTTCCAAAAAAAGAGTAATCCATGTCTGTCTACCCAGACAATACGCATCGATAATTCTGCCAAAGTGCGCCATTTTCAGTGGTCTGGAAAATACGCGGTAAAATGAATGCTAATCCTGTAAAAACGTTCGTTTGGGTTTTTACGTCGAAAGGGCGCTGCGCCTGGCCCCAGTTTTCAGACAAATTCGGACCAAGAGAATCAAATAGTACGCTTTCTGCGATAGCGCTAGGAGTCGAACTCGATCACTGGCACTCGAGGTAAGCGCGCTATCACAACGCCACCTGTGCGTTCCTTTACATCTTTTTATGTCTATGCGATAGTTCATCTGCGACGAGATTAGGTTAACGTAACTTTTTCCACGATATGATTATACATGTAGTTCATTCGGAACTGAACCTGGCCTCGGTGTATCAAACGCAGTGGTCCGTCGCCACAGACAGCTCTAACAAAATGATACGTCACGGCAGTTTCACGGTGCAAAAAATGATACATTACGACAGCGCTTTCAACCATTTTTTTTTACTTACGTACCCATCGACAGCCTGTTTCTATAATTGTACAATTTGTGTCATTAGTAAAAGTATTTGCTAATAAAGTTGTGTAGAATATGTAGGTATCCTTTACTGCCTTTATCTTTTTCAGTACCCTGAAGGTCCTCGGGTATTCCTTA
This sequence comes from Dysdera silvatica, assembly GCA_006491805.2. Lineage (NCBI taxonomy): Eukaryota > Metazoa > Arthropoda > Arachnida > Araneae > Dysderidae > Dysdera > Dysdera silvatica. Next base: position 4,688,213 of record QLNU02015003.1, read on the forward strand.
GATGTGGCACACCTCAAGTTAGGAACCGCTTCGTTAAAAGATCGACCAGGATTAGGCTATACCAAGCCGGGGCTTAGGCCATCAGGGGCGTAGCCCCAGTTACCCCATGGAGCTATTCGCGCGCACACATATATATATATAACTGTGGGTTGGGACACCCATCCCTATACATGAGACGCCATGAGTGTGTAGACAGACACAGTCACGCTTGCGCATGCGTGGAAACGGAGAAGACGGGGAAACGCGAAGCAACTAAGGTGGAGGTTGGACGCAGGGCAGCGACGCTTACGATGACATAGGAATATGGCTTTGCGCTGTTCGGCGTCCTGTCTGGGATCTGGCGCCGCCACCTTCGGCAGCCAGGGCAGTGACGCTTACGATGACATAGAATATAGCGGATATTACCACCGCGACGATATATAGCTGTGACGATATACTTATGAAGAATTAGGATAATTTGTGTTATGTGCTTTAATGTAGAAGACACAACATTGTAACTATGTGAAGTAGCTGTAGCAATTATTCATTAAAGGACATAATATTTATCCATAGAGTTATAGTGCTTCATTCTAAAGCATAAGTCCCCCTCACCCACCCACACACACATATATATCCTTAAAGGTAAGTGTTAGAATAAACAAGAATATGTACGGAAGAATTATGGAAAAGGACTATGATATTATTAATTATAATACATTATATGCGAAGGGGTGGCGTGTAAAAAATTAATAGAAGAAAGATAAAAATAATAATGTAAATATAAATGAAAATGTAGAAAATCAAGCAAGTAGATTGGTGAGAAATGAAAGTAAATAAATGAAAATTATTAACAAGTAAGTGCAGATATATATATATATGGAATGCCAATAACCACACAACCACACCTGTATATTATATAAAATAATATAAGACTATACACTAGAACATGTATACATACAGGATTTTAATAACTAACACCATTATATATATAAGCGCATATACAATATAGGTGTAAATGTATGTACAGCATATTATATTATAAAATATACATGACTATGTAATAAAAATATAAATGCAAAACAAGTTTATGACAAGTAGCTGTACTGTATAGCACACTGTATTTTTACGATTAATAATGACGGGCTAGTGACGAAAGTGAAAAATTGAAATTATATGACAATATATTGAACCTAGGCATGCATGTACAATCTTTTTCAAGGGAACAGTTATACACGCATGCCAGACACAATATATAAGATCTGCAAGACAATGTTTCTGAAACGCCAAGGAACCGTTCGACGAAACCCCCAAAAAACACTGTCAAACGACACGGAATGGGAACATAATGCCTTTGAGCCGTTTGACATTGGTTTTTAGGGGTTTCGTTGAACGGTTCCTTGGCATTTCAGAAACATTATCTTGCAGATCTTATATATTGTGTCCGGCATGCGTGTATAACTGTCCCCTTGAAAAAGATTGTACATGCATGCCTAGATTCAATATATTATTGTATAATTTCAATTTTCACTTTCGTTACTAACGCATTATTTTAAATCGTAAAAATACAGTGTGCTGTACAATAAAGCTACTTGTCATAAACTTGTTTATGCATGTATATATTTTTATTACATATGCATGTATATTTTATAATATAATATGATGTGCATACATTTACACCTATATTGTATATGCGCTTATATATAATGGTATTAGTTCTTAAAATCCTGTATATACATATTCTAGTGTATAGGCCTATATTATTTTATATAATATACAGGTGTGGTTGTGTGGGTATTGGAATTCCATATATCTTCACTTACTTATTAATAATTTTCATTTATTTACTTTCACTTTTCACCAATTTACTTACTGAATTTTCTACATTTTCATTTATATTTTCATTATATATTATTTTCCATTTATATACACACATAGATAGACACACAGATAGATAGAGAGAGAGGGGGAAGATATGGATAGAAAAAACAGAAATAAAAGAATACATGCCCACAACAAATCAAAATTGAAAACAGTAAGTTCTGGATTGGACCAATAACACTGACATCACAATTTTATACCGTTACTTGACTTTTAATGCCGATAATAAAAAATAAATTCAATTCACCCTCATATACGGAGAAAAATGCGTTTGTTCTTGTCTACATTCGTCTAGTAGGTCAAGACACCGCGGGCTCAACGCGGGGACCCTGGTTCGAATCCAGGATGAGGACGGCGCCTTTTTTTCTCCAAATATAAAAAAAGCTCTAGTTTGAGCTAAATATACGTGGATGGTAAAGATCATTGTTTAATACAGGAAGTAAATCAAATGACATTGGAGAGTTCATTTGGTATTTTATACAGGTATTTGTAAGAAAAGGGTGATAATTCTTGCTAACCCTTTGGGCACATGGCATCTCGAATTGTCCTCCAACAACGCGTGTTCATGACGAAAACACACCCTGCGGCTAGATTAACATCTTTGAGATAACGAATGATGGTTCAGTTTGAGTGGCTACTACATCGTACTTTCCATCAGTACGGCCACTGTTTCACCATGACAGGAGAAAAAATATCTTTTGTACGGGTTTTCCTAAGAAAGTAGTCGTAAAACTATTCAGATGTATATATATCCTTCTCCACAGTAAAATGGACGTCATATCTTAGATGCCTCGCATGTTATGGAGGGGATTTTATATTTTCCATCTGGTAGCTGCTATTTGATCTGCAACAGGTCACGACGTAAGACAACATGCAGCCGGACTAAAGTATTTCGAACCAGCATCCACAAAACTAATTCGTCACGTACAGATCCGAACACAAAGCATGAACTTGATTGCAGAGGTGCGAAGAACGATTCATTGGCTGATTTTGATCATCCATAATAAATGAACCGAATCGTTTACTGATCCGATCAGTGATCAACTTTGCACACCGCAATTGCGCACCCTCAATATAAGATCCTCATAGAATATTATATTGGCACAGATCAGGTGACTCATCTCTCCATTTATCTCCTTGGTACAGATTTCCACCTCCTATTCACCTCCTCCGTCCTCCGTCTCCCCCTTCCAATAATTCCGCATTCTGATTTGCCCGTGATTGTAGCTGGGTAAAAATAGAGGAAGGGGGGGAAGGGGTGAATGGTATATACTACTTTTTGGCTCTAGGGATGATCGATTGTGTCTGAATTTTCCAAAGACCCTGTGGCAACGGATTCAGACGGGACGGTAGACAGCTCCCCCCATCGTCACGGAAATGGGGGACACTTAGGGTTCTCACCCCCACAGAGAAGGGACAGAGCCGCCAATATAACAGCCATAATAGGCAAGCCAACGTACTTTGGACTTACCTGCCTGAGATAGTACGTCGAAAGTAACAAGCGGTTAATAATAATTGTAAAAGACAGCAACAGCCTGCAGTGAATTATTAATACTAATCGAAAATTTTGCCAACTGTTACATATTATTGTCTATATATGGTCATAGGCGTAAGCAGAAAGTTCATAAGGGGGAGCTCATAGGCCCAATGGGAGAGGGTGGTTTACAGAGCTACAACTCATATATTCCTACGTTAAATATAAAAAATTCCACTGCAATGGGGGGCTACCAACACCCCCCTGCGTACACCCCGGAACTTGAAAATCTACCCGCTATTCGCAAGTGTCCGTTAAGGAGATTTTACTCACGTATGTATTATATATGTGAATAATCATATACTAGTACAAACAATAAAAATTGGTAGTTTTCTTAAAAATAAAATCCTCGCTCTTATCATGGTACATTTGTTGACTACACATTAAAATCGGTAATCACTAACACACCGATAGGATATACAGTGCCGGATTAACTAATGGGCTTTAGGGACTGTATGTAGCCCATGAAGCTTCCGCTAGCTAGAGAGCCTCAAGAGACGCGTTCTCTTATAGACGATTCTTTTGAATTATTTTACTGGGACACTCACAATATCAGTAGCACAGGGGCCTTAAAAACTTTAATCCGCCACTGAGGATATCGATAACGATTTTATATCGTATAAAGTTTATATTAATCGAAGTCTGAAAATGGGCTGTCCAATGAGAAATACAGGATGAGGTTTAGGCGGAAATACGATTGATTGCAATCAGCGTTACACAACGATGAGGTTTTTCCAAGAAAAACCATTAATTGTAATGAGTGCGACTGGAGCATCGACATAAATTGAATCGCGAAGGGGAATACAACAAAACCATAAAACACTAAGGGATAATAATACGAAAGGTGGTTATGACTGGCCATATACATAACAAAGCACCAAATTAGCAGATAGAAAAATCACAACATAAAATAGGGGGGGGAAAAACTTATTTTTTATCCCTATTTTTCCCTAAATTGGAATACTGGGAACATGGCAATTTCCTTGGAGTAAAATGGCAACGAGAAATGAAGCCAATAAGTACTTTGAAACGGCTTTTGCCTTATTATGTATTAACATATTCAATCACTTTCAACTGCGCCACCTACTGGGGAAGTAATTAATACGCTCGTCACGTGACGAACGGCAGCTATATTACACTCAGCGGCAGCATTTACGCAGCCCAACACACAAAGTATCTGATTACTGCAACAAATTAAAAATTCACAAAACTCTTTCCTCAGAATAATAACTAACGATAAGAGTTTTCAATAGAGTATTTTAGTTTTGACTCCATCTTTCCGGTAAGTTACCATATGTAAGAGGAGGTGTGGGGGGAGGCTTTGTATGGAAGAGCAAAGTCGCATGAATTCAGAAGACGCAAGGCCGAGCTATGCTAGAATTAGTTGTCTTTTAGTGAGTGTTCTTCTGCTGAGCATTAGACTACTGAAATCAGTCATGCATGATCTTTTTCTCGTGTTCATGCTTATTGGAAATAGCGGGGGGGGGGTATTCTTGAATAATAGGGAGGTTTTGCGTGGAAGCTTAAAAAATTATGCAAATTTATTTCTTCACGTGTGACATACTACATATGGTAGGTCTGTGTGCATGGAAACATATCGTAGTTCTAATTATAAAACTTCAAAGGGAAGAGGGTTCAAGGTCACAACATGCATATATGCATAAGAAATATGCAAAATTTTAGCATATATATATATATATACCTAGAAGGGTTGGCGCAGTATAGCCCAGATGCTCTTGCGCCATAAAAAAGCCAAACAATCAATCAACCTAGAAGGGGTCACCCCCCACACACACACACATACTCCTTGTGTACACCCATGCGTGGTTCACCAATCACATTAAGGAACTCTCGCCCCAAACGACCCGTGATGCAATCTGGAAACAAAAACAATGCTAGGTTGGTTGTATTTTTCTGGCACAAGGACAGCAAAGGTCATTCTTCGCCAAACAAGCTGAGGTAATACACACACAATTTTAGAATGAGAGTAAATTAAAAATGAAATGGTAAAAACGCATTGAAAGTAATTTAAAAATTGTATGAAAGGAAACTATATAAAGAAATCATATGAGGTGGGAAAAGCCAGTATTTCATAAAAAGTTAAAAATGATTTCATGATTAAAAGAATTGCATAAAATGTCACGAAGGGTAAAATTATTTTGGTTAAAAGCTAATGAACGTTGCTGGTTAAAATTGGGGTGAGTAGATAAAATATGTAAAACATTCAACGGTTCACGGCATCTGGCAAACATTGGGGCATCTTCGCTCTTTAAAAGATGTTATGGGAGAAGCGTGTGTGGCCGATGCGAAGTCTAGCCAGAGTTACCTCTTTGCGATGATCACTATAGTCAGACTGACAAACCTCAATGTGTGGCAAAAACAATGCCTTTGTTTATTGGAATGTTATTAGAGTTACATGTTATATATTATTGTATATAAGTAGTTTTAGGAGTAATGTATATATGAATGATCGTAGAGCATTTAATCGTTAAGTATTCGAGGCCTGTTAAAGTTCGTTTGTTTGTTTGGATTTTTTATGGCGCAAGAGCATCTGGGCTATACTGCGCCAAACATGGTAAAATCAAAGGCTGTAGTAAAACCCAGTACTTTGTAAAAATTTAAAGACGTGTGTACCTGTTAAAGTAACTTAATATATGTCTACTGATTTTCTTATGAAATTTGGCCGGAGATGGTAGCCTTACTATCTTAATAGCGTGTGCAGGGGATAGTGAAGTCTGAAAGAAACCCAAAAGTTCGTTAAGTTTACGAGAAATTCAAAGGTTTGTAAAGTTTACGAGAAATCCAAAAGTTCGTTAAGTTTACAAGAAATTCAAATGTTTGTGAAGTTTAATGAAACAGTGGGATGCACATTAAATGTCTTGAACAACACGTCGTTTTGCGCCTCGGAACCCGGATCTGAAAAGGGAAACCGTTGATTAATTGAAATTAAATTAAGAACCTCAATAATTTTAAGAAGAGATTGACTTCGAATTAATAGCATACAGAATTAGCCAACGATAGGTGAATTTGCAATAATAATACTTTATTCCTTACATAGGAAGAGTTTTAAATTTATTCGGTTGGGAAATGGAAAGAGAGAAGCAGCGAATCAGAAGACAAGGCCAATTTTAATTGACTATCTAAGAACCTTCTGGGCATCACTCAGCCCTCCCCTTGGGATACAGAGCCACGTGTCGGCCATCTCTCTCTTATCTCTTTATCGCACAATTAACAACAATTTTAAGAATCTAAGCGATATAACACACCCACACACATAAAATAGCTTACAATGGGTAATTTTACTACCAGTGTGTTCTAACTAAAAGGGTGAACGATACAACATTTGCTACACCTTCCAGCAGACGAAAATGAGATTGTTACAAAGCTTTCAAAATCCAGACGTTAGCCCAATACAAAGTCACGAAACGTGCAACGGCGCTTATGTAAAGTATTACGTAAGCACCTTGATGGTGAAGGTGTGGGGTACTGTTGGTCTTATTTTCCTATGTTAGCCAATGTTAATTTTTGCTTATTGGTGGGGTTGAAATGGCCAAAATATTGCTTACGTAATACTTGAACCCCCCATTAATACCTTTTATTTAGCCTGTCGGCAGGCACCAAGACAGGGATTTAAAATTTTCCTTTAGTATATAAAAGTAGCTATTTTAAAATTTTGTTTTTCTAATGCGCATGCTATTGTGGATTTCCCTCGCTTGCATCATTGTTTTTAAGTGTTATTTTGATTCCTATTTTTTCTACCATGGGCGCTTTAAAGCTGTTGGTGAGCGCCAGTGACGTGGAAAGGGGAGGGAGGGATAAGGAGGATCAAGCCCCTCTCAGCAATGCACTTTTTTCTCTTTCACCGTGTAATTTCCCGCGTCACATTATCTTTGACAAAGCTACTTCAGCTTCCCGCAAAATATTTGAACAGCTACGCCACTGGTAAATGCATACGCGGTGTAAACGTTCCCTGCTATACATGTGCGCCCATAGGAGTACTTCTAGGGGGGGGGTGAGGAAAAATTATTACCTCCTTCTCAAAGCTGTCGAGAATTTGAGTGAATGTACAAGATACCAAAACGCTACAAAAATAATTGATATTGCTTGACAATTAGTAATGAGCTAAAAAGTACCTTATTTTAAAATGTGACTGTAAAACTTTTGAAAGTAAATGCGTAGCAGGTTCGGGTGAATCAAATTTTTAAACGGCTGGGGGGCTCGAGCCTCTGCTATATGGGCATACGCTGCTATATACTAACGTAGAAGGTAAAAAAAAATGTTTCCTTAGATTCACAAATCAGTTTGAAAAGAAATAGCGTCTTTTTTTTTCCTCATGCCAGTAATAAGGATTCGAGGAAATGGAGAAACTAAAGGGTTTCTGATGACCTAACCGTTAAAGTGGGGAGATAATATGCGAAGGAAAGGGGTAAAAGATATTTTTGGACTCTTCGGTACGCCAAGATATTATAGGTTTTGTATTTCGTTTGTTGGCAGAAAGCAAATGGTAAGTAAAAAATGGTTCAGAATGAGAAAATAAAATTAGAAATTATCTTCACAATTGTATTAGGGGTGCTGCCACCCCTAACTACCAACGACAGACGATAGCCAAGCTTACAAATAAACTTAAATTAAGTCCTATGAAATCAAAAAATGTAAATAAACAATCGATTTGAAATGGATAAATTTGAACAGATAAACCAGTCGCACATAAAACAAAACAGGGTGAGTTTAATGAATAATTACAAAAAGAAAAGGTAGGAATTTGGAACAAATGCGAATATTCTGGAAGTTCCGTCTGTACCAGGAGTCGACAACCTTTGAATGGGATTGTGCCTAAGTAATACTGCAGTATAATTCCGCATGCAAATCAAGATGTGACTGTCTATTTTGCCATCGAACTATTAATATATACATCATTTAGGTTTTTAAACTTAACAATCATATTCTGAATTTTATGTTTGCTTTCAAATCCCTAGGCGCGTCATTAAAAATTGATTTGTGAGTCGTGTTTGGCATGCGTGCTGTAGGTTGCCAAACCTTGGTCAACCCATAGCTACACAACACTTATAAAATATACGTTACAGAATGAGCATTTGAGGTTTATATGAATTATTAATATTATATATAGTGTTGCAGCATATATATATCATAGTGTTGCAGCATATATATCATAGTGTTGCAGCATCAGCAAATATCGATCCCGTTATTTGCGACATGTTTCAAACGATAGACATTAACGGTAGTTTGTGGTGTAGGCAATGCCCGTGTTATATATAGATCCTGACACGGCAGTCTTCAAAGGCTGGGCGGCAAATTGCCGTTGTTGTACAGTTACAATGGCCAACAATGGTCAAGAATGACCCTTGGGTGATTTTGCCGAACTAATTCTTTTTTACAAAAGGACCAAACGAACCCCAGGTGCGTCTTCCTGAAGTCTGACTTCAAATGCGGAGAATCACATACTACATCGGTACGTTAAGCCTGGTGAGTTAGGTTTTAGCACATACTACCTCACGTGCTAAACAATATTTCGTATTTTTTACCGATATTTATTTTACGTCACAAGAAAAGGAAAGGATTAGGAAACCTAATAGGTAAAGTACGGTAAAAACCAGTCTGTACAGTGTGGTAACAAATATGAACTGCACGCAGAGAAACTTCAAAGAGACCCCCCCACCAACACACACTCTCCACTGCAATCTCGATATTATGCGTGTATAGCATGTCCACGTATTGAACTTTTAAGTATGTGAGGACACGCATATCTGGTCACAGGTAAAAACACGACATCGTTAATTTTATAGTAATTTTCTTGATGCAGCAATCGAACGCTTTAGACGCACGGAAAAACCTGAGAGGTTAAAAAATTTCCGTCACGGATTTTTAGGACGAACATAATCCATAAATAAAAACCACGTTAATCCCGAAAAGCAGAATTCAGTCGCGGACGTAGTTTTGGGATAAAATGCCATAATTTTCACTTCGGATTATCCCTCCTTATCTCATATGATAAGTGACTTAACCTTAAGGATAAGAACCTGATTTAGTCCACTGAGCACTGCAAGTCTAGTTGAAGAGAAAGTATTAAAAAAAAAAAAAAGTACGCACATCTTTTCACGAAGTTTAGATTTGATTCTAGTATTTCCGTCTGGACATTGGAGCCTTTGTCGTTCGACACGGCCAGGCATGGGAAAGTGGGGGGTATTCTGGGCTTGGGGGTCGGGGGTTTTGAACCATACAGCCTTGTTAAATAAAGGGGTTCTGCTTAAAAGGGGTTCGAGCACGTGAAAGCCCACTTCTCCTTGGCTCTACGTTTCCTTATTCCCATGCGCTCGTCGTCTCTTTTAACTTTTGTGGAAATCAGAGGGCAACAGCCTCGTGCAAGAATGGGACTTTGCTCTAGGAATCAGTCTTTCTTAGGTCGGTTCTTTTCTCTCCATTCTTGCTCCGAACATGAGAATAAAACTGCTATGAATTCAATCGAATTTGGTAAAAATGTTTAAAATATCACGATCACAAAGAAAGAGAAGAATTATTCAATCAGTAACCGAATTTCGACAGGACTTTTAAAGTTTTAAATCAAAAGTCAGCTAACAGGCGAAATCAGTCAGTACAAGCATACAGAATCGAACTTTGCACAGTGTCCAACTCACTGGCGTGTACACAGCCACCTGCAATGAAATTTTGCATAACATAGGAATATGTAAGTTGTAGCTCTGTAACCCCCCATTGAGCCTATAACCCCCCCTTTATAAACTTTCTGCGTACGCTTACGGTCCAACTACTCTTCATGTAAAAGTCTGCATTATGGAAGAAGACGAGCGTATACACCAAATAAGGCGAATTATGAGGACAGAAAAAGAGAAGTTCGAAGTCGGGCTTTTTTTCGTTTATATACATGTGCATATATGCATATACGGGTTTTATATATATGTGCATATAAGGGTTCTTCGAGTGGAAACTTTTGCCAAATTTTCTAGATGATAGAACTTCGGGGATCCTCCCACCACCGAAAAATTGAATTCAGGTACAATATAAACTTGGCCATTCTTATATACGCCATAAAAATCAATCAAACAAATAAGTAACGTTTGGTAAAATGACAATACCAGCCAATTGGAAAAGTCAATTTACCTTGGGGTAATAAAATTTGAATTACCCCCACGTTCCTTCCTTTATTTCTTAAAGCGTTCACCCTTTGGACAATAACTAAATAATAATAATAATACTTTACTCCTTGCTATTTTATACATCGGGAGGCCTTAAAGACAGTTTGGTTGGAAAAAGGAAAGAGAGCAGTAGCGATGCTAGTAACGGGGCTCTCTTTCCGGAAGAAGGCAGTTTATACGAGAGAACAGCCACGTGCGGCTGTGTTCAGTGGTTTAGCGGTCAAGATATTAGGACGGTAACCCAGGCTTTAAGCTGCAGTCGCATTTTTCGCAAAATGCAAGGAGTTGTTCGAAAATGCGAAGAAAAAATTATTACCCATTGCGAAAATGCGACAGGCATTTTTAACCACAGTTTATTCTCTGAAAGCAGGATTTCTCGATTCCAGAAGATCCGTTATGCACTTCAGCGATCTTTTCTTGTTCCTTTTCGTTTCCTCTTCAAAATTCTTAACAGCACCTGTTAAGCATCGTTGATATAAATAATTTCATTGATACGATTTTTCGAGCAACGAAAGCAACTAATATTTTTTAGCATTTTGCTACAACTTTTTTGCCCCATTTTTGCGACAGCATGTTTTGAGCCAGCTTAAACTCTGCGGTAACCTAAAGAACGTTGGTTCAAATTCAGGCTGAGTACGTGGTACATTTTTTGTCTCTACATATAACATAGGTTCTGGAATGCACCATATAAAAGTGGACTGACAAAAAATATAATTTGGATCATTACCGTTATTATGGTACATGTGCGCAGTCCTTAATTTGGAAGATTGGGGCCATCCTCTAATATAGTGTCTTGTCTAAAGTCCTGAAACCTTTCGTAGAATGTGGACAGTTCTAAGAAAGGAGGTCTTTTGAAGCTCGCGTATCGTTATCTTGTATATTCCCATTCTATTCGGGTATCTCTGAAGATTTGTTGTTTACCATGGAGACGATTTTCGCTTTGTTCCGACGATCTTTTCGACTTCAGTTTGTAGATCCATTTATTGAGTGATTCGATTTCACTCTGCAAACCTTTGTACCTGGTGACTTTGACTTTAATCTGCAGATTTTTGTGTTTGGTGATTTCGATCTCAATCTACACACCTTTGTAATTTGGTAATTCAATAACTATTATTATTACAGTGGAACACCGTTTATACGTCTTTTCAGAAACCGACTCAAAACAACGAATAAACGAAAATACGTAAAATCGGAAATCGAGTCAATGTGTAAGAATGATTCAGGACCTTAGTTAATGGACATACAAATGAAAAACATGAAAACTGTGTTTCACTGTATTATTATTAAAGGAATATGAAATATATCGTATTCTTTGAACTCTTGTTTACGAAACAGTATATTTCAGAGACGAAAATTTGGAAATTTAATTTACAAAAGCTAGAATACAAAGTCCATTCGTTCATAGTTTTGTATTTGTTTCCTTTCAAAAACTGATCGCTAGTGAGAGATCGTACATCAATTCTTCTCCTCCACAAAGATCAAATAAACTATATATGTTAAGATTTTTCGAAAATCCCATAACGAATTGTAATGTACTACTCCTGACACTTCAACTGTTTTACATTGCCATTTGAATTCAAGATTATGAGATTATTACTGGTTCTATCATTCCGTAGTCACCTATAAAAATAATAATTATCCGTTTTTAAGCAAAATGGAAGGTGGCCACCTTAGGAGAGTTTTACTGCATATGCACCCCTTACACATCCTTAAGATATGCAGCTGCACACACATATGGACGCAAAAATGTTGTAAAACTGTTCGTACTGTTAATTCATCGAATTATAAATCTCTGATATGTATATAACGCAACAACGTTAAAGACAACAAATAAACTGATCAGTTTTTAACTGTTTTTGAGCTATTTAAGAAAGCCATGGCAGGTCTTACTTCCAACAAACAGATTTTGTAGTAAAGAAACCAAGCAACAATTTAGTTTGCACGATCCAAAGATGGGATTCTGACCAGATGTTAGGGTACATTTTCTTCCTTTTTCATAATTAACAACCATCCATCATAATTAACATACTTTTTTTTACACAACCACACCTGTGAATGAACATGCATACGTAAATGCGTATGCATTCATTCCGCATACCTTACATTCTTTATTATATGAAAGGCAATTTAAATGTATACTGTGATTATATTAATTACTGTGATTAATTCTGATTCAAAGACTTTATTTCAAGAAATTGACAATAAAAGACAAAAGGATTAAACAGATTGTATAACTGAACACAAAGTCATAGTTATATATGAGGAAGTGTTGTTTTACTGTCTATTTCTGGATTAGAAAGTGACAACGTTGTCATTCTGTTACACTGAAGAACCGGCGTGATGGACACTAAGTTTTCCATTTAGTGACCGAAAGAAAAGAAATAATGTTGGTGGAGGGGGGGTCAGGGGGTCATGTCCATTGCAATGGCCTTTTATCCTAGGTTCATTGACACAGTGACTCCATCCACTGCACATACATTCGGACCTTGACTGCCACATGGACAAACGAAGGCTGACAGGTACACAGCTGCTAACTTCAAGATTTCGGAAGGTTTCGAGCACTCCTTGGCTTGGCATCCTCCGTTCAATTTCCCCTCTATCTCCTTCCCAATCTCTGACAAGGTTCAAGGTCGGAAGCACTCGCGTTCACCTACGATTTCCTCGTCCTTTTCTCTTTTTTTCCCCATCTCTCTTTTTTTTTCCCTATTAGCCAAAATAGTGATAATTTGCGGACGATTTTTCCCCATCGATAGAAGGGGAAAGAGAGACGAAAGGGAAGTAAAAGGTGCATGCAGGTATTTTTTGGAATATAGGCGATGTCTCTTGCTTTTGACATTTCTTCTTCTTCTTCTGATGTAACAATGGAGCTCGTTATTAAGAATATTCCCACACATGTCGTTACATAACTGAAATTGACATTGCATAATTCATGTAAATTAATCTAATTAATCTCCAAGGAGTTTTAACGGCTCCCTGGGAAAATTAAATACAGAAAATAAAATGGCACCTATACATGACTTGTGATGTGCTCTGTGGAGTCCGTTGGCTGCTTTCTAAATGCATGGTGGTCCGTCTACCATTAGACCTATTAATGCGAATAATAATATTCTTACCACGGAGATGAGGAGTCGCCCATCTATAAATCATTCGTAGACAAAATTACAATAAAACTGTCTGGAAGGACCAGCAGAAACGAGACAATTCCTAGACGAGAAGCACACTCACAATGGGTAAAAAAAAAAACTAATCCCGATTTTTTGAGCCATGGCTCATACTCTTTTAGACTTCGTGTGCGTCGTCTGGTTTGTACATCCGGACGGGTTAAAGCCCTTCATTTTTTCACAAATGGGGGCGCAAAAATGAAGCAAAAAGCACCCTAATGATACAAATTATTTTGTACAAAATTATTCCAAAGCGCCATAATAATAATTATTATATCGTCTTTGGAAGGGTTCCAATCCTTTATCCAATGCGACGAAGATTTCATCTTGCATATTTCTCAGAATTAAGGAGCGGGGTTTTTTTTTCCCCCCAATACACGTATCGAGAGTCAACCATTTCTGCTAGATGGCATTACCAGTAATTGAATCGAGTAATTATGGAATTAGACATGATATATGACATCGCATTTATTGAAAGTAGTGGCACTAATTGAGTCCCTTCAAATGCTAAAGTGAAGCTGTGGGTAGGGTAGCATTGAAGTATTACGTAAGCAATATTTAGACCATTTTATACCCCAGTAAGCAAACATTAACATTGGCTAACATAGGAAAATAAGCACAACAACTACCCCCTCCCCCAAAGGTGCTTACTTGAACGCTCCCTACGGGGTTGCATGTATATTATTAAAATGATACCTGCACCACTGATTATAATATAAACAATATAACTACGACACATTCTTCGTACATATCAAACAGCATTCTACAAAAATGCATAACAATTGCATTTCAACTTTAAAGATGTCTTTTTTCTTTCTCTACATTATTCCACCAGCATTATGCATATTGACATTAGGACTACACAAATCAATCAATAGTAATATATGTATTTCAGTACTCAGATAAATGCCTGACGACCTACATACTTAGAAGGTCTGGAGACAATTCACGAATATAACAAATTAATAAATAAATACATACGTACACAATAGCCCCAACTTTTGTCTCAGCCTCTCTCTCCTCCAATATGTTTCTGATTAATCAGCAATTCTTCAATTTTGATTTGAATAATTTAAGGTTATTATTTTGTATTCGTCTGACAGCGAATCCCAGAATTTCACTCCCCGGTAACTTACGTTGCCCATGTTTCATGGGCGCCTAAAGGGGGGGGGGGGTGCACTTGCATCCTCTTGGCTTATGAAAAAAACGAGGAAAAACGGACTGAATCTACAAGAAATTATTGTCCAACAACATTATTTAATTAGAATTTTTCTTGGATACACCCCCCCCCTGCATATAATTCTGGGGGTGCTCATGCCCTGTTTAATTAAAGGCGAATTGTTGGTAAATTTAATTTTCTGCCTTCTTGTATTTCCATATATACCTGCCTTCGTTGCATATCTATATTATTTGCTGCGTGTTTTTGTTCTACTATTCTTTGATAAATTTCGGTTAGTACGCAATGCATTGTGCCTATATGAAGTGTGCCATGAGATTTTGCCAGTGGCTTCCAATGGATGGTCCCATCCCTGTATATATTGTTCTTTATCATCCTTTTCTGTAGCGATTCTATCATTTTCAAGTTAATTCTTTCCAACTCTTCCACCGACACTTTGCAATACAATAGATGGCTCTTTATACATGGCTGAATAATACTTCGACGATGGTTTTTATCAATTAAGCGTTTTGAGATAGATATATATGTGGCTGAAACCTATATGCTGCGTAGAGCTAAACCTCAATAACTGGAAGTATTATCACTTTTCCTTGCGTTTCGAGTTACGGAGAGTCCACTGTACGCTTTTAAAAGTTCACAACTTTTTAAATAACAGTCAAAATTAATATTTATATAATATTGTATAACACAAACATAATATTTTTGTTTAACACACATTACGTTTGCCAATATTTCAGTTGAAATTTCCTGTACAACTTGGGTTAGTTACAGTTACTTTGAGTTTGGTCTACTGAACAAAGCTAACTTCTTTGGATTACAAGAAGCAAATCTACTGGGGAATGCTACTAGCCAAGCTATCAGAACTCCAGATGACAAAAGGATCTTAGATTGTTTTAATAAACATAGTAGAGAGAGAGGGTGAGAGAAATATACGGAATATGTAAGTTAAACTTATACAATTCATAATATATAAAAATATAACGCTCGAACTATACAAAATGTTGCATTTATTTTAATTTTATAAATTTTACTTAAAAAGTGACTAACGTTTAAACATGCACGGGGACTTGATAAGCCACTGTATACACTTTTTTTTTTTCATATTTATATATGACCAACGAATGACACTAGTTTAGAATCGTGGCAGAGCAGAAAAATAATCGTGATTAATTTCTCCATACCGGTCCCTTTCGTTTCCACAAAGTAGAGACCCCCCTCCCCCCACGTACACTCCTCTGGTGAAAATAAATACTAGGTGAAAACGAAAAAATGTGGATTGCTGAAACTGATTAATTTTTGCAACAAATGAAAGGGATCTTTTGGTTTTTTTTATTACACGCTTCCCCATTACACCTAAAAACAAATGCGTTCACTAAAAGGGGGTAAAAAACGGCGGGACCGCAGGGGTGGGGGACAGAGAGAAGCCGGTCGTGCGACTTCAAGGTCAGACAGAAACCAGACGGTAGAACTGGCAACCCCCCATCCCCTTTCCATCCCATGCACCGACCAATCCCATCTTGGTGCACCCCCAATTTTAACTTCTTACCTGACCACCTTTGACCCCTTTGAGGGGTCACCGCCTTTCCCCCCGCTTCGTCCAGGTGCGCCCAGACTCTCCAAGTCCTGTCTTAAAAGCCCTGTAGGGTTGAAACCCCATTGTGATTTTTTACACAAAGGGGGTCGCCTTTGAAAAGGGCCAATGGCCCCTTTGGGTCCCCACCCCTTTTCTCAAAAATTTCTTCTTGAAGGGGTGGTGTACGCCAGGACGTTGAACTTTTCTTCAAAGGAAGATTCCGTTTTTTTCCTTCAAGGGGTTGGGATTTTTCATCGTAAAAGGATGTAGCTAGCCTCCAGGGGCTGGAACCCGAGGGGGTGTACTCAGGAAAAGGAATAGCCTAAAAAAGAAGTTATAAAAAAGGACGGAACTAGTAATACAGGGTTGTGCAGGGGAAACTACTCCGGAAACCGAACTCCATAGGTATTGAACAGCCATATGCTATGGCGGAATGCAAGGGAGGAAAAAAAAAGGCTCGATTTTCTGGATTTTGTTCGATTTTTGCAAATCCCGATTATGATCAATGTCATCTGTATATAAAATGTGAATGCTATGAGATCACCGTCGACATTACAAGGACATTTTCAAAGAAAATTGCAAATCAAATGTCGAAACTACAATGACAACATTTCCAAAAACAAAAACAGTAAGAGGAAGGTACTATAAATTGCAAAGAGCTTATATATTGCAATGAAATACCACACGAGTTAAAGAGGTAAATAATGCAGTAAAATTTAAAAAAGATATTAAAAAATACTTAATACTTGCTACTAAGTATCGAGTATTTTTTTAAGTTCCTTTTTAAATTTTACTGTATCGATTATTAATAATGGTAGTATATATAAACAGATATACACGTTTTACTGTACTGATTAATAATGATAAACCCCTTAACGATCGCACAATTTTCAAGAAAATAGTAAAAAGGGTCCCTATTTTTTTTTTTTTCTTCTTCAAGAAAATTGTATAAAAGTAAGTGTACGAAAAATATATGTATTCATTTTTAATTTTTGGAATTCTTTTTAGCTTGAAATCTAAAATAAAAGTAAGTACATTATATAAGTATATTTTCCAGGTATGAGAAATGGATTGTTTTTAACCTTTTTGGTGCGTTACTTTTGAACATTCCAGCCTGGAAATATCACGGACACGACAAGTAGAGGGCGAAATCTCATGAGGCCCATAATTTTGACGGAAGCGAGAAGGTAGGAGTTAATAACACAAGGACAATTATTGAAACAATTTACAGACTGAGTACATTACATATATCAGTGAGCACTGAAGGGAAGCGTGGGTGATGAAATGTGTGGAAATAGGCTGGTGGCTGCATATATATTGATAGTAGTACTGTTAATCAACGTGAAGTTTCAAGCTTGTTATATCATTAGATATTTTCTGGTGACCTTTCTTTATGTGTACTGTCGCAACAATCTATCTGTACAAAAGGAGAATAAATAAAATACTAATATTATTAAAAAACAGATAAAAGACATGGTCAACAACCATCCCTGACTGAACGATCTTCTGAAGAAGGTTGACAAAGACGAACCGAAACGGCGGATTTTTAAGTATTGAAACTTCAATTGTTGTTATAATTTAGTTCGAACCCGAAAATTGTTTACGGTTTTCAAAATAGAATATAGGTTATGCTTTTACAGCACACGGACAGCACAAACTCTGCTGTGCTGGGACCCACGGTGTTCTTAGGCAACTGAACCTCAGCTAATAGGAGAACCGAATCCCGAACTGCTATAGACAGAAAGACGGTACTCGTTCTTTGATACCGTTGAAAGTTGAATCGAGTTGGTGACACGATTGACGAGTATGTCATGGTTACGTGTCGCTAGCGACCAAGCTAAAATCATCATATCAGTAGCGACCCAACAATTGCGTATACGTGCCGGATGCGACCCTTACTACTATTTTAATTTTTTTAAAAATGAGTAAAATTAGAAAAATGAGTAAAATTAAATAATTTAATTAAATAGGGTCAGTTATACTACTATTTTTTAGTAAGCTGTACTACAAATGTTTTTTTTTTTTTTTTTTCCAAATGGAAAAATGAATAAAATTAAATAAAATAATTAAAATAGGGCGTTCAGTATTACGTAAGCATTTTATGGAGACAATCTGAGATTTCTGTTTCTGACAATGGGAGGGAGAAGGTGGGGTTAAAGCATGCTTACGGCACAGAAAAGAAAAAATACACTGCGAGTAAAAGTTATAAAATAAAAAATACACGTAATCACGGTTAAATATTTAATTTAAACCAGTGGATCTCAACCTTTTTTAGGCGCCCTTGCTAATTTTAAATTATATAATGAATGTATTATCTCTATACATGTGTTTTATCAAATCCATCTCTTATTTATTAAACACCATTTGCTTTAAAAGAAATATTAGTAATAAAGATAAAATAATATCATAATAATGTAACATTATATTATTAATGTGTCTTATAATTTAATAATATATATAGTTTTATAATAAAGTATCATATTATTGCCCCTTATAATTTAACAATAAACTTATTGTGTGCCTCAACGACCGGAAAGAAAGTAAATAACGAGAATCCTTGATTGATCCGGATCGTCGCGAAATCCAGAGTTCCGCGGAATCCTGAGAGATCGTCGCGAAATCCAGAGTTCCGCAGAACTCCTGAGAGATCATCGCGAAATCCAGAGTTCCGCGGAATCCTGAGAGATCGTCGCGAAATCCAGAGTTCCGCAGAACTCCTGAGAGATCATCGAGAAACCCCAGAGTTCCGCGGACCACGCTGTGAGAAACACTGCAATAGGGTATGTTTGAAGACATGCATTCATTTTTTAGCATCCCTCCAGACAGAGAGAGAAGAAGTGGTGGCGGAAGGAATTGTCGAAGTAGACACACTGTATATAATCTCAAACACTGAATAACTAAAACCATATGCGAAAAATACGTCCATTCGCCCAGATAGAAATGTATGAATGACCAATTAATTCATCAGGCCTGTTGAACGACGAACAAATTCATTTCGTAAATTTAATTTTTATTTCACGTAACGATCATCACACGTAGAGCAGCAGCAGCATGTAATGCTTTTGTAATGTAACTTGTTAGATAATGTGCTTTTTCATTGCCCAGGCGGGTGAAATGAATACCAGCGCATTTCGCAAAAGCATGGGAGTACAATTATCATATTAAAGTAATGACCACTTAAAGAATGATTTGACTTATTGGTTCACCTTCCTTGTCTACATAATTCAAACAATCTATCGATCAGTAGCTGATAATCTGAAGGCCGACATTATTGCACCATGATTGTTGTAGAAAGCCACGTTACAAGGTACACTGCATTAGACAACAATGAATGGACCTGTTAACTTTACAAAGCCAAACCTGATATTGGCTCTTACATTGTTATTTTACGAATCGTTTTGATTTGTTCATTTATTTTAACCGCCGATTGTATGGTTAACTACGGACTGTTATACTACGAATTTTCATTCATTATTTCAGTCGCCGATTGGATAATCAATTACATTTTGAATCGTTTCTGCGAATCTATCTTTCGCCGCATTGTTGGGAGAGAAAGCCTACGCTACTGTAAACTGACCGATGAAACAGACGAGGTCGCCGCAAATTTCGAGGTGCGTGGGAGGTAGAGGTCAAGCGCTCCTCACCCACCTTTACGAGCGCCATGTTAAAATGCAAAAGTGTATTACTGCATTGCAGTAAGGTTCTCAACTGGTTATTTATAATGCTATTAATAGGCTAAACACATTTAAATTTACAAAATGCTATTCCGGAAATGGCTTATAAATAAAAACATGCACTCTAACAACAGATCTTTTGCTAATATTTGCTCTTCCCGTCTTTGGATCCGGCTCTCCTCTTTTCGGAAGAGGCGGGAAAAATCAAGCTGAAAGAGAATTGAAAATGATCCGGATCTATTGCCCCTTTAGAACCGAACCTTTTCCATCGCCGGAAAAGGGAAATCAGGAATGAAAGTGGAAATGTCCCGGATGCCGAAAAATCTACTCAAAAAGCGTGAGCAGAAAGAAAAGGTTTTGAAGACGGGAAATAAGCTATTGTTACAGTAATAGGCAGTGTGACAAACGGAAAACCAGGGAGGGGAATTGGGGAAGGACCCAAAAAGGGGAAACCAATACTAGAAAACCCACACCGTATAAGACCTGTGGTGTATGCACGAGCAAATAAGGATTTTTCAAAAGGAAGTTTAAAAAAAAAAATATATATATATACCGGAAGGGTGCGTTTGTCAAATACTGGTTGGTGAAAAAAAAGGGGGCAGTGTTAAGGAGAAGAAGAAAAAAAAATGATATTTTTGTAAAATAACTATGCGTACATTTACCAATGAACCAATCAATAAACTACATACCAATAGTCGTAGTTAAGAGAAATTGAACCAATATATCTCTAAGGATTCAACCAATTTCACCCGAATATACATACAGTGGCGGAAAAACTATTTGAACAATGCTTTATTTCACAATAATTTTATTGTTAGTGACTGAAATTTAACGAAATTTTAACAAAACACATATTTCACATTTGCTAATACAATATGTCAATCAGTGTGGTTATGCACTTAGCAACAACATGTTAAATTCAAAATATGCAAATTTTCAATGGGAAAAATGTATTTGAACAACAAATGACAAACGCTGTTACGAGGAATTCTGACAGAGGAGAAGAAGAAAAAATGGAATTTGCGTTTAGTTTAATTATTCATTTACAGTGAGTACTTCACTTTCAGTCGCAAACTGGACGTTTAAAAAAACGTCTTGAAAGAAACGCGAGTTATCTCTAGTTACGCGTGATAAAATTGTTAATTTAAGGAAAAATGGTTGCACTTTCCGTAAAATAGTGAGTACTTTAAAATTAAATATGTCACCGTTTATTATGTCATGCAAAAATTCACATCAACTGGTGAAATCGAAAATCAGAAGAGAATGGGTCGACTCAAAGCTATTGAACCAAGAGTTTGCAGGAAAATTGGAAGGTTAGTTTAAAAAATCCTTTTATAAGTAGTGTAAATATATCGGATGATATTGCGTCATGTTCAGATATTCATGCTACATCTCGAACTGTACGAAATGACTTACACAGATTAGGTTATAAAGGCAGAAGCGCAAGGAAAAGGGCTTATGTTAGTGAAAACAATAGAAAGAAAAGGCTTCAATTTGCAAAAGAACTTGTAGATAAACCTTTAGACTTTTGGAAAACTTTATTATTCAGTAATGAACCGGTTTGGGGTTGTATAGCCTGGAGCGGACCTGGCAATTTAATTGTAATTGATGGAATTTTGAATGCCCAAAACTCTGTGGACATATTGTGAGATAACTTATCTCCAAGTGCATCAAAGTTGGGCATAAAGGATAACTTCTTGTTCCAACAAGACAACGACCCGAAACACACGACCAGAGTTACAAAAGAATATTTGTTATATAAAGTTCCCCGTAGACTAAATACACCTCCTCAATATCTGGACCTTAATCCAATTGAAAACTTGTATGTTTTGGACCAAGAACTAAGAAAACACAAGTTTTCAAATAAAAATGAATCCAAAAACATTCTTTTGGAAACATGGGAAAATCTCTCATCAGATCTAACAAAAAAGTTAATAGAATCAATGCCAAGAAGGCTATAAGCTGTTACAAATAATAATAATGATATTTTTACAAAGTATTAAATTGTGTTATGATAATTTTTGGTATAATTTTGAGTTATAAAATTACGTTCAAATACTTTTTTCTCCATAAAAAATTGTGTATTTTGGTATTTCTATGCGCCATTAAATGTATGGCCACGATTTTGTATTTATTGTATTAGTTAATATGAAATATGTGTTGTGTCGAAATTTCGTTAAATTTCATTTACTCATAATGAAGTTATTGTGAAATAAATTATTGTTCAAATACTTTTTTCCACCACTGTACCCAGAACATTTATAAAAATATCTTATACCAAAACAATACAAAGTTTTGCCACAAGATTGCATAAACAAGGGCCTGATTAAGCCAAAGTGAGGCCCAAGGCTCAGTATTCATTCGGGGTCCCCCCATGCACTCGCAACAAAATTATTCAGTAAGTAACAAATGCACACTCTTATTATACAACCTCTGTTCAAACAGTTCGGCGAAACGTATATTTTGCGAAGGGTATTCACACATATCGGCAAACAAAGTTCGCTGTCCTTTAAAGTAATCACCATCCGATGTTATTATGCACGTTTGACAACGTGTGTACAAGACACTGTTTTGTTGAATCTGCTCAACCGTCGAAACTCTTTGTTCTTTCAAGGTTCTCTTCCGTAAATGAAACAGGAAGTAATCTGTTGGGCGCCAAATCAGGAGAGTAAGGGGTGAATAATTGACTCAATCCTCTTTTTGGCTAGAAACTGGCGTACAACGACGGCCGTATGTGGTTGCGCGTTATCGTGGAGTAGGAACCACGAGCCCTTTACTGCATACTGAGGCCTCACTCGCCGTATCCGTTTCACAAGGCGATCCAAAATTTTAACGTACTTAGGCCCATTCAATGCGCTTCCTTCGGGCAAAAAGTCCTTATGAATTATGCCTGCAGCATCAAAAAAACAAATGAGCATTGTCTTTATGCAAGATTTTTCGCTTGGGACTTTTTTTACTTCTGTGAGCTCACACCCCACTACTCCATGTTCTTCCTCTTTGATTCGGGGTCGTACCTGACGCACCAACTCTCATCGCGGGTAACAATACGATTACGGAAAGTGGGGTCATTATCTGCAATGTCAATGAATCCCCCCTCATGCGCCTAAACGTTCTTGTTTTTGTTCTGCATGCAAATGATGAGGCACTAGACGCGAGCCAAGTTGACGTTTACCCAATTTCCCAGTCAAAATTGCAAACACCGTGCTAACACTAACTTCAATCTCCTCCGCTAACACTCGCACTGTCTGGCGACAGTCTTCGACTGATAAGTCCTTCAATTTTTGAATGTGATTCTCATCGCTCTAAGTGGCGGGTCTTCTACTGCATTGGAGATCTTTCACGTTGTCAGGGCCTTCACGAAACCGCCGATACCACTCGTACACACACTTTAAAGATACAATATCTTGTCCATACACCGCTAAAAGCATTTGATGACAATCGTTTGCTGACTTTCCAAAAAAAAAAAATCGCATATTGACACATTGATCCATGTTTTTGTTTTCTACAAAGCCACTATACTATGCTGCATTTCCAACTTCCGCGTGACAAAATAAAATGTCCGAACGAAACACTGCTTGTCTAAACAACAACACACGTATAGCTGCATGCGTTGCGTGCGCACTTTGCTGCGCATATCATCTTTTACCAGTGTGCGAAGATCATTCACAATACTTTTGAACAGAGGTTGTACATATTGTCTTCATAATCCATAGTTTAAAGCCATTTTCAATGACGCCTAAATTATAATTAAGAAAAAATTTAATATTAATAAATTATTAAGTTATGATTAAGAAACTAGGTTTCAAACTGACATGTTAAAATTTCCATTCAATTTTCAAAAAATACAAAATTTGGGGCCCCAATAATATGGGGGCCAAGGGCCGTGACCGCAGAGGTCCGTGTGTTACTCAGGCTCTATGTACAACGAACCTTATTTCAACACTGGAGTCAGGTTTAAAACACAAAGTTTCGAGAGTCCACTGCTCCCTCTGTCAAGTGAAGGTAGAAAAATATTATTTTATGTTCATTCTTCCTTCAAGCATTGTAGAATTAGGTAAAAACTAGAAACAGTTCTTCTTCTGTCTTTTTAATAATACATAATAAAGTTTTATTTATTTTCTACACATGTATACACACCGATACAATATTGGTGATACTTATATTCATTTTCGGTGTATTTATGTTGATTTACATATAAATTTATTATATTAGTAAAATTAAATGTTAATGATGTGCTGATGTACATTAATGATGTGCTGATGTACATTAATGATGTGCTGGTGTCATGATATAGAGCGTACTAGGGGTACTTGGGTTAGTACAAACTGCTCCAGTTACAAGTAATAGATATCGAACATATATAAAGGTATCAGATCATTTCCAAAATAACTGATACCTTAAGACATACATCTTCCATTTTATGACGTTTTTTCACTGTCCATAAAGTAGTTTTGTAGTACATAATTAAAAGTCTTTACGTGTTTCTACATAAACGTTGTAGTTTCCTTAAACGAAATTCTAATTGCAGGGTTATCCGAAATTCCGTTTATTCGAAATCGGTTCCGTTTCGCTTTGTGTCGGAAAACCGGGGTTCTACCATATCATTACTGAAGTAAAACGTTCAAGCGTACTAAAAACATGTCCCCCGAAATCGGACCTGGAATTGGTTTTCCTTTTCCGAGAACCGTAGGATGGCGCAACGTGTTAAGTTTAAAATGCTGGCCACGTTACGATGGCCGACGTGTTTCTTGGCGCCGAACTAAGGGCAGTCCAGGTCATCTGAGTAGTTTGATGCTGATAAATCAGGGTAGCAAACACTAAACGATTACTTACTATTAGAAACGACGTCTCATTTCCTTCAGAAGAGTCGGGTCTCTGATGACCGTTTGAAATAATTTCGAAACTCATCTTGAACTCCAGAAAAGTCGATAACATTTCATCGATTACAAATCATCTTTTACACTACTACGGTAGGCTCTTGGTAATCCTAGTATTTCAAATTAAAACTAATTCCAGAGAGCCTCTTTCAATTAAAAATTACAATTATCTTTCTCAATAACGTTACAATTAACGACTATTTCTGCTTAAAAACTGTAATTTCTAATTACTTTTTTCCCCCCCCGGCTTTGAAAGTCGTTGATGAAAGTGTTTACAGTAATTAACCCTTTTAAATTAAAATTACCATCGATAAAAAGATCGATTTTAATTTTGATAATCCGAGTTATTCCATAATCCGATCCACCTTATGTCGGATAATCGAAGTCCCGTCTCATATACCACCAAATTTTTCACGTATCTAACTTTTGAGAACTATCACAGCAACGGCGTTGTCAGAAACCTCAGTTGGGAGCAGGGGGTGCTAAGATTTTTTCTTAGATTTAATTTCCCAAAAGCTGGGACAAAGGTTTTTTTAAAATAATTCGTAAAATTCTTTTCTTCCGGGGACAGAAATCCTCCACCCCACAGGCATGGACGCCCATACGAGTACTTCTAGGGGGGAGGTTGAGAAAAATTAATGAGTACTTTCTGGGGGGGGGGGGCTGAGAAAAATTATTACCTCTTTCTCAAAGCTGTCGAGAATTTTAGTGAATGTACAAGATACCAAAACGCTACAAAAATAATTGATACTGCTTGACAATTAGTAATGAGCTAAAAAGTACCTTATTTTAAAATGTGACTGTAAAACTTTTGAAAGTAAATGCATAGCAGGTTCGGGCAAATCAAATTTTTAAACTGCTGGGGCTCGTCCCCCGTGGCTCCCCCATGCCCACAGGTCGTGCTTGTATTCCACAACGTCCTTTCGGTGGTATTTTCATGTCCATTTATGTTAACTTTAGCCGCGGAAATGCACTGAATCCGAAATGAAAAGTTGATGGCACGTAATTGAATGGCGATCATTTTCAGAAGACGTGGCACTTTAATTATTTCAAAGAATTTCTTTTTTTCCGGAGAGTGAGTGGCAACTTGCGCCATAGCAATGTGCACTGGCATCGCTAAGATGCCAGTTAGAATGACTGCATTCTGGTGAAGTAGGTGCCCGTGATTCACTAGTTTAGTTTCGCAAGATCTGACGCCAAAGGCTTTTTAGGTTCACCAAATTATCTGGGGGGGGGGCAAGAGCCCCTTATCCCCCCCCGGGGATACGCGCTTAGCTTGAATTAACCATTCCCCGTACCATTGTGCGACACCTCATTCATATTTTCTTCGCATTATGGTACTTAGCTCGTCAAAAGTTTGCAAATTTCTCAGAAGAAATTATTAGTGCCCACGCAGTTCCTCGTTGCGCAAGTGTCAAATGCGTAAGTAGACATACAAGTAAAAAAAAAAGTGTTATGATGATGACGATAAGACATCAAGTTCTTTTTTCCAGATGTATCGAAGTTTAGCAATCATCACTTCTTCGCCGATTTCGCATGTAGTTTGCGTAACAAGGAATTTGAAAACTGCTCAGATAAATTTACACATACGGAACTCTCTTATCTCCTAGTTTTGTTTATGGGCTCAATGAAACGCTCAGAACCATCGCATCTCATTCAACCATTACGTAAATTTTAATGTGTGGCAATAAAGCAATAAGAACGATGATATATGCCATCCGTATGATCAGGGCCGTGCTTACGGCGTTAGCGGCTCTGGGCAAAGAAAATTTTAGCGGCCCTGGGCAAAGCAGATTTTAGCGGCCCTTAAAAATATTTTGACATAACACAACGATAAAAAGATTTACCGGGGTTTAGAACGCTGTAGATAAAAATAAAGAGCAGATAATGAAGTTAAATTGAAAATAGGGGATAAAAATTAAATAAAATACGAATCATTGTAATTTATTATTACTCTAATTATTATAATTATAACGAATTAATGAAAAGCTAATTCAACGAACAAAGCTGCTTGTTTTATAATATTAGAACTTACAAAGTAATTTTTCTAGTTTTTTGGGCTGCCACGAGTCTCTGCAGTGGCCGTATGGCCACCACAATAAACATGATAACGTACATAGGCTCCTGATGCTAACGCATTTGACTAATAACACATGTATTTATTTTGACCACCATTTAGAGGTTGCATTATGGGAAGTATGACGTCACACGCAAAAGGTGAGTTGACCAAATACTTTGTTGAAAGTATATGGAGTTGCTAAAAACTGATTTCTTGTATTTGCACTACAATTTTTGGCGGCCCTGGGCGACCGCCCAGCTCGCACCCTCCTAAGCACTGCCCTGCGTATGATGATATAAGGCAGGGGCGGGGAACCTCTTCACATTGGAGATGACCGCATGAACTTAGCTGTAATCTAAAAATGCCGACTCTTCTAATCGTGTCAGTCAATCAGGGAGGAATATTTCGTTGAATCTTTTACTCTTTCGTATTTTAAATTTAAGCGTGTTCAATTTAAGATTAAAAAAAAAAAAAAGAGAGAGAAAAAAAGAAAAGAAAAAGAAAAGAGGAAGAGAAAATATGTTAATAAAAATAAAAGGATTTATTTTTACGAATTTAAATTCGTTTAAAAGACCGCACTTAACTATCCTAGGAAGCACAGGGGCGGACTGGGTCGCCGGCCTGTTGCACCTTTATGATCGCGCTTCCGAATGGGCAAGAAACTCAGGCCACCTGAAAATCTAAGGTATGGGCCCTTTGAGAGCACCCAGTTCTCCCCTGTTAGGAGGCCGAAGGTTCCTCATCCAGGATCTAGAGCTTATGACAAAAATGAAGAAAAGAAGACATAGATAACTCAGATATGTGGAAAGGATGGCAGATGCTAGAAGTGTTAACCAGATTACAAAAACCAACTCTGAAGACTGAAGGAAAGTGGGACGCCCAATAGACGAATGAGTGAATACCTTTATATAATAATAATAAAAGGGGAAAGAGCAAGGATCATAAGGGAGGCCCAAGTTATTCTAGAATTGTAGCACTAAAAGAAAAGACGAAGTAGCAATTGAGCAAAATTTTACATAAATCAGGATCCCAAATCACAGTGATGGGAAAAAATTCCCTAATTTGTCTAGGTTTTCCCCCTGACTTCTCCCGCAAAAGTCCCTAACCAATCACAAGTAATTTTCAACTAAACTTCGGTTGGAGGAAAGCCTTAATGTTCGTGGAAGATTTAGCTATTCAAAACAAAAGCTATGGAAGTTTTCCCTCACTTTTCCAGATTTGACCAAAAATCTCGTTTTCCCCTGACCATTAGAGACGACCTGTGAAAATTCCTGACAACACCAGGTTGCGCAGGGACCCCAAGAATGGTTTGTATGCAGTTTCCGAGTTTCCGTGGTAGGAGTACTCGTCGAATGAAAAATAGAAAGAACATTCTAGGGGATGAGACCACGCGACTTTGAAATAATGGTACTATAATTATCTCTCTTAATAAACGTGTGAGCAATTTAATACAATTTTTAAGAAATCAAGATATAATATAAACTCAAAACAATGCAAAAACAGTGTAAACCCTCGACTGAAAAGACTAATAGAGTACTAGCTAAGGGTTACCTGTTAAATGGCGAATGTTTTAAAACGACAATATTTCAACAACGTAATTTTAGTACTAGAATATTAAATATTTAACCTACCCATTAAATCTCTTTCTCTCTCTCTCTCACACACACATACAGAATCGTTTAAATATTAAAATACAAAATGAACAAAAATGCGAAATATTTATAGCGAAATTGTTTACATAACGACTTGCTTGGGGGAAATTTTGTTCTTTATTTTTCAATATCTTTTTGAAGTAAAATTTGTTCGTTAATGAGGAAGAAGCAACGCATTCATTTAAATTTCCATTTAATTGTCGCAAGCATTTATGAAATTGAGTGTTACTAGTCAAGGATTGCTTCCGCCTGAAAAAGACAATTTTGAGCAGCCAGTTTGTTTCAATAGCCCAAGAATAAGCAAATATCATGATACGCCGGCACCTAAAGGTTGCCTTAAGAGTTTTCCTCTGACAAATGAATTCTGGATTCGAACCTCTGCTGTTCAGGGAATCAAACCTCAGCCTACGGTGGATAAAAAGACGGCATACGTCCTACGAGACCACTGTGTGCCGAACACTACCATACCACTGTGGACCTATATTTTCCCCCTCCCCCCGAGAAATCTGACACTCTTAAGGCCAAGAGAACCAATTCCCGGACTATGGAAAGCAGAGCCGACGAATTGGGGACATCAGGGCTGCAGCCCGAGGGGCTCTGAATGAAGTCAGGGGCCCCTGCTGGCAAGGACCTATCCTGCGGGAGGCCCGGCCCTAAAAAATATATATATGCCACTGCCCAGGGAAGGGGTCATGGGAGGCCGGTCGAATTGCATTGGGGGGGGCGCTGCGTTGACTCTTGGCGCCCCTGATAGTAAGCACGCGTTATATTTCCCCACCGTTGAGGGTCCGCCCAAATGAACGGTACGCAACAAGAAACACGCTATGAGCGCAAGACTACATAGCATGTTGATCGACACTGTAATTTTCCTGCCGCAATGGACCAGCTGTCGATAGTCAGATGAAATTCCATCTCCTGATGAAGTCTCAGCCGATGAAATCCCATCTGACAAATCGGGGCTATTGGAGTAATCTATTTCAAACATAGACGTCAGTCCCAACGATTAAAGTTCGAACGACGCTAGAACATTAAAAGTTCCTCCGAGAAGATGTTTTCTGAAAAGTACATGATTTACGATGAATATCGCGCAGCATACAATCTGATTCTTGACATGATAAACATCCGAGAAATAGATCAAAGATTTCTTCTATGATGTAACACTCCAAGGATATTCTTCTTCTTCTTTTTTTTTCCTCCTTGGTGATACATTTTCTTCACGCAGGATATGCCAAAGTCCCGTCTCTATTTATTTCCAATGAAGGTCGTTGCAACCTACGTCGCATACGACAGTTTACCTCTTTCGGCTAAAACCGACTGGAAGATTTCGGTCGTTTTTTGTTAATTAAATGAAAGTGATTAGACGTACGCAGAAAGTTCATAATCGGTGCGGGGTTATATTATGTTCCTGTCGTATCCACACAAAATTCCACTGCAAAGGGGGATTACAATCCCAGCTTATGAAGTAGCATCACAACCCCACTTCATACTTACGTAGGATTTCGATTCCCTAATTGTTTAGTATAAGGTTTTTGAAATAAGAATGCAATATGTAATGCACATAAATAATAACACGTGTTTACGTTTTTATTGTGACGTTGAACATTATTTGTTATAATATTAAACGCATATTCATTCATACATAGAGGGTAATCACAAAAAATTATCGTATTTAAAAAAGTTTAAATAAGTTGGGGAGGGGTCAAGTATTACGTAAGCAATATTTTGGCCATTTCAACCCCCCCCCCCAAATAAGCAAAAATTAACATTGGTTAACATAGGAAAATAAGACCAACGGCAGCAATCAGAGTGCTTACGTAATACTTGAACTCTTGTGACTAGGTGCTAGTTTTAGCATTTTCTGTGTCTTACGTAAGTATGGTTTAGACCCCCATTTCTCAAAGATGCTTACGTAATACTTGAACTTACGTAAGCATGGTCAAGATCCCCCACTTCCCAAAATGCTTACGTAATTACTCAAACGGCTCCGTACCTATTTCCAACAGAAATTTATTTTGAAAAGACTGTACACGCTTAATGTGCAAATATCGCTGATCAAACACGACGTTTGCATACGACGTTCGACGTCACTCGCGTCACGCGAAATGAATTCAAATTTATTACCAGCAGTCAGCACTCGCGCGATTCCAGAACATTCTCGAGTCGTAGCCTTCTTTAACTGCGCAGTGTCCTCCGAGGAGGAAGATCGGAATAATAATCGAGATAAAAGGAGGCAAAAAAATAGCTCCTCAAAGTCTTTTTCTGCGCACTCAAATGAGGCCGTCGATAAATCAGCGAAGAGATTTTTTTTGGCGAACGAAGAAGCGGAAAAAAAAAGAAGAAAAAAGACAGCTTTCTTTCGTTTCGGCTGTGCGCCAGAAAAAAGCGTTTCAGGCTACTGATACCTACCTAATGAGACAGGAACGCATCGGAACAAATTCATCAGAAAGCTCAGGAATGTCATCAGCTTAACGTTCTTATTAGCTCCCCACTAAATCAGGAGCGGACTGGGTCCCCTCAAAGGGCGCATACCTTGGACTATCGGAGGGCGCGGTTCTTATAGACCATGAGGGCGCAAGTTCTATTGCCTATGAGGGCGCAACGGCCCGGAGGCTCAGTCCGCCCCTGCCCTCAAGTTTCATTTCCTAGAACGACGACGTTCGACGTTTTATTTGAACGAAGGACCGTGCTTACAACGTTAGCAGCCCTCAAAAATGTTTTAACGTAACGATAAAGGGACTGGCTGGGGTTCAGCATTACAAAATGAAGTTCATCACTGGTTTAAACACTAAAGGTAAAGAGAAGCTAATGAACTTAAATTAAAAATAGGCATTTCCAAACGAAGTTAGCTAAGGACATATCACTTGGCACTTCTTGCTTCACGTTGATGTTGTTAATAAATGAAAGGGTTTTATTTGGGTCTATTGCCGCATTATAAACGCGAAGAAAAACCAGTATAATGTAATTATACATTTCTGCTTCTCAGAACTTTGCGATAAGTTTTGTTTTCCGGAAACCGGGAGTCTCTGTAGTGGCTATATGGCCACCACAATAAATTTGATAACGTGCTTAATCTACTGATGCTAAAGCATTTGACTAACAACACACACACAATATATTTATTTTCATCATCGTTTAGAAGCTTCATGCGCATTATGGGAAGTATAACGTCACACACAGAAGGTCAACTGACCACATACGTCGGGAAAGTATATATATATAAGGGCGCCGCTAAAAACTGATTTCTTCTGCCTGCTGTACATTTTTTTAGCCCCATCCCCCCTCCCAGGACAGCCCTGAAAGTAAGGAGATATAATTGGAGTTCCAGTGTTGACAGATTCTTCCCGTTCTACAATAAATGGTTTCGATAAAAAGAACAAAGGTATCTCGTTCTAAATTGGACGGTGATAACATCAGACGAAGTATGACGCTGAGACCTCAATAAGAGACTGGCGAAGTATCTCCAGATTTCGCAACCTTTTTTTATTACGCTCCAGCTTTCCATCACACACACACAAACACACGATTAGGTTTGACGCTCTTCACTTTTTTTATAATTCATAGTAAAACATTTGTTGACTACTAACAACTAGAAAAAAAGAAAATTTGTTACGTACTCGGACAGGATTCGAACTAACCACTTCTACGTTACCGTCACGGTCTTTTGACCCTTGGGTCAAAATCATACAAAGCCGTTTATAACACAATTACAGTGATTGATTGATTGATTGATTGTTTGGCTTTTTTATGGCGCAAGAGCATCTGGGCTATACTGCGCCAAAGAATTACAGTGAATTCACGAATACAACAATGGTATTAGAAAATGCATTTTTTTTTTACATTAAAAACTTGCATTAATTAAATATTTACAATATTTTCATTGTCCCTTTTGAGACCATAACGAGTTTAGCTATATAATCGCAAAGCTAATACTTCATCTTTTTATTCAATTTAAAACAGTATATATGACTTATTATATATGTATTATATATGACTAATTATTATATACAAAGGAAAGGCGACTGGTATGATCAAAATCCCTTACAGATTAGAAAATTTAGCTAAACATTTTTTTTGTTCAAGTTTTAGTTATATATTTGGCAAACAATCTGTCCTAAGACGTATTTGGACTTAATGGTTTTATATAAGCTATATTAATTTTTGTGCAAAAAAGGAAATTTTTGGAAGAAGTTTAGTCAAAAGTACATAAGTTTTTCAAAATGTCCCGTATACAATGCAGTACGAAAAGTATAGTTCAGGAAAATTATTTTAATAAACCCTTTATTATAACAATGAATTTCAAATTTCCCTGACTTAGGTCTTTGCACTTCAAATTTCCCTGACTTTTCCAGTCAGAGAAAACTTCCCTGGATTTTCCAGATCAGTAGACATCCCGTTTAAATTTAATTAAATGAACTAATTACCAACAATAATAAATTAATACAGTTATATGCTCAGTTCGTTATTCGTAGAGAAACATGGATAATGGCATATTGTAACACACACCTATTACAAGCAATGAATAAAATTGCGAAATGTTGAAAAGGAAACAAAAATCGTTAAAAGCGAACGTTTTAAGCAAGTCTTGGAAACTGATCAATTCCGATGACTGCACGACATTCCCTGACTTATTCAAT
>QLNU02015003.1:4721679-4792422 GCA_006491805.2 Dysdera silvatica
CTCTCTTATGGATCAGAGACATGGAGTCTAACAGTTGGAGCAATACGAAAGTTACAGACAACGCAAAGGAGCATGGAGAGGTGCATGCTTGGAATAACTAGGAGAGATCGAAAAAGAAACACTTGGGTGAGAGAGCAAACTAGAGTAGAGGACATCATTGTTAAAGTAAAAGGGCTGAAATGGCGATGGGCTGGGCATATTGCAAGAAGAACTGATCAACGATGGACAACAGAAATTCTGAACTGGATTCCAAGAGACCACCGAAGACCTAGAAAACGTCCTCAAACTAGATGGGTGGATGAAATAAGAAAACAGGTTGGGGTGACGTGGAAGCGAATTGCTCAGGATAGACTTGTGTGGAAAGCATTTGGAGAGACCTTCATCCAGCAGTGGATAGATAATGGTTGAATATGATGATGATGATGATATATATATATATATATATATATTTTGGTAACAGCAATGATCTGTAGGGCGATGTCGGGAGCAGAATGCCTTTGTGCCGTTTGACAGTGTTTTTCGGGGTTTTAGTCGAACGGTTTATTGGCGTTTCAGAAACATTGTCTTGAAGATCTTATATATTGTGTCCGGCATGCGTGTATAACTGTTCCCTTGAAAAAGATTGTACATGCATGCCTAGGTTCAATATATTGTCATATAATTTCAATCTTCACTCTCGTCACTAGCCCGTTATTATTAATCGTAAAATTGTCTATTCATTTATACTTTCACTACACAGGAATGTATATTTTGTAATTGTGGTATGATGTACATACATTTACACCTATTAATAACCTTCATTTACTCGCTTGATTTTCTACATTTTGATTTATATTTATGTTTACATTATCTACTATTTCCTATTTATATAATTTTATCATATTGATTGCTGCTGCTTCATGCGCGCTCTTCATTGATAAACTTGTTTGTATTTTTATTTTACTGCTTACTATTGTTTTTTATTTGTTTTCATTTCTCACCAATCTATTTGCTTGATTTTCTACATTTTCATTTATATTTACATTATCTACTATTTTTCATTTATATATATATATATATATATATATATATAAGAAGTGTTTTAATCGATGCTTTTTATTCCTTTTCTTATGTTTTTTGCAAAAAGAATGTTGCAAGATAACAATATAGATACTTTCTAAAATAAATGTGCACGTTCATTTTTTCCATTCAAAATAACAAACCGTTATATGTATATACTACGTAATTTAACATTTATCACCTCACTTTCTAGACAAAAAGTACATTTTTCGAGATTATGAACCATTCATTAGCTAAGGCTGAAATTCATTAATGTAAATGTATTACTTATAAAGAAAATATGTATTTGCCAGATTCCTCTTTGTATTAGGCATATTTTTAAATTTTCATTTTAAATATAAAATTAGTAAATACAAGTATTTTTGCACTTTGTGCTGATTAAGAAAATACCACGCAATCACTTTTTCTCCTTTTGATTCACAATAAAGTCGCCAAATGTTAAAAAAGAAACCAACAACTGGAGCCAAAATCGCCAAATTCCGTTTTCATAAACATTCTTCTTAATTGAAATTTTTTGCACGTCAGATTCATACTTTTGATTTTTTTTTAATTTTACACGTTTCGTTTCGTAACTTCCTTTACTACTACTTAAATGAAAATAAAATTAATTGAAATACAGTGTCAGCAAAAAATATGAATATTGCTCTAAAATCGCACTTTCCCTAACTTCAAAGTCAAATAAAAAATCAAAATATGAGTCTTGCAGAAAAATAACACCACATTTGTAACTAAGGCAGCAGCCTCTACAAAATGTAATAGGTCTCGATTCTAGGTCGAGGACCCCACAGAAAAAGTTCCCTTGTGAGTATATATTATTGCACACTGAGAAAGAAGTCCATAACACATAAATAAAATACCTTTAAACCACACTGCTCACGTTCTTAACATCGACAAGCCGATGCACACACACAATAAAACAGGTATTTCGACTTACCTGAAAAGAAAACAAAACACAATTAGTTACGTCTTCGAATGAACACATTTATCAAACTAAAATTCACTTGTTTATCAAACTAAAATACTTGCCTATTCGGAAACAATGTATTCTTAAAGTACTTAAAATATTTTGTGAAAGAAGTAATAATATTGTTTTTATTGATAATATCTACTCTATACGATATTCAACTAGTTTAAAGGCCAAGATTCCAAGATCAAAAACCACTTTATTCAGGAACTTCTACTTGGTAATGGCTCTTAGTTTTTTAATATGTTACCTAGATGGTTAAAATTGCTGTCTTATAACCAATTTGTTCGAAAATTACATGAATATTTGTCAGAATTGCAAGATATTAAACCATTTTATAATTTTGTCAGGTGATGTTGCATTGCGTCCGGCGGGGGAAATTCGTTTTTGCTACTATTTGTTTTACGTTTTGTAATTGTCAAGAGAGTATTTTGGTTGGTTATGCAAGGACCTTGGATTGCAGCTTTTTATGATTTGTGTTATACGTTCGGATGTTGGCGGTATATAAAATCGCTAATGTGTGTATGACTGCTTGAACATGTGAAAACTAACACAGGCAGTTTCAGAAGTTCTATGTTTGTTATATTATGTACAATTACGAAAATAAAAAATATTGTAAATTAATTGTACTTTGAGAATAAAAAAAAATGGAATCACACAGACCAAGAACAAAAATGTTCGCACATGTATTTCCAGATCATGGGATGTTTAATAAGCAGCAAACAGCTTAAAAAAGATAAGGTTTTTCATACTATGAACTAAATAATATCATCCGGAATTTTCCTTTTCCTCAGATAGCCATTTTCCATGTCAGCCATTTTCCAGTCAGCCTTACCGGAGCCAACTGGACTTTCTATAACCCTCGTGTTAAGGCATTGTTGTTCGTTATATCTATATTTATGAATTAGCAACTACAGTGGAACCTGGTAAAGTGATCACCTTTATAAATTGACCACCTGAATAAAGTGACCACGTTTGATAAGAGCCAACTGGTATGGACTACGTCGTGTCTATACCAAAGTATATTGTGTACAGTGAACGCCTGTCTGTGGTAATCGTCGCAGTCCAGTCCCAAAGGTGGTCACTTTACACAAGTTCTATGAGGTATTCCATTTTCCAATACAGTAAACTCTTTCAATAACGTTTTAATTAACGACATTTTCCTCCGTCTCTTGGAAGTCGCTAAGTTGAAAGATTACTGTGTTTTTGAATAAAATGATTCATCTATGCATTGGCGTACGCAAGGGGATGTTGATAGGGGTTGTGACCCCCCACTCCATCGCGATAAAATTTTGTATATATATATGCATATAAAGAAATGGAGTTGCAGCTCTATTATAACTCTCTTGAAGAACTTTATGCGCACGCCTATGCATCTATGTGCAAATGTAACTATTTAAAAGTTAAATCATTAAGCGCGTTCTCATGTGGGCATTAAAAAAAAATTCCACATACGATGGTCGTATGAAAGCCAACGTGGCGTATAATCGGGCAAATCTGTACTGAGCTAAGGTGAATTTGTACACGTAGGAGGGAGACACGTGTATGTTCTCTATGTTATCTTCAATACGGATTCTTTCAATCAATCACCATTCCACCCACAAGCTCTGTAATCACGTATAAACGACGCGGGTGTGTCCACAACGTAAGCAGATCAAACCATTCATTACAAAAATTGTCTTTGCTCGACTCCTAGTGGCAAAACTTTGAACTAAACTTTTTGTGAATGAGAAAATAAAAACACTCAAGAGAGGGAATTACGGACCATCAGCAGACTCTGGACAACATTACTAATATTAGAATGTCGCTAACCAATAAAATTCTAAAAAAGGGGGGAGTGATATACTCAGATATGGTGAAAAGGGTTACATTAATTATGCATTAATGATCATCATCTTATTCATTATATACAGTAAAACGACCACCACAAGTTAGGTGAAAAGTGGTCGCTCAGAGAGGTTGTCGCTGAATGGAGGTAAATTTAGCATTGGGTCTATGAAACAAGTAGAAAATCCACTTCCAAAAAAAATTTAAGACGTATGTCCCGTTTCGAGGAAAAAAATAATCGGGACATACCATATTTTAGGTAATAGTAGTATGTTATTTTAAAAAAAACCGCATAGTTTTTCATAGTTTTTATTTATTAATGAAAAGAACAGGAATGAATGCGTGAAAATAAATAATTTATGTGGTCTTATATTTTTCTGTAGAATAAATTTGTTTAAGAATATTTGGATTTGATTTTAAATAAGAATAAATTTCTTGGCATGATTTCTTAAAATTTACTTTAATAATTACCATTGCTTTAGAAACTGCGACTAGTAACTGTGTTTTTTCGCTCATCCATAACTTATTTGTAAGAGAAAAAGACCCTTTCTACTGGTGCATTAGTGCCTGGCAGGCATGAGATATATTCAATAATTATACGAAAGTTCGCATGATTCAAACTATGATGTGCAAGTGTTTGAACGATTCCAAACAACGACTTTCAATTGAAACATTCCCAGTGTTCCATTCTGTCAATTCCTGCGGTGTAATGTAGTTATAAGTGAATACTCAACTAATACTTCTGATAACTTGGTCACAATTAATAAATCCCTTTTCAATCAATACATCCATTTAACTTTGAATTTTTCTCATGCAAATATTTTGGTTAAATTCACCCATTCAAATATTTATATTATTTCATTTTCTGTCCATACTATCATTAGATAATTGACAATAACATCTAATGTTTCGCCTGGTTGATCTTGAAATTCTAAAATTTTGACTTAAATGCCTTCGCATGGTAAAACAGAAGCAGACTAAAACAGGAAATATTTTCATGGACCCGTGGTTTGAAGCATTAGTTAATATAGTAACACAGTTGCATTCGCTGAAGCGATCTTTTAATTGAGCTATTACTATTGACTCTAGCATATTTACAATATTAGCTTCTGTTTCCATACGAGAACATCTAACTTTCTGTTCAAAACATGCTTGAATTAACTTAGAGGCACAATCATTTGAGAGAAAACTGTGGTTCTTTGCACCGTGTGATAAGCCCAGGTGTCTTCCATCACAGCAACTTGCAGATCTTACGAAGTTCGTGAATCCTTTTTCTTAAAAAAATTAAGCATTGAAGAATTCGAAGCGGTAGCAATATCGGAATTTTTATGTTTTTCTGATCTTAAATGTTAATATCGCTGGCACCTCTATGAACTATGCTATATTCTGTAAAACGCTTTTCACATCTGACGCCTGATGGGGTTTATTCTTTTCTTTATAAACAGGTACTTTGTAAGTTAACATTAAAAGTGCGCTTGCGTGTGGGCATTCTTAAAATGGAGGAGGTAACGTAAAGAAATTTAAATTGACTACAATAACACACGTTAGTAAAAAAAAACAATCAATCGTCAAGAAAGATGCGCGAACTAGCAAGCTTCTGACCGACTTACGTAATATATGTATTAAGAATGCTCTACATCGCCGTGCTATTAAGGTTTCTCTTTTTTCTGAAAAAGGGACCTTTCGGCATCCCGAAGCTGTGCTTGGGGACAACGGGACAGCCTGCCTAAAAACGGGACGTATGGTCAGGTTAGATATGACCATATATATATGTTATACATTAAATAAAAATTAATATATCTGTTCATTACAACCGAGAATTCGTTATAATCAAGTTCAACTGTACCGATTTTAATTATGTGTGCAAAACGGCACGTAAATGAAGAAGAAATAATTGAACAATGACATAAATTACATAGAGGAATAATGAAGATGATTTTAATGATTTTTCAGAGATAGTCAAATAACCCTACTTCCGGGGAACACTTTGAGCTGTTATCAAAACCGGCTGTTAATGAGCACGCCATCATAGCGGGGAGATAATGATTTTTTATATATATTTATTAATGCCCCCCTTCCCTGCTCCCAAATCTCAGTTAACTCCTTGAAGAACTTGTTTTTTCTTCCCGTTACTTGATACATGCATAATGTCTTTGTACTTGAAAGCCCCACATAAACTAGACAGATAAAGAAAATATCTCCACACAATAAATACTCTTCACTACTCTCACGAGGAAACCACTGAAGTAGGGTTAGCTCCTGAAACAAACTGAAATTTATACCCTCAACTTTTAGCATTATTATTTTTTTATTAAAACATAAAATATGGTTTTGGTAATTAAATTTTTTTAATGTAATATAAAAGACAATGAAATCGTATGAACTAACAAATTACGCTCGACGTAGTCTGACCTGTACTACCCTTGTATCAGAAAATTCTCATTGACTAACATAAACTAATAAAAGGCTTACTATAAACAGTTCAGAACTGAGCCTATCATATCGATAATATTGAGCCTATCATATCGATAATACTGAGCCTATCATATCGATAATAAGTTCGTAGAGTGATAATTTAGTTCACATTGTTAGTTCAAACTCCGAACTTCAACTATTACCGTGTTTTGTTTGTTGTTTTTTTTTAACAACGATAAACCGCATTTTTTCACCATCAGAGTACATTTACAGCTGTTTTCTAAACTTGCTATATATTAAAATTATTATATATATATTAATATATTAAATATATATATATATATATATATATATATATATATATATATATATATATATTAATATAATATTATAATATATATATATATATATATATATATATATATATATATATTAATATAATATATATATATATATATATATATTAATATAATATTATAATATATATATAGTAATTAATGTATATTAATATATTAAAAATTTTACTTTTGTTCTTGCAGGCCATCGTAAAAAAAATCTCCCCTTCGGAATTTTTTCTGATTATTTGTTTGTTCACTTGCGATATGGAAAAGGGTCACACACGCTGTCTTTGCGTTTTTCTGGGAGGGAAAAAAAAATCTCAAATTTTTGTTTAATTAAATTTTTAGATTTTTTTTTTTTTATTCCAAACAGTTTTTGGCGGACCAGATTGTGGCCCGCGGGCCGTATGTTGGACATCCCTATTATAAATCGATTATATTTCAATCTCCCCAAAATATAATTATTAAATCTAGACAAAGTTATAAATCATTAGAATCTATGACTTTTAACCCAAAAATAGCAGCGCTGAGTTGAAACCCTTTCCAATTATTTACTTTTAACTTTGAAAAAGTTTGTAAACAGTCAAATCGATCCAGTTTCAACAAGTGTTTAATGGAATTAGTTGCGTCCTTCAGAGAGAAATTCAGTCACCGAAAAAGGACGCAATCGTCCGAGGGGGTTTCCGTCCGTCGCCTAGAGATTAATATTTACCTTTATTTATTGTGTTAAGGCGATAAAAAAAATTTACAAATGTCAACACACATGTATATCGGGAATATGACGCAATTTTTTGCGTGAGGGGGAAGGACCCACTGCGCCTGCGCCAAGCGTAGGCGCCAAACCTCGCCCGTACATGACCTTCGAGTGCGCGCGCAAAGCACCTCTACTCGATCTGGAAACAACTGTTGAATTTCCCCCATTTGTAACAACTGTTGCTTCCTCCGGTTTTGTTGGGGATTTCTCAAAAACGAACGTTTTAAACCTAATTATTTAAAAAAAAAAATAAACATAAGATAAAAAAGAACTTTTTTAAGTACCATGACCACTTAATATTAAATTAAATGAAAAAAATATATATATATATATTAAAATTCCTACAACGAATGTTTATTAAATCAGCACACTCATATAACAGTTGAAATCGTGGCTTTGCTTACATTTTTATATGTTGGGAAGACTCCCCACTTTTATACCCAACTGGTCAGAGTCCTTGTCTAACTCTCAACGTTAAGTAACCGATTTATTTGACTACTTTATATTTATTTGATTACTTTATATTTATTTTGTATTTTTTTATACTATAATTATTACTTGCTATACATTAAACTGATGTTAGGTAATATCGAATTGTTATTAAAGTTCCAAGAATTTGTGTAATTTTATTGAGTGGCGAAAAAATTTCTCCAATGTCACTTCATGTTTTTCTTATAAAATTGTATATAGCTAAAATCTTCATGGTTCAGTAGTGTAACAATTCAAAACTCGTGGGGGTCTCAAGCAACTTTAAAGAAGATTATGTAATGTGGCCTAGGAGAAAATGCCCCCCCCCCAAGGCCACTGCCATGGTTGCTTAGGAACGTATTACAATGTTGTTATTGATATTCGTTATTGTTATTTATGTCCCTTTCTATCTTTTCACCTTTCCACAGTTATATGGAGTAACATTTGAATTAGCGAAGAGAAAACGAGGGTCTAATTGCATTGTCATCAGTGGCGTAAGAAATGGAGGGCTCAAAGGACTTAATGCCCCCCCTTCCATTGGATAAGGAAGTACATTGTTTTTCTTAACCACGAATTACTTGATCTTCTTTTTACAGTTACTTGAGCCCCATAACTTTAAAACTGATACGCCCCTGATTCAATGGCGGAAGCAAATTTTCATTTGTGTGTGTGTGTGTGTGGGGGTCACGGACAGAATTTGCCTTGGTCTCGGAATAACGCCCTTCATTCATCATGCAAGTTAAAATTTTGTACAGTGAAAATATATATTTGGGGGGGTCATGACCTCTGTGACCTCCCCACCCGGTGTCCGCCCTTGTCCTGACTGTCATCCAATATCGATCCCAAATAATCAAAACTTTTAACACTTCAAAATGTATCCAAGATTTTAATAATCTAGTAACTATCCAGAATAACCAGAAATCTTAATTCTCCAAAATCGACTCAAGGACGTAATAATTTCAAGATCTTAATCCAATATCGTCAAGATCTTAATTTAATATCGATTCAAGATCTTAATCCAAAATCGATTAAAGTCTTAATAATCAAATACCGATCCTAAACAATCAAAAATCCTAACACTACAATATCGATTCAGGATCTTAATAATCCCATATCAATTCGCGATCTTAATAATCTAATATCTATCCAGAATAATTAGAAACCTTAATATTCCAATATCGATTCAAGGACGTAATAATCCAATATCGATCCAAGGTCTTTATAATCCAATATCGATCCAAGATCTTAATAATCCCATATCCATTCAAGGTCTTAATAATCTAATATCTATCTAGAAGAATCAGAAGTCTTAATACTCCAATATCGATTCAAGGACGTAATAATCCAGTACCGATTCAAGGACGTAATAATCCAGTACCGAAAAAAATCGCTACGATGAAGATTATTAAGCATGAAGTGCGTATGCTAAGACTATTAATTAAGCCTTAAATTAAACTTTGTGACCAAATTAAAGACCACCTGTGGCGACTGTTAATTGATGATGATATTTAGGTTTAGAGAAGGTAGGTAGGTCGATGATATTTCCGTTGGCTTTTCGAGAACGGAGGTAGACAAATTTCATCAATTTCTTAACAGCTTGAGCCCTTGTAGACAAATTTCACCAATTTCTTACCAAGTTGAAGCTTTGCAGACAAATTCCATCGATTTCTTAACGACTTGAACCCTTGTAGACAAACTTCAAAAATCACATGTTCATTAATTTAGAAAAAATATCAATTCACTTGTTAAGAAATTACTTGAACCCTTAAATTCAGATATTCTTATCAAACATAGGTGTAACTTAGTGGTTAAATATAGTGTAAACTGAGGCAGGGGGGGTAAAAATTGTAAGGGTAAAAAGTACGATTTTGCCTGTTTTCTAAAAAAACTGGGGGGCATGTGCCCCTTGCCCCCCAGATTAGCCTATGCTATCAAATGTTGTTTTCCCCCTCCCCAAACCTCCACTTGGGGCGAGATTTTATCATGGAAAAAGAATTGAAAAGTACTGGACACTTGGCTAAAAATAGGAATCGGAAACAAATTGCCTCACTTAAAAGATTTCTGGATCCGCCCTCGACGCATGGCAGGGGTGGCCAGAATGGGATCTTGTATAAATGAAGGATCTCTATGAAGTAGTAGTATAAAAAAAGGGGGGCTCAAGCCTTCCCCCCCCCCCAATTGGATATCAAAACACATTATTTTCTCTAAGGCTGCATCACATAATCTTCTTTGAAGCCACTAGAGCAGCACTACACCATAAGTTTTCATTTGCTACGCTACTGCTATTAAGGTTCAGAACTGCCACAATAGTGCAATCCACAAATTTGTATTTGCAGATTCGACAAATTTTAAAACGTTTAAAATTCGCGGCAAATTGATCAATCTGGCCAAAACTGATCCAAGATTGAAATCTCAATCGCAACCCCACCACTTCCAATTTCTCACGGGAATAAAACCGCAAGAATTTTTCATTTAAAAAAAACAAAACCGTTCAATGAATATTGGGCAATCAAGTATTGATGCATGGTTAAGTCAAAACGGGATCAGAAGATAGCCTTTGACACAGAGGTCAAGCACCTCTTGAGGCCAGGGGAGGTCGCGGACACATTCCGATAGCCACTGATATTTCAGTGTTAAGGAATGGACAGTCGCTTACTGCTACAGCTGATGTTAACTCCTCAAAGAAGTGGAACGGTGTTGATGAACCGTGATAGATTTCCATGCCTATTTCTCGACGGAACTGCTAGCAGCGAGTGGGTCATGCTTATGCCACGTGGACATGACTGTTATCGGAACGACTTTAACCCGCCATGTACAGCGAAAACTCGATAACACGGACCCTGATAACTCAAAATTCTCGGCAAATCGAAAGCGATTCTCATTTCCCCTTTGGATTCCGATAACTCGCAATGAAACC
Source organism: Dysdera silvatica (assembly GCA_006491805.2). Lineage (NCBI taxonomy): Eukaryota > Metazoa > Arthropoda > Arachnida > Araneae > Dysderidae > Dysdera > Dysdera silvatica. The sequence goes on from QLNU02015003.1 coordinate 4,732,422, forward strand.
GTTTGCCCCTTGAATTTTGAGTTAGCCAGGTTCCACTGTATTTCACCTACTGAAGAGACGCCGTCCTCATAATGTACACTAATTTCTCTCATTAATAATTGACAAGGGATGGGAAAAGGATGTCGTTACACCTGCAGTACTAAAAAGAGGTAATACTCGCAATACAGGCTTTTTCCCACTCGCTATCACGTGCCGTTTGCCGATAATACAGAACGAAGTTCCACAAGATTGCGTCAACAAAATCGGAGTTAGATAAACAAACCCGTAGATGAAGAAGTATCAAATATGCAGAGAATATATGCAGTATATATATACGCAATAAAATATGCGCATATAATTAGGGCCAGCTTAATTTGTCCCCAAAATTGAAGCGAAACCTTATCCAACCACTAAAAGAACCACATTTTTTTAGTATGAACCTTGGGTGACTTCTCATGACCTTCTACAACGCCGGGTCGACAATACAGTCGAATCTGGTTAAGACGAACACGCTTAAGACGAATTATTTTTAATACGAACCGTTTTCTGAAGTCCCGTCAGATTGTATAGCATACTACCCTTTCCGGATAAGACGAATTACTGTTAATACGAACAGATTTTCTGTTCCCCTTGGTGTTCGTCTTAACGAGGTTCGACTATGCATACCATTAGAGGCGGATACAGACTTTCATTTTGAGGGGTTCAAGGGCAGAATTTGCCATGGTCTTGGAATAACACCCTTCATTTTTCATAAAAGTTGGAATTTTTTACAGTGAAAAAATATATTTTCGGGGTGAGTCATGACCCTTGTGCCCGTGCTTGCATGCCATTATAATGCGAGGGGGATTTGTCAAAACAAATTGATTGCCAGTTTGTGGGAGATTATGCCCAATATTAATAGTTAAAAATTAGACAAATTTACATTTTTATGACAGTAAATGTTATTATAATTAAACACAAGAAGTAATTAACAAGTCAACAGAAATAAGTCCTGATATTATACTAAATTTCAGATAATCATATTAAATTTCACTCTGAGTCAATGTGATTTAAACCATAATTTGACAAAAAAAAAAGTACTTTTATATCGACCCAACCTCTCAAATATGTTTCACATAAAATTGTACAACTGGACGGAAAGTGCTTCTACGTATAGTAAATTCAATCTAAGGATATCTATAGAAAAACGTTCGAACACCAGAGAAAGAAAGCTTACACCGTCTCGAACAGTTCAGCTTCTTATCTCATGTCCATTTCACTCACAGTAAACAACAATAAATACCTACAGCACAAAATAGATTTTGAATTTCGTTATTTAGAGACATAGCAAAGCTGAGAAATTTTTTTTTTTTCCTTTCGACATTTCCAAGTACATTCCTTCAGGGAAAAAAAAAAGAAAAAAAGTGGAGTTAATTGAAATAGCACCTAACTTGGCATCCCTCCCAGCAACTGTCCAAGTTATTTTCACTCGTGCAAGACTACTTTTATCAGTTTCCAGTATTTCCAAAGCGTGAGAAAGTTAGCGATTTTCGTCTCGATTACGTCACCGAAAATAGCAAAATTAGACTACTTTTTTAGCGGACGTACATACAGTGAAATCACGATTTTACGTCCTCGCATGAGTTTTTTTCCGCTTCGTGCGTTTTCTGGCATGGTACAGATTTTCTTTGTAATCAATCCTCTGAAAAGTGCAAAACAGGGGCGTTTCATTGTACGTATCGTCGGCACCATGTTAAATTAACGAATGTGACAATCTCATCAATTTCTGCTTTTCACATGCTCCCCACCTGCAACTACTAACCTAAAATAATATATTAATAGCAATGGCATATTGTGTATAAGCAGTGGCGCAGGCAAGGCTACCTTAAAATGGGGTTTCTAAGATTGTGTGGAAGCACCCTCCCTCGGAGCGTGCATAGGACGTAGACAAAGAGTCCTATGTTGTCGACTGGTTATTCGTACTGATAATACATCATATAAAAAAATAATAATAATAATTATAATATTAAGAGACTCTACTTAAAATTAGCAAGTACAGTGGAACCTGGTAAAATGAAAACTTGGATAAGGCGACCGTTTTTTATAAGAGAGAACTGGTAGGGATTTAGTCACGCCTATACAGGAGTCTATCGTATATAGTGACCACCTGTCTATGGTGACCATTGCAGTCTAATCCCAAGAGTGGTCACTTTAGGGCGGTTCCACTGTTTATACCCTGAATTTTATTTACGCGATAATTATTTAATTACACTTAACTAATTAGAAGAACTTAGGGTATTACAAAATACCATTTATATTTGAGGCAATACCACAGCGCGATATTGTTCAAAACTCTAACTCAAATACAATTACAAACTTCAACTATCTGTGATTAAGTATCTATAGATCTATAGTCAAAAATTATGTTACGAAATTTCATCATATGCAAACAAACAAAAAATAATAATAAAAAAACTCATTTGGAGGGTATTATGAGACAATAGGGTAATATGGAATAGAGCTTTAAAAAAGAAAATTGGTGACGATATTTTTGAGGGTTAAACCAAACTGCTTAGAAGACTTTTAGATGAACAAGACGCTGGTTCGCCCGAAATAGGCCTTGGTTCCTCAGCATTTTGAGGATCGCCATAATCATAGTTAGGTTCAGATCTTTACATTATTGTAAAAGCAAAAAAAATCTTCACTGGAAAGGACAGTCCTATTTAGAGAAAATATTCCAGTGGCTTTAAAGCCATTAACCAGTGGCGGACCTGGCGGCCGCCAGAGGCCCCGAGCTTGAAAAATTCCTAATTAAAAATTGCCACAACACAAAAAGCGAAAAATGAAATATTTAATAATAATTACGTACTCTACGTTTATAAGCACAGCACGCTCTTTTATTAAATTATAGCTAATTTGAAATCACATTACTTTAACAATGAGTGCAGAACGATTAAATGCTACCGTCATAACTGTAGTTTCCCCATATAATATTAAATAAGCGAAATATGAGAATTAAATAAAATTAAATTATAGTGGCGGAAACCAATAACGCCATTTTTCTTATAAAAAAGCTGAGAACAACTTTCATTTGACCTCTAGGCATGCACCTTAATACTTATTCCGAATATATATATATATATATATATATATATATATATATACATACACACACACACACACACACACACACACACACACTTCAGTGCGATAATGAGAAAAGGTAATTGACGAGAAGAGGAAATTGCTATGTACTATATAATTTTTTTTTTTTTTTTTGCCACCCACGTATTAATTACAGCTCAAACTAGAGCTTATGTAATTTTGGAGAAAAAGAGACGCTTTCCCCATCCTGGATTCGAACCAGGGTCCCTCCGGAAAGGAACTGTTGTTACATAATATTTTCAGGGCGAAAATCGGAGCTTCTATATAAACCTCTGAGGGAGTTTGTCCCGTCTGATTGTATTAATTTTTCAAAATTCCTTTAAACTATTATTTTAAAGAATTGATCCTTCTTACAGAACAAATGAAACTAAAACGGAAAAGAAAGTGGGTGTTCGTATTATCAGCAAAATCTATGGATTATGGGATGGCGGATTTACCACTTTGCCGCCCCTAGGCTATTTTCCGCCCCTTCCGTCCCCTTCTCAATCAGTTATAAAAGCACAACAATTGTTACATTCAATATACGCCAATAACTTTTGTATTGACAATAAATATGTTGAAAAACAAACTCATAAATTGAAACATAAACATTAAACAATATTAACTTATATTGAAACACTATTTATTTTTGGTATATAATAAATCAAATTCAATTTTATTGAAATAAATTTTAATTTTAGCAAAAAATAAAAGCCCATCGAACACTGGTATTTAAATGGAAAGCATGACGTCTAGCTTTCTTCTCGGCAAAACATCTGATTATATCATCGTATGGTATTGATTTTGTTATATCAGACTCAATACACAAAATTTTGCCGCCCTAGTCTATAGCCTAGTATAGCCTATTGGGAAATACGGCACTGGATTATCGGTGCATCATTATTATTGGAGTATTTATGAATGAACATATATCGTTTGGGTATACATACCAGGACGTAAAGGGTCCAACCGAAAATTGTAACTACTGCTTATTCTATTTATGAAGACTATTTATTCTATTTATGAAGACTATTTATTCTATTTATGAAGACTATTTATTCTATTTATGAAGACTATTTATTCTATTTATGAAGACTATTTATTCTATTTATGAAGACTATTTATTCTATTTATGAAGAAGACTATTCTATTTATGAAGAAGACTATTCTATTTATGAAGAAGACTATTCTATTTATGAAGAAGACTATTCTATTTATGAAGAAGACTATTGAAGAAAGAGAGCGTTGTTTCCTGTCCTCATTCGTCTAGCGGTCCAAGACACTCCGGGCTAAACGGAGGGACCCTGGTTCGAATCCAGGATGGGGAAAGCGTCTCTTTTTCTCCAAAATTACATAAGCTCTAGTTTGAGCTGTAATTAAAACGTGGGTGGCAAAAATTATAGTATAATAAATTCCCCCACGAAAACTCACAAAAATCTCGCCCCGGAGGCTTTCTTGTGTTGACCATATTTGGCAATTGTGTTATCCCTGCGGAGGGTAATAATACCTTAACATCTTTACATACGGAGAAAGAGAGCGTTGTTTCCTGTCCTCATTCGTCTAGCGGTCCAAGACACTCCGGGCTAAACGGAGGGACCCTGGTTCGAATCCAGGATGGGGAAAGCGTCTCTTTTTCTCCAAAACGAATAAAGCTCTAGTTTGAGCTGTAATTAATACGTGGGTGGCAAAAATTATTGTATAAGAAGACTATTCTATTTATTAAGAAGACTATTTATTCTATTTATGAATAATAATAATTATATAGATTAAATAAGAGAAAAATCGATATTTCGAAGCGTAATATGACATCTCAAGTGATATTAAAAAGTTATAAATGATAAAGGAAGTTTGCAAGAACATTTGCAAAGAATACTAGTATATGTTGTTAAGAAAGGAGAAGTAAGAAGATAAATAATCAGAAGTGTTGATAAATAAATAGCCAGAAGTGCTATTGAATAATAGTTCGAAGTGTATAAAGAGAGTGGAACTTTTCCTAATGTAGATATTATTTCGAAAATATATATTTAACAGTACTGATATTAAATGAAAAGTCCTTGCTCAGTTTTAAAACGTGTTAAAAACTATCTAAGGAGTACGATAGGAGAAGACAGATTGAACAACATGGCCATATTATACCTAGAACAAAGAATTTTGGATGAAATAGACACTGAAAAAATAATTGATGAATCTTCCAAAGAGAAATCAAGACACAAATTCATAGAAAACATTTTTTTTAAGAACTTGGGGAACTTAATTAATGTTAATTTTTTTAAAATAAATTGTGATTTTTCTTGAAACGTTGAGTTTATTATTAGTTACATATTGCCGGTTTAAGGAACTCACTAAAAATCTAATACTGAAATCTTTCCGAAAAAATCATCAGTTCTGTACACTTTTTTTTTTAGCTTGCAGCACCGTAGCTACTATGCATTAGCGCTCAGTTGGCGCGTGATACCGTTAGCAGACGGGTTAGTCCATTGCAGTTTAGGGAAGGCCGTCTTGGAGGAACTGGTTTTTCCCGCGCGAAAAACCAGTTTCGGCAAGACGCCCTTCCCTAAACTGCAATGGACTAACCCGTCTGCTAACGGTATCAGGCGTCAGGTCTGCGCGAACGCACAATAGATGATCTTGCACCCCTAGTAGAACCGTCCGCTGCCCCTCCCCCCCTTAGTTTTGGGCATATTCTCCTCTGTGAATTATTTCAGCTGATTTTACTCCCTTCCTTGCCTGCACCTCTGACGTGAAGCTTACACACCACTCCCTAACTACGGCCCTGGATCTAAGGGCCTCTAATAGGCTTAATCCGCCTCTGCCATTAACTGCCATGTAGCCACTTTGAACTTTGAGGTAAGCTCGACCAAACAGTTCCATCATGTCTCACACACTCAAAGGTAATGTGCTGTGCCTTATAACTGTTCTCACTTAATCGCTATAAGATTTCAATTGACCCACGAAACTCTTATCAAGGGTTTGAATCTTACGTGAGCAGTGGTGTGGTGAGCACCACTGCTCACATAAGCAGTGGTGCGGTAAGCAAACGAGAGTGACATGATTGACCATTGTTATGTTGATCAGAACCAAGTTGCGGTGATTCAATGTCTATACTGTGGCCTCTGTATCACCTACACCTGGAATATAAACCCGATAAGAACCTCATAAACAACATAAAAATAATAAAGACTCAACAGAAAAGTTCGAAAGAACGAGTAGATGATTCTACCATAGTTTTTTTTTTTTCCTAAAATAAAAGTCTATTAAAAGGGGTAGTAAATATTTTGTCGGGTTGTACAGAACAGTAGGATTTCGTGTCGCGTATTATGAAATACTGCTATTCCATATAACTCGACACGTCATCTTGGAAAAAAACAAACACCCTCTGTTTATTGGGATGAGTTGTGAACACAAAAACGAGGATTACATGAAAAACTGTTGGCATTTGGGTGTACACTATGCTTAGTTTTAATGTAAGCATGTCACTTCTAATAATGAATAAGCAGTATTGAAAACTTATCTTTTGAAATTTTCCAAAGACAGAAAACAAATCTTTATTCATGCGGCGCGCCCTGATGCCTGAAGATAAACGATATGTTCTGATGGGCACTCTGAGATCGTTCTGAAGTAGTTTATGATATTGCCTCTTGGAGGCGGCACATTACTAAAGAGAAAGCTTAGTATTCCATATTAGCCGACTATTCCATAATACCCGAAGTTCCTCTACTTTATCATGAAAGTTTCGGTTGTGTTTTATGGCGAAAGGATAGCTAAGATTATGTAGAGCCTGGGCATAGCAATCTAAGGAATCCGAACCTCCGTCGCTTAGGGCCACAAACCCTGGGCAACGGATCAGTATAAAAACGGCAAACATTCGCCACTATTTCAATTGAAGCCGGGGTTCTCTGCGTGTTACAGAAATGCGTCCTTGCTATGTTCCTGTAGTGAAAGAACTAATGCAAGAATACTTTCTGCAAGAAATAGCTTCTAGAAGTGAGACGGGCTCGAGTTCAATAACTCACATTATTTTCGGGTTCAGGCGGGCCCGGGCACGTCTTTCCATTCCCGGATCGATTCAGACACTTACCGACGGGAAGGCTTGGTGGCAAAAAAGAGCTTCAGCACTAAACGGCTCATTCTGGATACTTATTGTAGAAAGCTCACTAGGCCATAGCGGGCAAGCGCATGTGCCGCATGTGAGCGCAGGAGCAATCCTTCTGCGCACATATGCAGAGTACTTTTATAAATAAATCAGTACTTACCTGAATCACAGAGACCGAACTGGGGAGACCCCACAGAACCCTCGCTCGTCGCTTCGCGACTCATGCCGTTTCACTCACATTCGATGTGCGCTGTCTGAATCAGTATATGTTTATAAATATAAATTATAATTATATCCCCTTGCCCAGGGATTTATACACCCCACCAATTTAATGCGCACGATTATATATTTATTATATTATATTTAACGAACCCATAAAAACGATTACGTAAAACTACACTTTGAAGCGCCTCCATTTTTGTTCCCAATAAACATTAACGGCGTGCAAACAGAGGGCAGAAAACGTACGCAGGCGGCAAGCGGCAACCTTGGCGCCGTTGAAAACGTTGGCGTTCTTGCCAGTTTTCGCCGCTCGACGCCAAGTGTCTGAATCGATCCGAAATGGAAACATGCGGCACCGGGCTCAACGGGCGGATGCAACTGAAGCCGAAAACTAATTTTCGTATATCGAAATTCTCCAAAGAATACAATTATGTGATTCGTTTTCGAGGATTGTAGAAATCTGCGTGTATATGAAAATTCGAAGGAAATTGAATAGTAGTAGCCTAGCAACTTTTTTAAAATTTAAATTGTACGTCAAAGGGTTGAAATTAGATTTAAAGTTTCGGGCTCGAGCTCAAATTTCCACGAAGTATTTTGAGCTTGGGCGGACCTCGAAAAATAAGACAGAACTTAGCTTCTACCTCAAGGGTGGATCAAGAAACTGTTTCGGGGGCAAGGGGGTCCCCCCTGGTTCGACTGTGTTTTACCTACACCCAAGATTTAAATGCGTATCTAAATATATGCGCATTTTAAATGTTTAAACATATGTGCATTTTAAATGTCTAAACATATTTAAAATTAAAAAAATACGGTGACAGTGATACAAAATTCTTTTATTTGGAGGCAAGCCTGCGTACAGTATTTCGCAAAGGGGGTTTTACTGAAAATGGGGGGCGGGGTGGTAAAAGATTTTTTTTTCTCTCACGAAGAATTTGTAACAACATTGTATAATTTTTTTTTTGGGGGGATTAACCCACAAAGCCCCTCTTTGTGCAGGGCCTTGATTAGTGGGATAAAGGGATAGGTAAGGACTCAAATCTGTCTCTAATACTTTCATTTCATCGTCCGTGAATCAGACATTTTGTGAGTTATATAAAAGATATCAGCAGGATCAGCAGACAAGAGACAAAGGTGACGGGCCACATTGCTGACACTGTTTACATTTAGTCCTTAACCCTGGTAGATTGCATTAATAACGTCCATTAAAAAAATTTGCGTTGTCCATGAACCTGATAGTGACTACGTTTTCATTCCACGAGGAGAAAAGGAACCATATTTGGCAAAAGAACAATAAAATTTGGCGCGCCATGTTAGAGACCTTCGTCAGTTACTTTTCCAATGCAGCTTGAACAGTTCAAACGCTTCGCAACTACCCTTACATCTTGTACACGTTCGCACGAGGACGCGGACGTGCCGACTCAACAGAGAGAGAAAAAAACAATGTTGACGGTTTTCAATTTGTTAAATTTTGGACGTGAAAGAAAAATTATATCCATGACAATGTATTGTTCAACCTTAGAAAACAACAGCCCAATTTTTTCCTCCACGTGAACAAGCGGTTTAACCTTTCGTACATACAGGAATAATCTACATAGCATCCAATGTCGTACTTCCATTTGTGAGACACGTGCTTAACCTGTAAGTGTCGGGCTCGAACTACAGTAGTCTAGTCTGCACCTGAATAGACATTGTTCGCCGAGTGTGTGATTAATGAGTCATGGGCGGTTTAACTTGTCATTAGATGTCGCTTTCATCGCTTAACAAAGCGCGCGCAAAAGCCTCTAATCAGATTTCCGAATTATTTTTTGGACCCATGACTCCTTTCACTTCTCAAAAATCAATCGTTGATGGCTCCCAAGTGTACAAAACACATGTAATAAATATTTTCCTAGACGTAATATGTCTTGTAAAATGTTTGTCAACGACGTCGCTAGGCCCCTAAGAGACGCGGCGCACAATTTGAAAATCCCTGCTGCATACCATATATATATATATAGGGTCTCGAATTCGATACCGAGATTGCAATGCTTTTTTTTTTTTTTTTCAAGCCAAATAAAGTCATTCCCTATATAAACAAACTCAGAATGTGCATTAACTGAAAATGAGCTACTAAAATAAGGGGGCGAAATGTTTAATAGTTGGTAGTTCGATGATCATGAAAAATGAAAGCGTTTTTCCGTCACTATATAGCAGGAGGTTTGAACCTTTTTTTTTTTTAAGCCACAACTTTCTTCACCTCTAATAAATTGTCGATGGTTCCCCAAGTTATAAAAACGTTCAAAACACATGTTATAACTATCTTCATATAACATATCATATGAAATGCTAGTCAGAGAGCGTTCAAGTATTACGTAAGCAATATTTTGGTCATTTTATAACCACTTCCCCCACCCTGTAAGCAAAAATTAACATCGGCTAACATAGGAAAACACGCACAACAGCAACAACCCCCTCCTTCCAAAAGGTGCTTACGTAATGCTTGAACTCTCCCATATGCTGAAACTTCACAAGTGGGAGGGGGATTACAGAGCCACTGTTTTACATATATTCAAAATTTCATCACCCCCCACCCCCGGTTCACCAGTGGTTATTATATGGTATAGTCTGGATTATCTCATTGCAGAGCGATAAGCCTGGGGGGATTACGGAGCTACAACTCCATATATTCATATCTATACATATACAAAATTTCATTACAATGGAGGAGCGGGCTACAGCCTTCGTCAACATCCCCTATATACATCAGTGCTCCCAAAATGGTTCCATTAATCTTTTCTAAGACAGTTTACCAGATCAATATTGAGAGCGACTTTTATAGGAATTCGATGGATATGAAAAACGTTTAAACGCATGTCAATAATATTAAAGTTCGAAGAATGGGCTTCTCCATTGAATGGATTCGTTACCGATAATCCATTGAGTAGTCCGTGAACGTAGCACTTTAACTGGCGTGCAAAGTTAAGGCTTTTAAATATGAACCCATAAATTGAAACATTTTCAACCGAACACAAAGTCCACTTCACAACGGGTACTACCCAGAAATGCAGACAGATGCAGTCTGCGGATGGCACGTGAAACAGAATACAAAACACTCAGACACAAGTCCTATTCGAAAAACGTCATCTTCAATGTTTGGGTTATAAATAACTATGTCCGTTCTTGAATATTACGAAATACCAGTGCGCACATATTATCGCTTGCCGATTCATAAAAGTGAAGTCACTTTCTCGCGATAACTAACCTCTCATTTGAATCCTATCTTTAATGTAGCCAATTGTTGTACTGTCGTTCAGTTTCTCCTCTCTCTCTCTATATATATATATCTCTCTCACCCATTAAGTCGCATAGCAATTGGTCCACACAAGTCTATCCTGAGCAATTCGTTTCCACGTCACCCCAACCTGTTTTCTTATTTCATCCACCCATCTAGTTTGAGGACATTTTGCAGGTCTTCGTTGGTCTCTTGGAATCCAGTTGAGAATTTCAGTAAACTATGGTTGTTCAGTTCTTTTTTTAATATGCCCAGCCCATCGCCATTTCAGTCCTTTTACTTTAACAATGATGTCCTCTACTCTAGTTTGCTCTCTCACCCAAGTGTTTCTTTTTCGATCTCTCCTAGTTATTCCAAGCATGCACCTCTCCATGCTCCTTTGCGTTGTCTGTAACTTTCGTATTGCTCCAACTGTTAGACTCCATGTCTCTGATCCATAAGAGAGGACTGGCAATACACACTGGTTGAAGACCTTTCTTTTTAGACACAAAGGCAATTTCCCCTTCAGGATAAAACTGTTTCTTCCAAATGCACTCCAGCCAAGTTTAATACGTCTGTTGAGTTCTTTCATAATGTTGCCATCCATTGAAATCAGCTGGCCAAGGTAAATATATGAATCAGCAATTTCTAGCTCAATGTTGTCAACTTGTATTTTTGTTTCCTCTACAAAATTATTGAACATGATCTTAGTTTTTTGTAGGTTCATCTTGAGTCCAACTTCTTTACTTCTAGTTGAGAGCTCCTGTACCATGTCTTGGAGTTCTAATGGGTTCGTTGAAAAAATAACAATGTCATCAGCAAACCGCAAATGATTTAAATATTCACCATTTATTTTTATTCCCTTGTTATTCCAATTTATCAGCTGAAAAATCATCTGTAAAGCTGAAGTAAAAAGTTTTGGAGAAATGGTATCTCCCTGCCTCACCCCTTTGCCAAGTTTGATAGTTTTGGTATCTTTATGTAACCGAAATTTTGCACTTGCATTTTTATACACACGTTTCACCATGTCAATGTACACATCCTCGATGTCTGCTGATCTTAAAGAGTTGATGACTGCTGATGTTTTAATAGAGTCAAAGGCCTTCTCATAGTCAACAAATGCCATACACAATGGAAGTTAATATTCATGTGTTCTTTCAAATAATTCTCTTAATATTTGAATATGGTCTACTGCAGAGGTTTTCAACCTTTTGCAGTCCAAGGGTCAATTTTGCTTATTCTTGCAGGCCCGCGGGCCGCACTACTGTATCAGCAATATTAGGACTGAACAAAAGCGGCTCGAGAGGTGAGCCCCTCCCCACTGGATCAGCCTTTATTTACATTTTTTCCTCAGGTCTATATTAATTTTGCGTGCCCACCCAAAAGTATTTTCTAGATCCGCCACTGGCATACGCGTACGCAGAAAGTTCGTAAGGATGTTATAGGCTCAATGGAGAGCTGCAACTGAGATATTCCTATGTTAAATATGGGAGTGTTGCAAACGCTCATCAAACACCCCCCCTGCGTACGCCAATGGCCTCTGGGACTATAAATATATATAATTGAAAGTAGTAGTGTATATTTTTGTAAGTACTGGTGTTTTAATTAGTTTTATAAAGGCCACCATTACTTAATTTGAACCACATACCCCAAGGTATGGAACGGCTGAGGAAAATGACTTATATTATTCTCATACTTTACTTTGTTTTAAATGGCTGCGCAATCAACATTGGAGGGAAAGCTTAGCTTGAAACGTACATTGCACACTGCCATCATGAAGTTTAATAATTTTAGCCGTAACATTTTAACCCACAATAAAGGGCTTATGGGTCTTCTGTTCATTTGAAGCAACGATGTCCTTCCTCTGATTTAAACTAACCACAGTTAACACCAATAAAGTCAACTATTTATAACTGGGAGTTATAAATAGTCATCGTGTTCTGACGATGATAGCCACGTGCTACAGAAACAGCTGTTAATAACGATTTTTATTAATTAACTGCACCAATGAATTTTTGCGCAGTATTTCTTCCACTGGATTAGTGCAATGTGTCGCCAACAAATCGAGTTATAAATAGTGTATAACCGCGAACAACTGGGAGACGTAGAAGTGGAAACGTCGTACATAATCCCGCAAACTACGCATTAGTGGATTGACGACAGCGTCCCGATGTTTACACCGTCGAGTGGATGGATGCGATGTCGTATTAACCGGTCGTAACCAAAAGTTGTAAAAATCGATCGTCGTAAATGGGGTATACACAAAAACCTTTGCTTCATAATGATCTATACAGCAAAACCAATATTTGTCAGAAATTGTCAGCAGTTATTAAACTTTGTTTCAGAATAGAAAAATATTTTCCAGAAATTGATCAACTTCTTTAGAATAAAAAAATATGTCAGAAAATTACTAAACTTCTCTTTGGAATGAAGGAAAAGATTTGTGAGAAGTTACTAAACTTTTTTTGGAAAAGAAAAATATTTGCCAGAAATTACTGAACTTCTTTAGAATAGAAAAATATTTGTCAGAAAATTACTAAACTTCTTTTCGGAATGAAGAAAAAGATTTGTCAGAAGTTACTAAACTTGTTTCGGAAAAGAAAAATATTTGCCAGAAATTACTGGACTTCTTTAGAATAGAAAAACATTTGTCAGAAAATTACTAAACTTCACTTTGGAATGAAGAAAAAGATTTGTCACAAGTTATTAAACTATGTTTTAGAATGGAAAAAGATTTGCCAGAAATTACTGAACTTCTTTAGAATAAAAAAAATATTTGTCAGAAAATTTCTAAACTTTTTTTTTTAAATGGAGAAAAAGATTCGCTACGGGCTGGATTCGATTCCCAGTAAACGTGGTTGTGTGTAAAGGCATACTGGTTTGGAGGTTACGTTAAATTGTCGGTCCCATCCGAAATGACCCTTCGTACGATCTCGAGGCGCAAAGGAGTCAAAAGAGGAGCTTGATCCTTCAGTAAATGACATGATCAAAAAATATTTTTTAAATGTTCAGGAAAAACAGTGATATTGGTAATAACAACAGCAATGTACATTCAATGTGTAATATATTATACGGTTACACATTGTGAACTATAGTTCGATTGTATATATTGAATTGTTTAACTTAACTTAATGCAAAATATATATATATATATATTTATTTATTTTATTCGGTACGTTAGAAATAGAAGTTAAAAATTAATTTACCGCGGAGACTAATACTTTTAATTGAACCTAATGGAAGTTTAAAACCACTTTAGTCGGAAACTTAAAGCTCATTTGTTCAAGTTAACTTTAAAAGGTTTATTTTTTACGGGGGTTTCTTGTCAGCCGTCAGATCTTTACAAGATTGTCGGAACGACTTGTGGTCTTAAACAGAATTAGTCATTTAAATAGAAAATCCTCTTTCGGCCGTATTTTATAAAAATTAAAAATCCATTAGGAAGAAAATATTCGAGTGTCTTTGAATTGGTTTTAGAAACTTTTGCACTTAATATTCATTATCGGCTTCCGTGATTTTAAATCATTTTTAAAACTAAAACAAAATCATTTGTTCTCTATTAATATAAAGTAAATAAATTACGCAAACACATTCTATAATACTTAAAAGTCTGTGCACACGGGGGGGAGGGATATAACCCCCCCCTTTGAACTATATTATTTGTTGCAAAATCAAGTACCTTAGGAGAGAAACTTTTCTCTCTATATCAACACTCTCCCTTGTGTTTACCATTCTTCTTTTTTAAATCTTGTGTGCCGACTTCTTAATAAAAATATATTTTTTTCTTCTTAAACATTAATATTCACGTTGACGTAACTAGTCTAGTTCTATCTAGGGAGAACTAAACTTTTTCTGGGACAAAAAAAAATATAATAATCTTCGCAAATGGATATGAAAAAGAATATTTTTTGTTACAAGCGCGGATATATATAATATGTATATTATCATCATATACAGCCAACGTCCATTAACTGTGCGAAAATTCCTTCAAGTAATGGTAAATGGTCATATAGCAGAGTTGTTCAACATGCGGTCCGCGGATCACAATCCGGCCCGCCGACAACTGTTTGAAATAAAAAAAAAATCCCCAAAATTTTAATTTTTAGAAATCGGGAAAACCGCATGGGTGACCCCTTTCCACATCGCAAGTTAACAAATAAATAAAAGGAAGAAATTCAGAAGAAAGGCTTTTTGAAATTAAGTTTTAAAAGAAGCAGATGGCCCGCGAGAGCCGTGAAAAATTTTTAAGCGGCCCGCTGCCCAAAAATGTTAGACAGCTCTATATAAAGTAACAACTATAACAAAGCTCTGATTTTTAACAAAGCTCTGATTTGTTATAACCAAGTTTAACTGTCTGTGTATGTATATATATACATATATTTTAGATACAACTTCAGATATAATTTCTCCAATACATATAGGAGGTAAAATCAGCCTAATTTTTTAAAACAAATAAATAAAGAAAAAATAAAGAAAAATACCAGAGGCATATTATTAAATTTTCATCCCCAGACAGAGGCTGTATATAGCCTTCCTCGTCCTCCTTTACAAAAATGAAGGAACATTCGTGAAAAAAAAAATAAATAAATAAATAACGTGCATCATATTCTTTTTGTAAGTAAAAGTGATTTTTCACATAGTTATTCAAACTAATATTTTGACGATTAATTTTACATAATTAATAATTTATTTTTATTTTTATTTTTCAGTTCCCAGCAGCTGTACTTTATGTGCTTATTTAGAAATCCATCACTAAATACAGGGCCGGATTAAGGTTTCGTTTGGCCCTGGACAATTTTTTTTCTGGGGCCGTTGTAGTATAAATTAAGTTTGTGTAATTACGACAGAGCCTGTAAGCCCACGTAAGTCTGTGTATATAACGAGGATTTCGAGACTAACGAAAATGCTCGCTAAATCGGTTCTGGAATTTAAATTTTAAACTTCAAAAATAAAGTCGGTGCAAGTAACATATTTACATGCAATATACATGAAAAAAAAATTCTAAAATTCGATAAAAAATTCTAAAAACGATAAAATTACTGCCCTGGTAATAAGGTTCAATTGCCAAAGATTTTGAAGCAGTGTTGAGACTTCATCGCGCTGGGCCCCGCTCGAAAGAAAAAGCTGGCCCCTAGACATTTATCCTACTTGTCTATACGATAATCCGGCCCTGACTAAATAGTACATTTTTTTAAAGGTATTTTTATACAAATTTCTTTCGCAGAAAAGTACATTTTTTAAACATGTCTTTATACAAATTAAATTCCTTTCGCACCCACGATGCTATTGGTTCAAATTAAGACTTCTAAACATTGAGCAGCAATTCAAGCATTAAAGTCGACCTTGTAGCATTGTCGTCGTCTCTTCTTTTTATCTGAAACTTGTGCGGCAAAATAGATTTTAACCGGAACAAAATATTAATTCGCATAATCAATCTCCCTTTTTTCTAAGATAATGAGAATATCATTTTTATCTATACGTGAATGTTGAATTATTTTCGCAGAAACGTAGTTTTTAAAATTAAATTCCGAAAGTTTAGAAACACTTACGAAAAAAAAAGTGACAGAAGCCATTTTTAAAATGTTGTTTTGCAAGCAATTATTATTTTAATTTTGCGTATATGCTTTTAATCAGATTTTGTCAAAATTATTCTACAAAAGAGTCGTTGGTCAATTACTATGGCATAGCTTGGTTGAAAATAAGTTTCTCATGACGTGTAATCTGTAGTTTTAAGTGGACTACAGCCTAAAACAATGAACAACCCGCAGCTCCAATTTGTCTGACCTTTCAATCGATATGAATGCTATAATATGACAACTAGAATCTAACCAAAACATTTTTTTCCAGCGTTGGTAGGCAGAATCTACTTACGTTACATTACGTATACGTTATACATATATGACGAACGTATACGTTACGTTATACCTAATCCTACTACATAAAACAGTTGAAGGGTAGCTTCCGAGTTTCTGAAGCTCCTAGTTCCGCCAAATACTTTCCAAAGCAGATTTCTTTATTAGAAACAAAGTTTAAGGACTATTGCATAGAAAGAAGCTTCAGAATTATTAGTTCATCCAAACTTTATAAACCATTGCCTCAAAATTTGGGAAGTCATTACACCAGAACTTTGAAGACCACTGGAGATTATTTTATGGAAACTTTAGAGACACGTTGCATTGAAGCTTTGCAAGGCCACAGCAATGTGGCTTCAGTAGCTATCGTGTTGAAGCTTCACAGACTATTATGTCGAACCTTTCGAAAACATTGCATTGAAGCTTCACAGACTATTATGTCGAACCTTTGGAAAACATTGCATTGAAGCTTTGCAGGGCCATAGCATTGTGGCTTCAGTAGCTATCGTGTTGAAGCTTCACAAACTATTATGTCGAACCTTCGGAAAACATTGCATTGAAGCTTTGGAGACCATTGTGTTGAAGCTTGAAAGATTACTGTAATAAAGCGTTGACATTGGCTGTTTCTATCGCTGAATGCTACGTTCTTATAGGGTTCGATGTTGTTTAAAATAGTAGATTTTCTAAGGTAATGGCCCAGAACACAAAGAGTAGTTACAAATAATTGCCACTCGTGTGCACAGATTCGGATAGATACAGCATACCCTTACCCACCTCATTACCACCACCATGTTTTCATCCTTCAATACCTTTTTCCTTTTTACGTGGTATCTGACTGCTAGCTCACCATGGATAATGCAACCATCATTGTCCAAGTTTACAAAATCTCATGCATGCAATCTTAAAAATTATAAACTAACGCTGAAAATTTAACAAGTTGGGAAAAAATGAAAAAAAAATATATATATTAGCTACTAGACACCCCTTCTTTTAGTGTTAGGCTCAAAACAAAATTGAAAACGCAGCTTCAATAACTCCATTGTGGATCTCGGGGGGGAAAAAAACACGGAAACGTACGTGATTATACGCGGCCGAAAATCACAATGAAAAAGACTAAATTGCATTCGTTAACTATTTTACCGTATAAGGTTCCGAAGCTTGAAGGCAGGTGTTCAATGGAACTCACTGCCTTCGGGCGACAAGTGAGGCGGGAGGGAAGGTGGAATGAAAAATAGGGTTTTCTTGCTTCCTGGAGCGCTTTTAGTCGCTCCATCGGGTCAGACCGACAGACAACCCAACTTTTTCACAACCCCAGCACCTAACCAGCGGGATTATTACTAATGTACTCCAACCTGGTCTCCACTAGCAGAAATGAACGAACTACAATATTTTTCAGAGACTTTTCAGTAGAAAGAGGTAAGTTTTTTACGAAATTCGAAGACACATCAACAGGTTTTGATATGTTGATTTTGGAACAACAAAAGACGAAATTTTATACGGAGTAATTCAATAAATGATATTTAACTACGCAATATAAATACCAAATAGGCAAGGCAAACATAAAATTGAATGAAATGAAAAGATTTTATAAGAAAGGAAATTTAATCTTCAACTTGAAATCTTACAAGGGAAGGGCCCGAGCTGGACGACGCCAATTTTAATGGGAGTGGTCTCATTTGAAAGCTGTCAAAAAATTGTTAGACATATATTGGAGCGTTTTTCAGCATACGCCTTAATATAGATGTCAGGGGCCAAAGAAGGGCAAAATTTGGGGCATTTTTGAAGATTTCAAACGGCTGTATCTCGGTTAAAATTTAGAGCTAAAAATTAAGTTTTGATGCATTATATGCATCTTTCAAATATATCGAATACATGTTTCAGGATTTTTCGGATACAACATTATTGAATCTAATTTTTCAATTCTGAACATCGCCTCTATTATTGATATCCATTAAAAGACTTATTAGCAATTCGGCGAAATCATTGGCGATATTTCCAGAAAGACGTTCAAAACCGGCTTGCTCTTATTATGTCACCTGTACCTGTAAGAGCAGAGAGAGATATATTTTGCGGCAAACATAGTAACTAACATTTGCATTTTTTCTGCATATTCTTGCAGTAAAATTTAACATGTATTATTTGATCAGAATAAAAAATTATCCGATTTTTTTTTATATTTTTGAGAAATCTGTTTTTGTTTTTGTAAGTAACAAATATTCACTTTCGCTAACGTTCTTTGCAACTAAAGTCATAATAATTGTCAAGACGTTAAAATTTCCTACACAAGTTTTCTGTAACTTAATATCAATCTGAATAAAACGTATAAACGTAGTTCATATCGTTCAAACACACATATACATTACTCATACACAACATGCTCATCCTATAATTTAACGACACGAAAAAAGAATGGAAATTATTTCTGTAGAATAATGCAAATCTTTTACTATTCCAAAAAAACCCCGAGCGATACATGATGAAGAAAGTAGTACACTCTAACGCAGTGACGCACCCACGGGGGGGGGAGGAGCGATGGTGCCCAGAATCTAAGGGCCAGGGCTTGGGTTGACCAAACGGAAAAATTATTTTGATATTGCTCTTGAAAAAAAAAAATTGCACAGAATACAACCGTCTTACTAATTAATATGATGTTGAAAAAATTTCTCGGTTTTAACCCACCACACACACATACATACACCTTTGAAAAAATTCTGTGTGCCACTGCCCTCCTCCCTCCCTCCCTCTTCGGAGAATTCTGAGTGGTCCGCTGTTCTGATGCAAGGTAGTTTTTGGGGTATTACTAATGTGACCGTTTATTTTTTTCCTCAAAACGGGACATACGGCGTATGTCCCGTTTTGAGGGAAAAAAATAAATGGGACATCTACTAATTTTTCGGTAATAGTATGTTATTCAAGAAAACGCATATTTCTTCATAGTTTTTATTTATTCATAAAAAGAACTGGAATGAACGTATGAAAATAAATAATTTATATGGTCTTATATTTTTCTGAGGAACAAATTCATTAGATAATTGACAATAATGTCTGATGTTTCGCTCGGTTGGTTTTGAAATTCTAGAAGTTTGACTTGTGTATGATAAGAAGAAGCGAACTAAAACAGGGAATATTTTCATGGACCCGTGAATTAAAGCATGAGTTAATATAGTAACACAGTTACATTCGCTGAGGCGGTCTTTTAATTCAGATATTACTATTGGCGCTAACATATTTACAACAATAGCTTCTGTTTTCGTACGAGCATATCTAAAATTCTGTTCAAAACATGTTTGAATTAACTGATTAGAAGCACAACCGTTTGAGATAAAACTGTGGTTCTGTTGTACCGCATGATATAAGTCCAGGCGCTTTCCGTAGCAGCAATTTTCAGATCTTTCGAAGTTGGTAAATCCGTTTTCTTAAAAAAATTAAGTATCGAAGAGTTCCAAGCAAGTAGCAAGATCGGAAATTTTATGTTTTTCTGATTTAAATGTTGGTTAAAATCGCTGGAACCTCCATGGGCCATGTTAAATTCTGTACGACACTTTTCAAACCCGATGGCCGATGGAGGACTTCTTTGCTTTCTAAAAGGGTACTTCGTTTGTAAATTAACATTAAAAGCATTGGCGCCGATGGCCTAAAAATATTGGAGGGGACAATATGCCAGTAGAAGGCATTTTGTTTGAAATTGAAGGGGGATATGGAACCCTAACACCAACATTGGGAGGACGGGTCCCCCTGTCCCCCCCGCTAACGGCGCCCGTGATTAAAAGTGCAGTTGCGTTTAGGCATTCTTAAAATAAAGAGGTCACGTTAAAAAATTTTATTAACTACAATAATAACGCACGTCGATAGAAAAACAATCAATCGTCAAGAAAGATGTGTAAGCACGCAGGCATCTGACCGACTTACATATGTGAGAGATGTATTGGGCATGCCTCGTTATCGCTGTGCTGCTGGGGTTCTTCTCATTCTAAAAACGGGACATTTTGGGGCCCCGAAGCTATGCTTGGGGACAACGGGATCGGCTACCTAAAAACGGTCCCGTTCAAAACGGGACACGTAGGGTCAGGTTAGGTATTACGAATGCAAGTTATTGAACGAAGATTTTACTCTTCGTATGAAAAGACATTAAATGATTATAAACAATAAATTCACGATATTTCCCATGAGCAGTAAGATCTTCGATCATTAATTTGTATCCTTAATGTGTGAATTTACATTTCAACCTCCTTTTATATGTTTCATGCATATTCAATAATACAAACGCAAACAGCCAGCTTTCTAGAAAGATCGCCATTGATTTCACCAAACTGCCAAGAAGTCTTTCGATAAATAGCAGTAATAGAGGCGATATCCAAAATTGCTTTTAATAACGTTTTATCCGAAAAATCCTGAAACAGGTATTTGATATATATTTGATAGATGCACACAATGCATCAAAACTTAATTTTTAGCTCTAAATTTTAATCGAGATACAATTATTTGAAATCTTCGAAAATGCCCCCAATTTTCTTTGGCCCATGGAATCTGTATTAAGGCCCACGCTGAAAAACGCTCGAGTACGTGTCTAACAATTTTTTTAAAAGCTTTCAAATGAGACCACTCTCATTAAAATTGGCGTCGTCCAGATCGGAACCCTGCCCTTGTTAGCTATTTAATGCTATGTAGTTTATTCTGCCACGTTCTGTTCCCTTTATTCAACTCCTGGCATTTTAAATATGCGCCCAAGTTCAAATTTTCCCAGTTCAAAATCTTTTTACGCGATGTCCTGTCGGCTTAAAACTATACTTCGTATAAATTCTATTATATAAACTTACTATAATTACAGTAATTAAGGAAACGTGCCCAGGCCGGCCGTAGGCGGTGCACAGCCTTCCCACTCCCTTGTATAAACACCGTATGAACCACATATAAATACGTGCTAAATACAAGGTGTCTGTGTGTCTATATATGTTTTTTTCTGTTTATTTTCCGACAAAAATACAAGAAAAGCCATTCGTTTATAGTTTTTAAAGTATTCTAACAATTTAAAATATATGCAAAATATTTAATTTTATTTAATTTTTTAATTTTTTTCGCCAATTAAAATAAAAAATGTTAGCACTGTTTTGCTTTAACACCGATAATCCTGATTTTTTTTCCCGAATAAAATGTTACTAGAGGGTACTTAGACCACGAAGGTTCAACTTTTAATTTCATGCGCCCCCTAGGGGTCCTAGAAATCGAGTAGTAGCGTCTGTAATTCGAGTAGTTTACTTCTTTCCACACACACACACAAAAAGTGGTCTCCGTCCTTCAGGAAGGACGTTAGGGGTATCTGGGTTAATTCGGAATTAAAATAATAATAATAAAAATTCCTCTGCCAAGCAGACCCGTAGCTAGATGACCTTGCGCCCCTGGCAGAACCGTCGATTTCGCCTACCTAGTCACAGACATATTCTCCACTGTGAATTATTTCAGCCGATTCACGCCCTTCCTCGGATGCGTCCCTGGCGTGGGCCTTCCATGCCACCCCTAACCACGGCCCTGCTCCCAAGTCCGAGATCTGATTCAGGCACTTAGATTGTCACAAGGCCGGGCTCGAACGTGCCAACATAGCTTACATCTAAAAGCGGCACATAACACTGATGCAACGCTATGTTAAGCCATCCCTTTGGCTAAAAGCTTAGAGCGCGCCGCTTACGTTACACACGGTAACCCTCATAAAGACACTGATGAAGTTCTTTGACCTAATGAGACCTCCACAGCCTCCAAGGGTTCAACAGCCACTATTGAGTTGAGAGTATGAAGCCCCATTGAAAATTAACTCTCACGATGTTGCGTGTATCCCATGCGTCATCTCTAACTCTTCCGTCCCTGGGTTCTTTTCATTAGGACCGCGGTAAAATCCCCTCTTCTTTCTTCCTGACAAGTCGAAGCCGACAGCCGGGCGCCATGGCGTCCAAACGCGTGCATCGCTAACACGCACTCACGTTGCAGTTTGGGACCCCAGCCCCCATCCAGACCCCCTCCCTCCTTCCCATCACCGATACTTTTTCCCGCCGTTCATTGAGAGGCGTTGTTTCGAAGGTCGTCGTTCCGGTATTCCAATGATATCTGAACTTTCATCTATGCGGAAATCCCATCGGTCATCTGATGTTGATTCATCGATTATCGAACCGAACTTGCGGACATGGGTGGGCTTGCTTTTTATACACCATTACGCTTTAACGGCAAATTAAACGCCGTGAAGTGGAAGAATTCCACGCCGACTTCATGAAAGATGGTAAAAAGGATGATGAGGCTGCTTGGTATTCGTACGTTCTGTTCCACACCGATCAAGCACTCCACCATCCAAGTGCAGCAAGCTAAACACGCGATGAATCGTCACAATTTTTTGCTGCATTTTTTCTCACACCCCTCAACATTTCACGCACGATTTAAGCGTTTCACTACTCTCTTAACTCTGGCGCGGTCAACTGGTAAAGTTGGTGAAAAGTCGGTCGCAGATTTAGTTAGGCGGGAAGAGTGTGTAAAGAACGCCGTTCCAAAGAGCCAGAAGAAAGAAAAGAAGAACGAAATGGGTCGCTAAAAGAATAATGTTTTGGACCGAAACTCTACTTCTGACGCAGGAGCTTGGCTCAGGGCCTGAACGCAGTTTAAAATAGCCACCACCAAACACAGCGTTCAAGGAACGCAATTACAAAATAGTTTTGTTTCCCTTCTTTTCCTGCCCGCAATTTTTATAAAAACGCCCCTCTCTTTTTATTCAATGACGTCACAGAACTGGTCACAAAAATTCCCTTTCGCCTACAGGGAACTATCTCACAAATAATCGCGTAAGAACACCAGCAAAAACCACCAAGTATACACCAACTTCGTGGATGTCGTTTGAGCTTGGTCTTCAATTCGGATGATGACCCATCTCATGGAACAGGAGGTCCCACATGCGATCCGACACAAGCCGGCACAGGGGGCGGCTAGATCTACAGCTCTACACGTTAATCCAAACGACTGAATAAAATCCGCATCTCATGTCAAAGTTATGGGAAGATTGGGAAGATACAGGAGACAAAACCGCACCTCAATGATGGAGGATAAATTGGAAGTCATTAAAAAAGGACATTTTCTAATAGAACCATACGCGCTTGGCATAGAGATGCAATCGCAGGCTGGGCGGACTTCCGCGTGCGAAATGATAGACGAAACCTGTTATGATGCAAATGGGTGAGTAACGCCTACTTCAGATGCAAAAAAGAATTGAAGAAAAATCGTTTTTCGCCAGGAGATAGACAAGCATCAGACGATGTCTAGCTTGGACCCATTAACCATCCTATTGGACGAGGAGAGGCTTGGAGCAAGAAATGTCCGGGAAGTTACGATAGCCAAATTTCAACTCATCTGCAGTTGAAGAACAATTACCCCAATTATAAGGCATACATACAGTCGGACCCACGCGCATGAGAATGGTCCTCGATGGCCTGGCCGTTAAGGCACTCAGGACTCAACGGGGTGACCATAGTTCGACTCCAGATCGAGGACGATGCCACCTTTCTCTTATAATAAAAAATAAATAATATAAAAAAGGATCTAGTTTGTATTGTTTTGGTATCTCCCTGCCTCACCCCTTTGCCAAGTTTGATAGTTTTGGTATCTTTATGTAACCGAAATTTTGCACTTGCATTTTTATACACACGTTTCACCATGTCAATGTACACATCCTCAATGTCTGTTGATCTTAAAGAGTTGATGACTGCTGATGTTTTAATAGAGTCAAAGGCCTTCTCATAGTCAATAAATGCAACACACAATGGAAGTTCATATTCATGTGTTCTTTCAATTAATTCTCTTAATACTTGAATATGGTCCACTGTACTGAATCCACTTCGAAATCCAGCTTGTTCTCTTGGTTGAGCTGCATCTAATTTTTTCTGCAGGCGATGTGTTAGCACTTTTGTGAAGATTTTATAAATAGCAGGTAACAAGCTAATTGGTCGGTAATTTTTCAAATCCTCTTTATCACCTTTTTTATGCAAAAGAATTACTGTTGCAGAATCCCATTGGTTTGGTATGTTACCGCTGTTAAGACATTTGGTAAAGAATTTTGCAAGTATGTCTTCTACATATTCTCCAGCTTCTTTTAGGATATCTAATGTAATACCATCATCGCCAGGGGCTCTTCCTTTCTTCATACTTTTTATTGCAAATGAAACTTCTTCTTTTAAGATTTTAGGAGCTGTTCCTTCGACTATTTCAGTGTCTTCGTTTAATCCACTGTTACTTTCATATAGTTTTTTGTAGAATTCTTCAACTCTTCTAAGTATTTCTTCCCTATTTCTTGTTACGGTGCCATCCTCTCCTTTTAATGCAATGATGTGTTTCTTCCCAACAGATAAACTTCCTTTAACAACCCTAAGGCTCTTGTTATTTTCAATGGCCTTCCTTACTAACTCACAGTTGAATTTTCTTATGTCTTCTTTCATGCTTTTGCGCAGAGTTTTACAAAGTTCTATGTACTCAATCCTGGAACTGGTATTTCGATTGTCCACCTTCATATCTCTTCGCCTTTTCATGAGCTGTTTCGTCTTCTCAGATAATTTGCTATTGTGCTTTTTACAGGTTACACCACCAATTTCCCCAGCAGTTTCAACTATTGTCTTAACAATGTTTTCATTTGCTTCTGAGATATCACTTTCATCAATAAGTCCTTCCAGTGCAGAAAAGCGATTTTTTAATTCCAACTTGAATGCCTCGGTATTTACTTTCAGTTTCATTAGATCCACCCTCTTACTTACTTGTTTCCTAATGAGCTTCTGTCGTTCTAATTTAGTATTTAAGTGCACTTTACATCTCACCATTCGATGATCACTTCCAGTATTAAATCTGTTCAGTACACTGCAATCTTCAATAATTGATTTCTTGTTTGCCAGGATATAGTCAATTTCACTAGTTCCCCCATTTGGGTGTTTCCATGTCCATTTTCTTTGCGGTTTCTTCTTAAAAAATGAATTCATGATGCTAAGGTTTTCAGCTTCTGCAAATTCGATGAGTTGATCGCCACGTTCATTCCTTTCCCCATATCCGTATTTACCAACCGATGTCTCTCCTTGTTCCTGTTGTCCAATTCTTGCATTGAAATCCCCCATGATGAGCTTGATATGTTGTTTCCCTTTGGTGTGTAACTCTTTGATTTCTTCATAAAATTCTTCAACCTCTTCGTCGGTATGGCTTGATGTTGGTGCATATACCTGTACTATTTGAAGTTGGTATCGCTGGGTTAGTTGAACAACGAGCCTCGCTGCTCGATCTGATGTACTTTCAACTTCCAGAAGACAGTCTTTAATTCTTTTGTTGATTAAGAAGCCAACACCACTTGTTCTTCCAGTTTCCGTTCCTCTATAATAAAACAAATGTCCACTTTTAAGTTCCACCAACTCTTCACCTTTTCTTCTAACTTCACTGAGTCCTACAATGTCCCATTTGATCTTGTCTAGTTCCTCTTCCAATTCCTGAAGTTTTGCTTCAGAAGCAAGGGATCGTCCATTATACGTTGCCAAGGTCAATAACAAACGGCAGCCTGGGCCATTCCAGTGATTCTTAGCACCCCCTGCTTTCATGCGATGATGGAAACAAAAATGCCAGACTTTTGGACAAATCTCCCCTTTTTTTTCGAACGTTTCAACATCTAGCCACGTCATAACATTAGCACTGGTGTCACTACGCCAATAAATGTGGTTTTGTGTGTGTAAATATATTGAATTTTGGAGGTAACGTTAGGCCATCGGTCCCGAGGCAGATTACCCACAGCACAGTCCTGGGACGTATGAGGTACAAATACGATTTTATATTCTTTAGTACATGGTTTGGCGCAGTATAGCCCAGATGCTCTTGCGCCATAAAACATCCAAACAAACAAACAATAAATAGTACATGGTCAATGCCGTATTCTAACAGAACAAGGGCGCCCATTAGGCATGTAAAATGTAGGCCTGTCGTCTTGGATTTGACGCAGAATGACCCTTGCTGTCCTTGTGCCATAAAAATTCAACGTACTACAGTAAAACCTCTTTAACGGACACTTCCGAACAGCGAAAACCTCTTATTCCAACGGACACTTTTCCAATTCCCAGTCCCAATGCTTATTATCTCTTAACCTTCACGAATAGCAGGCGGATACGTAAGTCCCTATTCATAGGTGTTTCACTTTATCTGGCACCCGCAATACACGTAGCTCTTACGGATTTACAATTAAGCCGAGGCCCATTGTATACGAGCCCGCTTTCCGAAGTTAATTAATCATTCCTTACGAAAATGCTAATTAAATGTGGGGAAAATGCGATTTTTGCCCTACTTATTGACTCATCAATTAGTAATTGTGGAGGAGAAACAGCACTTAATAAATAATTATAATAATTAGTGCTAGAAATAAATGTCACTGATTCACGCCTTCTGAAAGAAAGGGAAGTTCAAAGATCACATTACATTATGACGGAATTTTCTTTTAGTAATGTAATGGCTTTGTTTTTTTTTTTCAAACGTATATTTTGTAAGACACTTCGGAAATCTACGACGGAAAGAAACTTCAATTTCATCTTCTCACCGATAACTTCTTCCTGCTCTTTTCACCGCGTACATTGAATAAGAAGATCCAGTGCCAAAACTGTCAATATGCCTTCAAAATTTCAATGTTAACTGTGTCAATAAATGTTAAATGTCAATTTCCTTCAATGTCCCACAAAACCTTGCGAGTTTTTTTAAAAAAAAGGAGCCTTGTTTCATAGTATTTTTCCATAGTAACTTTTCTTAACCGTTATTACTATATTTTAATGTATTGGGTCTACTACGAAAACTACAGCGAAAATCGGTTATAACGACCTTCAAGGGAACCGTGCAAATTTAGTCATTATAAACGATACCTTTTAAAAGTCAGGGTATAGTAAAAAACTTTGTTTTATAAATTATTTGATAGTAAAAATATTAAATTTAACAATTTTAAAATTAAATAAAAATACACTTAATTACAATGGATTTCATTACTCTATAAAAATACATATATAGTCACATTAAACACATAGTAAGTTTTTTAATTAAAAAATTGCAAAAAATACTGAAGTATATAATATAGAAAGCAAATGTGATCTATAACATTTATTATATTCATAGTACTAACGACTTCCGAACAGTGCCAATTTAATTACAGTTTTTATGGGTTCCAGGCTGAAAACATAGAACGGACCCCTAAAAATGTGACCATCGTTAGACGAGTACTATCGATAAATAATGATTTTTTTTTTTTTTTTACAGTTCATTCAATATTCAGGTTTAGCAATAACAAAAATTTCTCGAACATATGTAAATAAATAAGATTAAAATAACGCTTATTTTAATAGTACAAGGTACCTGTGGACCCCAAAATTTCGAGTCCACGTGGTACCGATATATGATTCCTGAACTGAGTCGCTATGTTCGATACGAATTTCCCTACGTAGACTACAAAATCGCCGTCGTTATAGCAGGTTTCGTCGTTATATACGATGTCGTTATAACCGATATATTTAGTATGGAGTAGAATAGCAAACCAAACTTCTTGTAAAGCTTCTGTCGCTATATACAATTTCCAGTGTATATACAGAGTGCTTCGTAGATTTTTTCCCTTTAATTCCTCGACTTTTTTCTCGCTTTAGATCTTTTTTTAGATCTTTATGAGCTGCAATTCAATAAACAAAATATTTCGATACTAGTTACATAATCTGAAGTATGTTAAGCTTCTTCCGCTAAATATATGCCAAATATCATCAGAACTCCGCGAATACGATTGAAAAAATCCGTGTTGTAATTTTACGTATACGGAGTTCTTCTTCTTTTTGCAAGGGTTTCATTGGGAAGGGTGGCCGCCGGAGGCGGCGCTGTAATCCCAGACAGGACGCTTGAACAGCGCAACGTATACGGAGTTTTTCTGCTAACGTAGAAAAATAAAATCAACGGCAACTCCCTCCCTCCCACAAGGTGCTAACGTAATACTCGAACTCTCCTTTACGACAAAGTACAAAAGGGGCTTATTTTTCATTAATTTCTTGGCAGATCATAACTAAATTAAGGAATTAAACTGCGCTTTGATGTACAATTACATTTCCGATACCTGTCCCTCCCCCCCACGTGTGGATAGCAGTCGACTTTCCTACTTCAACAATATTCGCATGTAAGCCCCGATCTCACCCCAAACCCCAATTGGAAAATAAGACGAGTTCCGTTTATTCGTCTCTTATCGAAATGAATAAATAAATCGGACAAATCGTTTTTAAATTCGCATTAAAAGGCATTCAAGCCCATTCCCAAGGCTGCATAACTCATCCCACCTGTGTTTTCCTTGAAATTGAGCAGCATCTCGTCACTGTTGGCATAACAGTGATAGCCTTTTGTTATCGTCGATTACAAGCAGATGATATTTGTAAATGAACAGGTGTGCGTTCGCGTATACGGAAGCGACTGCTACTACACGTACCTCGTCAAGGACAAAAGCGAAAGTTCGATCATAAAACTCGGAGTCACTGGGAATAATTGGTGCACGATTTCGGCGCCAAATAACATCGGTTAAATATCACATTTAATCGATTTTTTAATTTGACAATTTCCATTTTGCTTCCAATTGATCTTTTACCACATTAATTTGACAATTTCCATTTTGCTTCGAACTGATCTTTTTCCATATTAATTTGACAATTTCCATTTTGCTTCGAATTGATCTTTTTCCATATTAATTTGACAATTTCCATTTTGATTCGAATTGATCTTTTTCCATATTAATTTGACAATTTCCTTTACCTTTAGCAATAGTTTTATGCAATTCTCAACAAATACTTGATAACAGAAACGAAAGAACCCCCCCACCATCAAGATCTGTGAGCGGTTGTTTAACAGAAACAAAAATTTCAAACGTAGTGATTAGAATCAGAGGCGTAACCAGTGCGGTTTGGGGGTTGTAACCCCCCATTGCAATGAAATTTTGTATATTTAACATAGGAATATATGAGTTGTAGCTCTGTAACCCCTCCCATTAAGCCTATAACCCCCCCTTATGAACTTCCTGCCTACGCCACTGATTAGAATACAGATACGGAAGGTGAGGTTCACATGCTCGTTTAATTTCTAAAAAATCAAATTACATCTATCCAGGAACGAAAAAATAGAAATGACGGGAGGTATTGTGAAATAAACCAATTATTAAAAAAAAAAAAAATCCAAGTTAACAAGGGATTTTTTTGTGCGATCATTACATAATTATAAATATAATAAAATTAAAAAAGGTTTATAGAGTAGTTGTGCCTTAAGAACATAGTGAAAACCTATAGAAATGAACCACGACAAAGCGTTGACAATTAAAAAAAAATAAGTAGCTGATCCTGATCGAAAAATTCCCTATAAAAAAGTGAAATTTCCCTAAAAGTGGGGAGAAAGGGAAACACGTCGAATATGCATAAACATCACCTCGTAAAATATAGTAATAATACGCAACATTAGCATGTCGTAAACGAAATATGGATGATTTGGCTGATCGGTTCGAATAACCTTGGGATTCGCAGGAAATAATGGGAGTTGTGACGTCACTGATAACAAGCTGTGACGAAACAAGTTTTTACGTCGTCATTGTTTCGCGAGAACGCATTCTTTATGAAAGGCATTAAATTGCAAGGGTAGTCTCTTCGTGATGGCCCACGGGTAATAAATCTACTCTAGATATCACAAGGGACAAAATTTCTTTTTTATTATTAAGACAGTATTTCTGAAAATATATGTGGGTTGGTGGGACACCCATTCCTTCCTATACACATGAGACGCCATGAGTGTGTAGACAGTGACGGTAGCGCATGCGTGGAAACGGTGAAGACTGAGAGAGGTGAAGCAACCGAGGTGGAGGTTGGATGCAGGACAGCGAAGCTTACGATGACAGAAACATAACGGATAATACCACCGA
Source organism: Dysdera silvatica (assembly GCA_006491805.2). Taxonomy (NCBI): domain Eukaryota; kingdom Metazoa; phylum Arthropoda; class Arachnida; order Araneae; family Dysderidae; genus Dysdera; species Dysdera silvatica. The sequence goes on from QLNU02015003.1 coordinate 4,762,892, forward strand.
GACGATATACTTATGACAAATTAGGACAATTTGTTAACGGCAAATTTAGGACACTTTGTTAATGCGCTAACGTAGAAGATGAGACGTTGTAACTTTGTGAAGTAGCTGTAGCAATTATTCATTAAAGGACATAATATTTATCCATAGAGTTCTTCATTCTAAAGCGTAAGTCCCACAAATATATGTTTCTTTAAAACTGTGCAAGGACGAATTGGAAAAGTTAGCCAAACTTCTCAAAACGGACGAGCTTGCAGAATTGGCCCCCCAGCTGTGTTCGGACCTCTCAAAGTGTTCTGCAGGGCACGCCTGTGAAGAATGGTTCAAAATAAACGCCAACATTTCCAATATAAGAGCTAAACATCCTTCTAACATATACAACACAATATACCAAAGATGGATGCCATTTTTGCATCTGGTGCAAGAATGGCCATCTTAGCACTGGAGCCTAAACCTATTTCGGCTTCACCTTACCACAAGTGATCAATGCGTAGTTTACCAAGACAGAAGCATCATATAACCGGCAAATACAAGTACGGACGTACGGCCGAGATCGTTTTTATCTGTACTTACCTATGCTCAAAATGCGAAAAAAATAATAATTCGCTGAATTGGATCACGAATGACATGGCCCATCATCAGTTTATTAAAAGAACCATTCAATGATCTGGTCGGTCTCACCTCTAATACACAGTAAACACCCGCTAATAGCCAGGCGTTCTCTACATAGAAGAGTACCAAATTACTGAGAATATTAAAAAAAAAAAGTTTAATCTTTTGTTAAATCCCTCCTGTGTGACGTCAGACGAAATAGCCCCCGCTCGTGACGCCACATAGACTCGTGGTTCCGCCCCTTTAACGTTGGAGCCCGGACTATCTACGGTTTACTGCACTGCCATTTTTAAAACCTTGTCGTGTTCAGGAGATAGATTTTTATTTAAATTTTTTATCATTACTTTCATACCGTTTACTTGTTTTCATTGTAAACAACGGCAAAGTGTTTACTTAAAAAGAATTCAATAATTGTTTGCAGAAGCGCAGCAATTCAAAAATTAAGGTGGTGGGGGATCAGGTAGCTTTAAAGAGCATGTGATGCGACTTTAGAGGAACTTATATATTCTGAGAGCCAATGGATGGGGGGCGCAAGCCTGTAAGTCCACTTTCATACACCTCTGATTATCTGCTACTTAGAACACCAAAAGATTGTTTGTTTGTTTTGTGGTTTTACGGCTCAAAGACTACAATGGTCATGCTGCGCCGGGACCTACTGTTTTCCGAGGAATCCGAACCTCTTATGGCCTAGGGAACCAAACCCCGGACTACAGTGAGCAGTGCGACGAACGCCAAAAGAACTAACTTCGTTTAAATGGTACGAAATGGTTAACTCCTCTGACACATTACTCCCCTAAGATGCTAAAAAGAATATTCTCTCGCACTCTTTTGCAAAAACTCGCAAAACAATTTAACCAGATTAAAAAAATTAGAAGATAATATAAAATAATACCACTAATAATTCTGAAAGCGAAGGTAATCAAGGACAAAAAAATTCAAATTTAAAAAAAAAAAAAAAAAAACTTCTCTTAGACAACAATATTAGCATTAAACGGCAAAAAATAGCTATAAAAAGCTAGCAAATCACTAGCATGGCAGCATCAAAAAGAGTAGGCATGGCTAAAAGTAGGCGAGAGAAAAGAAATAGTAAAATCCTTTTCTGATTAGTTAGTTGGCCTCATTTTGGTATTGCGCACAGTTAAGCCAAACTTCAAGGCGAACCAGTAATGCCTAACTAGTAGCTAAAGCGTTTAAAATAAGCAGGAACTCATGGTCAGGGGCGACCACGCGGTTTTTTAGTGCTTTCTCCAGAGGTTGTGATGCGCGCAGCAGAACGGCACGACAGGAGATACATATGGCTTTTTTAATACAGCTTATGGAGCACTTATCCAGCACTACGACACAGGTGTGGCTTTGATTTTTAATCGTTCTCTGTCTGAGATACACATGGATGAAGATATCTCCAAGTACCCTCCACACATGTCTAATTCAGACAATTCGCGTCCGTATTACTCCAACCTATTTTCCTATTTCATTTATTTATCCAATCTGAAAGTATTTCCTTGGCCTTTGACGTGCTTCTAGAAGCCAATCAAGAATTTTTTGCATTTATTATTTTTAATTGATATATGCCCAGTCCATTGCCATTTCAGATTTTATTTTGACAATGATGTCCCCAAAAAAACCTCGTTTGTGTAAACCAGTGGTTCCTAACTGGTGGTCCGCCAAGGAGTCCCAAGTGGTCCGCGAGACGGGTCATTATTTAAAAAGAAATAATAATTAATAAAAACACTTATAAAAATTATTATTAAATATTAAAATTAAATATAAAAATGACAGTCTTGATATATTTTTAGCATTTTGCCCCCCTCAACAACTCTTGAAGAAAAGCTGCTACGCTGTTGCATGTAGGGACTTTCTGGTGAAATGTAGAGACTTTCTATTGCTGCCACTAGGGATTTCACCTTGACAGCACTGCTTTGTTTGGCTTCACTGTTGGCAACACTGCTTTTTTTACTTCTATACATCTTCCCCCCTCCCCCAAAAAAACCCGGCTCCTTTTTTATTAAGGTCTTGCAGTCAACTCGTGTAGGGACGGATTTAAAGGTCATTCGGGGGGCGATTAATGACTTGAGTTTTGAAAATGATACCTCATTGGACCTTTACCTTGCATCTTTTCAATGTTAAATTTTCATTTAAGCCGCCCCCTAAATCGGCCCCTGAACTTGTGAGAATTTTTTGAAGTGGTCCATGGCTGAAACTGAAGTGGAAAAGTGGTCCGCGGCTTAAACTGAGTTGGGAACCACTGTTGTAAACCTACGTGCAGGGATTTAAAAAAAAAAGTAAGTGTTTTTAATGAAAAATGTACGAGTTTTGATGACAATGATATTTTTTCTATCGTAAGGACTCTTTTTTTTTTTTACAGCTACTGCTGTTCAAATGAGAGGGGTCTTAACCCCCAAAACCCCCCTCCCTGTGCATGGCCTTGTCCACTACAGAGGTACCTGGTTAAAAGAGGTTGATCCAATAGGTCAGAACTTTGAAGTTAATTTCACATTAAAAAATCAAGCGATTCAAACCATTGATGATTGATAATAAATGAAAGTGATGAAAGAAAAGTATTGAGAGAGAGATAATGTCATCTCTATCACATTTTTCTGGTTGCGCCCAGAAGATAATTACTAAATTCGCTATCTTTCCAATTTCCTATACGAAACGGTGATTGCGAAGAAACTCCGATGAAAACCTGAGAATTGACGTAGCAAGGTTAAATATGAAAAATAAGATAAGACCAAGTATTTAACCCTGAGGTCCACCGAAATACGGCGAACGGATCACTTTCTACAAAAATATAAAATCATTCAGCACCTGCAGTGACGCAGCGGATATGCTTGGATGGAAAAGTAAGATAGGGCGATTGCAATGGCGTGCATTTATCGTTCAGCAAAAAATAAAACACTCCAGATTTTTATAACCGTACCATAATTTAACCGTACCCTCAGTATTCTGAGCGCTACACTATGGATGCGTTGCTCTATAAGTAACGCGCGAGGCTCGATACGTAGAGGCGTGCGTACTCGCCATACAAAAAAGATACTTTCCCCTCTAAAAAGAACAATAAACAACTCTTCAATGCACAATTCCAAACACGTAATAACATTAGTTAGAATATTTCAATATTTTTAATAACAGACCAAATTTTCTACTCCCCAATTTAAAAAATTTAGTCGCCGAGTTTTTTTTTTTTTGGTTTTTTTTTTAGTAGTATTTATTTTATGCTGAGAGTGTGATTTCAATGCATAATTCCAAACATGTAATAACACTAGTTAGAATATTTCAATGTTTTCAATAACAGACCAAATTTCCTACTCACCAATTTCAAAAATTCAGTCGCCGAGTTTTTTTTTTTTTTTTTCTGGGAGTGTGATTTCAATACATAATTCCAAACATGTAATATCACTAGTTAGAATTTTTCGATGTTTTCAATAATAGCCCAAATTTCTTATTCACCAATTTCAAAAATTTAGTCGCCGAGTTCGTTTGAAATTTGTAGTATTTATTTTATACTGCGCGTGTAATTTACTTTCCCCTATAAGTTAGTGCGTAACTGGTTGGGAAAGAGTGTGTGTGTAAAATTCTTACAGCTGATTTAATGTTTCCTATAATGATTATCGCCCTTTAGATATTTTAAATGTTGTTTAGAATAATTTGTATTTTGTTCGACTTCAATTAAAACTTTAATAGCATCCGAATACAATCTTATAACTATTCAACACCATGGGAGGGGGGGGATGAGTGCAATGCTGTTTGACAAACAAGCCATTACTTCGAAGAGCATAAGGGGACCCCCCTCCCATGAAGTTTAAGGGGAGGGATGGGAGTGCTACTTATACACACCAATGATTAGCATAAACTTCAGATATTTGTATACACTTTGAATACTTTTGTTCCATAATTTAACACGAAATTACATACAAGGTGTATACGAAGCTTCAACTACAAATGAGCGCCATTATTCTTTTCTAACTCGCAGCAGCTATTAGTCTACGAGTTTCTGTAATAATGTATCATTAGACAGACGCTTCCTTCTTATCGATGTGCTGCATGTCCTTCGCATTCTAACATTTGCAATTTATAAGCCTTCAATTGCCCTCAATTTGGATATCGTTTGATAGAGGGGTCCAACGAGGGTCCATTCGCAATACATCGCGAAGAGGAATTCGAATACGCGCATACATTATCAGCGAGTACGTTTTGAACATGTATTTTCATAATCGTGAAACTGATACTGAAGAAAATAAATGTCGCTCGTTCAAAGCAAGACTTTACAATACAACTTTCTTTATTCGCCTTTGGCACAGTAAGTATTAGCACAGCAAAAAGAAGATCAAAGAAAATTAAAATATGACTGCATAATGAAAGGTCCTAAGAAAATACCATTTGATATAACGGACTTGGGACCTTGAACTTATTTAAATATTAAGAACACTGGCTTTCGACACTATTATTTAAAACAAACAAAAACAACAAAAACGCTTGCATATTTCTGACGCTATTATTTTTCCATTAACACTCTCTTCTTCTCCGAAGCTTTTTTTTTACATTTGCATTATTCAGTATTTTTTAGCAACTAATCAACACCGATTTTATGTTTAATAAAAAAAAAAAAATTTTTTTTTATAAGGACAGTTTACAAAATACAGCAGAACCCTCCATATAATGAAATCGACGGTTCCATGAAAAAAATTCGTTATATAGAAAATTCGCTATGTGGAAACGATGTATTCATGAACCAGGGTATTACAATATAATACCACAGTTAAAATCCCGCTTTACAGTAAAGGACTGTTTGTCATAACATTCAACCATTTAAAAATAGATGTTTTCAAGTGTGCGTATTGTGTTCTCATGGTATGAGGGAACCCGATGTCGTTAACGTGACCACTCGACTTTCTGTTTTGGTCGTTAAAAATTTCGTTATATAGAAACACTTTCATATGTAATGAAAATGGAGATTTATCAAAACTTCACTATATGGAGAATTTCGCTATACGGAAGTACGTTATATGGAGGTTCTACTGTGGTTACAGATGGACAGATTTTTCTGAGTAAGTTATGTCAGTGGTTGTTAAACTTCCGCTGACGAAACCTTTGCCTTGTCACGTGCTTGCCTAGCGACGGAACTTCCTGGGTAAGCATTATTTGAGGAAAACGTAAAGCGCTATTATTTACCATTACTTGAACATAAACATAAAAATAAACAATAAATCAGTACAGAAAGCATAGGTGCCCATTTAGGGGGTGGGGTCAGAGAGGACTGAAAAATGGCATAAATCGAAGTGCTTATGGTTCCTAAAATCATTACCCCCCCCCCCCCTCCTCCTCCAAGTATGCGGAACAAACTTTCCAATCATTTGGTCACAAATTAGTATACTTTTCAGTTAGTCAAGTTCAAGTACTGTTTAAAACACTGTATACTATAGGGTGATTTCAAGTATTACATAAGTAATATTTTAGCCATTTTATACCCCCTTCCTCTAGAAAGCAAAAATTAACATTGGCTAACATAGGAAAATAAGAACAATAGGCACCTGCCCACCCCAACACAGATGCTTACGTAATACTTGAACTCTCCGATAGGTGTCAAGTTATAGGGCCCGTGCCTCCCCAGTAATTTTCAAACAAATTTGCGATTATTATACATATATTGTAATTCATGGATTTATGTAACGGCACTCGTCAGAGGGCTGCTTCAAAGCAGCCCTGGTAGCGGTTGCTCTGTGGGAGGGTGACACAACAAGTCCTGCCTTAGCGCATGACTTCGGCTGTGGTGACCAAAGTTTGGAATCTTTGTTAAACTGTAGGTCCAGCTTTCCAATCTGTCTTGCCAATGTAGTGAGCTTAAGACTGCTTCCTCTGTATTTCTTTCACCGCACTACATGTATGTGTGATAACAGAGAGACCTCCATCCTGCAGTAGATTGAAAATGGTTGTTGTTGTTGATGCATATTGTATAATATATACTTGAGCTTACGGCCGGCACTAGGGTATTATGACGCAACAAAATGACTTCATTTTTATAATAATCCCATTTTGCCGCCCTTAAGAATTTAGTTACCCAAAGAGAATTTCGGATCGTCCTCACCACCCTGAAATACCTTTGAAATCCCACGAGAAGGCACCATCATATGGGGAGGGGAGGAAATCTGTTTCCAAATAAAGTAGACGTCAAGGCGGGCGGTCGCTGCATAGAGGTTTCACTGTGAATATATATATACATATATATATATACATATATATATATATAGAGAGAGAGAGAGAGAGAGAGAGAGAGAGAGAGAGAAGGGGTATTTTATTCTTCACTTAATGGGGGAAATAGGGGCAATAAACAGGAGACAATGTGCATGAACTTCAGTTTGAGGCCCATGGTTTGTTATCGCACAGTATTTAAATGTACAAAGTACTGGAATTAATATTGCCTCACTGTTGTAGTTGATATAGAGGGACCTATACAAAATTAATTATTAATGGAGGGGGTTGGGGAGGGTCTTGAGAGAATTCCCAAGAGTTGTACGGTTACCAAGTCATGAATTGACTTTTAATAGACGGCTTCAAGGCTCAATGTCGTGTCTATGGCGACAAAATAAACGTCAAGCAAAAAAATAAACACAGCTTTTAGACTGGGGAAAGGAAAAAAAAAAAAGTAAAGCAGAAGTATTATGAATTCATGAATTATTCAATTAAATGGTCTACCTACTGATTTAAAAAAACAACAACAAAAAACAAGACTTCTCCCTTAAAGAAGAAGGCAATGTGATTTAACGACTTCCAGAACCATGTCACTTACAGCAAGATAATTTTACATCGCAATTAATTACTGAAGTATCTCCCATTATTAATATATACGGTGAACTCCCGATTTTGCGTTTTTTAAGGGCCATTAAAAAACAAAATAATACAGGAAAGCGCTAATAGCCAGAGTAGCACTCTATTCAATTAATAATTCATATTTGGAGACCCAGGAAAATCGGAGTTTCACTGTAAATAAATTACATTTATATACAGTTATTTGGTATTTCAGAGCTAAACATATTCCATACAAAATATAATAAAACCTCTTAATAGCGGATACCTCGGGACTTGAGAATCTGCCCGCTATTCGGGAGGGAGTGTTAGAGAACAGCAAGTATTAAGACTGGGAATTGGATAAATGTCCATTAAATAGGTGTCCGTTATGGATGCTTTATTATGCGTAATCACTTCTAACGCGTAGAGTGATATATCCATGGAGAAGTAAATTGAATTCTTCATAAAATAGAAAATTCATTCAATTAGATATTGGGACTTTTGGGGCAGACATAGTATTCCGCGTTGCTCCACGTATTCTAGATTTAGATTTCGTAAAACCTTTCCCCTCTCAATCCTTTACTCCTAGCGCCCCTGTGAAAATGACACCTGAGAAGATAGCCGTTCGGTTAGCATATGACAAAATTTGGCACTGTAATTACGAGCCTAAATTCAGGTTTTGTTTTTGTTTTTAGATCTACAAGCTCACTTGGTTTTAAAGTCCTTCCAAGATGGGTTAAAATTTCTTACATGCACGAAAAGCGCTTCCAGCCTGTCCGAACGTGAACAGGTAGTAGAAAATATGCTTTTGCTTCAGTTGGGTACATGCATCTTCTTCACTCACTCTCAACATGTGAGTGCAGTTGTTTGTTTGTTTGTACGTTTTATGGTTCAAGGACAAGAGAGACCATGCTGCATCGGGAACGACAATTTCTTGCGGAATCCAAACCTCTTATGGCTCAGGGTGATGCTTCTCAACTTTTATGAGGCCTCAGCCTGGTACATCATTTTTTTCATAAGACGAAAGCCCGATTCCAGTAAATTTACTCGTAAATATCTGTCCGGTTTTTTTTAAATTCCTACATTAAACTATCGTAAGTATGAATAATTTATGGCATAATCATAAGGATGAATAATTATGGCATAATCATAAGCAGTATCAGTACATTTCTTCTATTGATATGAACTTTGCTGACACACTCCCTTGCTGATTGGTCACTGTCATATGCAACGTAAAGTTCGTTCACGAAAAGTTGTCCGATGGTACCGTTAGAAAATAAGGGGAGCTGACGTCACAAAGGGCCTAGCCGATTACAGCAGAGGGGAGGACGTCATTTCAGAACTGTTTTTTAGTGAACGTTTGTCTGCGCCAAAAACCAGCGCTGAAACGACATCCTCCCCTCTGCTGTAATTGGCTAGGCCGTTCGTGACGTAAGTTCACGTGAATTCTAACGGTACCATAGGTGAACGACCTACATAAAAATGCTATTTCGTTCACTTTTAAGAACAGCGGGCGCACCGACCGGAATACAAACCCTTTTCATAACAGGTCACAAGGAGCGGTATATCCTTTCTCGAATGCTAAAAGATTTAGATGTCTGAAAATTCTCAATCATTCATGACTATTTGCATATTTTTAAAGTATACGGCTTAGTCACCGGCAGTTACTACACAGACGTTATTAAGGCGTTTTAAATCTGAGCTTTCCGACGTATTTGATGTAGCTAATCTCCTCAGAATATTTCCACAATAAAATACGTATTCATGCCTAAAAAATTAAGGTGAGAAATTCTAGGAGAACCTCCCGCAGATACCGCGGCCCGGAGAAACAGTATCCTAGGGAACCAAACCTCGAACTGCAGTTCATCGTGTTTGTTTTTTGCGCCGTTGGGAGTCAGCCGAACCCGGGATAACGGCACGGTAAGCGAACGCGTTACCACTGCAGGGTCTGTAGGCGCAATTGAAAACAAGTGCCCCTTTGCAAATCCAGCATACTACAGGGCAAGCCCACTCTCCTCGTGGAAACCATGATTTCAGATTCAATAGGTAGAGACGATCCCCATAACATACATTTACTTTTCGCAGATAAATCGCAAGACGATGAAAAATCTCCCGTGTATAATAGAATACTAACACACGAGCAAATTCCCCTTAATACGACGTTGCAGAATTACGTAATCGACAAAACGGCAGGCACTTGCAGATTTTTCAAACACTGTTGAGATAATCAATGTTACAATTGTATTGCACGCCGCAATAATCGTTGATAACACAAGCGTCGCTGATGCCAGCAAAGTATCTGGCCCACTGGATATCGCAGGCATCTTCCCAACTCGTGATAACCAGTTTCAAAGGGCGGACCGATAGCGAAAAGCAGACCGACGGGAAGTCTGCAAGTTAGAGATGTCGCCTGACACGGAAAAGTTAGGATAAACTGGACAGGTGCCAAATCTTAACTAGTAATTAGTAGTCCTTAACTAATGAACTGCTTTTAAATACGAATCCAAATATGAGGACTGCCGCTGAAAAGCCAACTTTGCAAGTTTACCGCATTAACTATATGTAACGTGCAGACAGGGGAGAGATAGTCTCTTTCTTTCTTTCCTCTCTACAGCATTGGTTGGTTACCCGTGCTACACATACCTGACCGCCCTGCGGTGGCGCAGTGTGGTAACGCGTTCTCCTATTGCGCGGCTAATCCGGGTTCGACTCCCAGCAGTGCAAAAAGAACGCTTACTCAGAGATCTCATAAAGATCGCACTGCTCACTGTAGTCCGGGGTTTGGTTCCCTAGGCCTTAAGAGGTTCGGATTCCTCGGAAAACAGTAGGTCCCGGCGCAGCATGACCACTGTAGTCTTTGAGCCGTAAAACCAAAAAACAAACAAACATACCGGATCACTTGGTTACCCGTGCTACACATACCTGATCACTTGGTTACCTGAGCTATTATCTCTAATACAAGTTGCGCTACGTTTGATGTAACAAAATGTGTCATGGTCGCAAAAAATAATCTCGATTAAATTTAAAAAAAAAAAAAAATCATTTATAAACAAAATACACACAAACGCAGTTTATTGTAGGTTAATTGACATTTTACAATGGTTTGGACAAGAATTTCCGATGAAAGGGGTGGACGCTTGTTCCACCGAAACATGGTGTAAAAACGTTGCTCCAACTCGCATTAAACTTAAATGCGTTTTGTGTGTATTCGAATAAAATATTTTATTGCCCAGAAGTCATACCTCATCTTTCCACACACACACACACACACACGGTGCTTCTACTGCTTTTTTTTTTTAAGTAATTTATAATGATTATATTGGGTCGAGGAGTGGGGTAAGAAGGACCGCCTCCACGCACTTTCCAGAGAGAAAATAAATATATAAGATATAATAATAATGAGTGATTAATAGTAAATATATGAATAGTAGTTTTTTCCCCATCAGTATATCAAAGCGAATATATATATATATAAAAGTTTTCCTCGCCCATTCTTGGCGGAAACAGGCTTTGGGACGGGCAGAGCGCCATGTTCCCAAGCCTCTTTTTACATCACTTCTTAATGTGCCATGTCTAGAAACTTCCTGACAATGTGACACGTGTTTAGGATTGTGGCTTTTTGTATTTCAATGTAGGTGTTTGGGTCAATGTTGAGTATCTCCAAATTCGTCGCAAGCGTTTTTGGTACTATCCCTGTTGCTGAGATGACTAACGGGATGATGAGGATCTTTTCCATACCCCATATATCTCGTACTTCATGTCTGAGATCTTGGTACTTGGTGATTTTCGTTGTGTAGGTTGTCTGTATGTTATTGGTGTTGGGTACTGCTATGTCGATTAAGTACGTGGTCTTATTCGATTTATCGACGAGGGTTATGTCAGGACGGTTATGTGGGACTGTCTTGTCTGTTATGATTGCTCTATCCCAGTAAAGCTTGTGTGTTTCGTTCTCATGCACGGTCTCTGGCTCATATTTGTAGTACGGGCATTTTTCTGTCAGAAAGCCAGCATTCGCTGCCAATTTCTGGTGGACTATTTTCGCTACTTGATCGTGTCTATGTTTGTAGTCTGACTGCGCAAGGATCTTGCATCCTGCCATCACGTGTTGGATTGTCTCCGATGCCGCATGACAGTGTCTGCATTTGTCGCTTTCTATGTCTTTTCTCTGGATGAATTTCTGATTGTTCCTTGTTGCGATCACTTGGTCTTGGATGGCTAGCATGAATCCTTCTGTCTCTGGCTGGAGAGTGCCTTTGGCCAGCCAAGAATTTGATGCCTTTTTGTCAACGTGTGGTTGTTGCAGGTCATTGTAGTGCCTGCCATGTAATGGTTTTCCGGCCCAAGTTCTTTAGGAATCGGATGATTGAGGGATGCACTTTGTATATGCTGAGTATTTCAAGGAGCCACGAGTGCGGAACAGAGTCGAAAGCCTTCTTGTAGTCTATGTATGCGGTGTTGAGTTTTCGCTTTTGTTTTCTTGCTTGTTCCAGGATAACTGAGTCGATGGTAAGCTGCTCTTTACATCCCAGAGTCCCTTTCTGGCATCCCTTTTGTTCTTCCGTCATTAAGTTGTTGCTTTCGCTGTGCCGGCTTATTTTTTCAGAGATGCACCCCGTGAGTATCTTGTACAGGGTGTTAAGGCACGTAATGGGTCGGTATTTCGCTGGGTTACTGGTATCCTGGTCCTTCGGTAGGAGGTAAGTTATTCCCTTGCAGAGGAATTCAGGCATTTTGCTGGGGTCTTCAATTATCGCCGTAAGTTCCTTGGCTAATGGGCCATGGGTGCTGGTAAATTTCTTGTACCAGAAATATATATATATAATATATTTTAAACACATAGTAACGGTTATCCTAGAAGTCAAGCTATTTATTTATTGGGCTGTAATCAGTTTCAACATAAGTGGGTCCCCATTCATTTTAAAATATATTTTGTCAGGATATTTTTATTATCCTTCGCAAGGATAGCACAATTATAAAATGGTTAACATGGAAAGATATCAGGGTAAGATTGTTGTTCTTTTTCAAACCATTTCGTGAGAATTTGATATGAGGATGTGCTTTGAAGTCCACGATAAGAAGAAGAAAAAAAGGCATTGGCCAGCGCTTAATGTCGAACTAGCAACCACTCCGTCGGAACCGTCATAACCAACTAGAGCACCAAGACCCGGGAGAATAACACCTTGACACACATACTTCAAAATAAGGGCCTCATCACCCAGGTCTCGATAGTCTTAACTGATCACGATGCTTCTTCGTTTCAAACGGAATCGCCGCTGATTCGCCATCACCCCAGGATGATGCCTCCTTTTATTCTTCCCATCGACCCCGGGGTGTGTTTCAGGACCAATAGCTGGGGCCGTTTTTCATGACGGCCGCACTGGCAGCTGGTTTCGGTTCACGTTCAATAGCGACACCAATGCGAGCATGCATCTTTGTGTGCTGCGTATGGTCGACATTCGAATACCTCCTTCCCCACAAACCCGCCTTTACGCTGTCTGAGGTCCTGTCTAGGATTACAGTGCCGCCATCGGGCCACCCTTCCAAATCCCACCCACTTTGCCCAATCTACTACTATTTTTACCATCATATACCTCAAATTCGAGATTAGAGAGTAGGGTGTCAAAACACCTCCTAAAGTATATTTTCATAACTTTCGCCATTCGGGAATCACCCATGTAAGAACAGATCGCTCAACAAAAGTTACAAACGAATGTATGTGCGTGTATATGTGTGTGCAGCAAACGAACTCATTGAAACCTTTAGAATGCTTATCTAAAGTTCATTGCTTCGAGATCCGCCAATCTTTCAGTCATTCGGTGTGAATTGATAAAATGTCCTACGTCGCACGAAACAATGCCTTGCGAAATCTGGAGCGTTCTCATTCAATTGAAAATCTTGCCTTATCTTCAAATTATCTTGCAACATTATACACCTCAACCGAGTGTCTATTGCTCGTACGCTTTTAAACGGGAAACGGATACACATACGAAATTTTAAGGCGTTTTCACCCGTCGTTATACGAAGAAGTATACAGCTCCTTCTCTCAATACCGTCGCTCTGATTAACGAGGGTACGTTCCAACTAACGACGAAAGTGTGGGGTCCCTGCAAATGCTTTGTAGAATGACACATTCCGATTAGCGCCCCTTTCAATATTACGGCATATCTTCTCCTTCTCTTCGAAGTCATTATCGGGAGAATTTTGGTGTGTTTTTTGTTCTAAACAGCATCTTAACCTGCAACTTACTGATTCTTCTAAAAATGCATTTTTTTAAAGCTATATTCACTAAGAGAGAACGATACTTGCCCGCTTCTTAATAAGAAAATCTAGGACCCTAGTAGAAAAAAAATTTCCTCCCCGGTCAACTATAAAAATACAGTCAAAAATGACGATCGGATTTGTAGAGCCTCCACGGTAAATATTACAGGAGGAAGAATAGGTTGGTTATCTAAAAGCTGGAAAGGGTTGATTGGTTGTGTTTTTATGGCGCAAGAACAGCAAGGGTCGTTCGGCACCAAACAAGGTTAGTTAGGCCTTTCGCCAAGAGCGGGGAAAGGAACTTTTGGGGCATATTAGCCATAACTGGCAACCCTGTATTTCCAGTTGAAAAGATCAATTAACTCTAAATCGAGCCACATTCAAATTGAACATTTAATTAAAAAAAAAATTGAATTGGAATAGTTTTCTGCTTAATCTACGAATTGATTTGTGTTTTTATGGAGCAAGAACAACAAATGTCATGCTGCGTCGAGGCCTGCAGTTTTTCAAAGGAACCAAAGACTTGCTGTTCGCTAACTGAATCCTGAACCACAGGTGTAGCGTTATATGGGTGCGTGAAACCCCCACGTTCCCCCTACCAATAATTTTGAAAACTCTATGCTGCCCTGGATTATGGAAAACTGAAAAACGGTATGCGCTCTATGATACCATTGGGAATCAAATCCGGGTTTTCAGCAAGTTCGGTGAACATGTGACTGTTGCGCCACTGCAGAAGCCCCAAGATGAAGTGAGGTACTGATCCATAAGCCCTATTGAGGCGTTTGTTTACTGTGTAGAAAACCCGGATTTGAATCCAGAAGGTGCAGAATATTCGTCCGTTTTCTCAATGCGCCGTAATTCGAGGTTTGATGTACAAGGCGCCGAAGTTCGGGTCCTTTGGAAACCTCCTTGGTCTTGGCGCAAAATGACCTTACCGACACTAGCGGCGTAGGCGTCATTTGGGGGGTGGGCAAAAGGGGCATGTGCCCCTCCAGTTTTTTAGAGCAAGGGCAGAATTATATATTTGCCCCTCTCAGTTTTGATCCTTTTTTTAAGGCTCAGATCCCCACCCGCCCCAAGTTACGCCATGCCTTTGCGCCGTAAAGCAAAAAATGAACTACCAGATGAATGTCATTGAAGAATAAGATGCAATTATGTAACACAAACAGTCCTATATCACACTATTTGTACCTTCACGACTGGCACAGCTCTGACGAAGGTTGACGTGTTTCCATCGAAACAATTATAAACAACCAATAAAGTAATTTAACGACATTGGTTTATGTCCATTTCATTTTAGTTTTCATTTAGAGGAAAAAAAGCTTTCAATTCTTTCTTTTATTTTTCTTCATTTCTTTCTCTTTTCTTAGGTAAGAACCTAATTTAACATTCTGCCTTCACTTGACAAAGGGAGCAGTTGGCTCCCGAAACGTCGTGTTTTTAAACCTTACGCCAGTGTCGAAATAACTGTTTGTTATGGAATCTCCTGGTGAAACTCTGTATTGTTTCGTAAGAACCAGTAACGGAAGAGCGGTGAAGCGAGCCATTCGTGCCTTAGTGTTGAGCATTGAAACGTAAAAATTTAAACTATTATCCACTCTTAAGATACGAACACTTAGAGAGTGTTATCTCCATGGGGGCGACTCCCGAGTTTGACTCCCATTTATTCAAAAAAAAAAAAAAAAAAAAGAAAAGAAAAGAAAAAGAAGAAAGCGTACAGCGTGAGTTTGTGAATTGAGAACCGAAAGGGTACGACTTCAAAATCCACATTTAAATTGAGAACCAAATATTGCTCTGTAATTTATAGGTGGAGTTTGTGGTTTTCTGGGGATTGTATACTAGTAAAACTGCCTTCGAATGAGGTTACCCTCATTCATTCATCCGTCCCTCCCTCCTTCCTCCCTCCCACCTTTCTTCCATCCAGATAAACGCCAATATTTCACCAATTTGCCAGTAACCCCAACGCCCTTTCTTAGTTCAAAAAGACGCGACTACAATCAGATGTAACCGAAATGATTTATTGAAATTTTTGTTACATCCCCCTTAATATTTCCTTTCTTCCTTACGAGAAGGGTGCGGCAGTGGTTCTCAATTAACAGCTGCATCTCCCGCATCGGTGTTTATCAGGGGTTACTGTGGCCCTCAATTTACTAAAAATTTTTACCGCCCAACTCTCGCCGTAGTCCGGTGGTTGGTTCCCTAGGCCTTAAGTAAAGGTTCCTCGGAAAACTGTAGGTTCCCACACAGCACGATCCTTGGTGTCCTTGCACCACAGAACTTAAGAAAGCAAGATACAGAAAGATTCTAAATGCTTTCTGTTTTTTGCAATTTATCAATCTGTACTTTCTTGAAATCTTGGGCAGGTGCGCATCTGTTAATGAAAAGGACACGGGGGATCAAACTCTATGCCTATGAGTTTTACCGATTTAACCTAGGTGATCGCCCCCCTGGGCTCTGTACACCTCCGTGCCCCCTCCCCCTTCATTTTTTAAAAATATAATGAATGCAATATTTCTAATAAATGAACATCAAATGCCATTTTTATTTATAACACACTATTTACTTGCAACATGCAAAATATTCATGAAAAAACACAACGCAGTTTATAATACAATAATTATAGTAGTAGTAATAATAATAATAATAGTAGATTACCGTTATAACGGAGTTCATATTAAATTTATTAATATAATATTTGCATACAGAAAGTTAAACACTAGAAGAATAGCAAAGGAAAAGGGTCACTCACGCTATTGCACCCGTCAGCAACAGTCCTTCATCATTACTCCTGATGAAGGACTGCTGCTGATACGTCCGAAAGCTTGAGTGATCTTTTTCATTGCTATTTTACCAGTGTTTAACCTTTTTATGTAATTTCCTCCCCGGTACTTTGTATCTTATTTCTATTAAATAATATATCCACGTAAATATAACACGCAAAGCATTTCTCACCATAACCACAAATGATTTTGATAAAAATGCAATTAAATTACTTTTGTACGATATTATTACCTTTCTCAGAATCATTGGCGCACGCAGAAAGTTTGTAAGGGGGGATGTTATAGAGCTACAACTCACATATTCCTATGTTAAATATACAAAATTTCATTGCAATGGGGGGTTACAACCCCCATCAACACCCCCCTGCGTACGCCAATGCGCAGGGGTGAACACAATCACCAAATGGTCAAAACACAAAGCCACTGGAGCAATTTCTTTCTTTTTTTCTTTTTTTTTTCTTCTTTTTTTTTGTAACTTTCTCGTGGGGGAATTTTATGGGAAATTCGTTTTATATATTACCAAAGAAAATATATATTATTCCTGATTACATCAACCTGAAATATAATTTATCATATATAATAAATCAAAAATAAAACTTTATAATCTATAATCAAAAATTTGGAATTTAGTATCTTGCATATTTTCGTATCACTGTTTAAAATAGGACGAGAATTCTACATCTCAACTCTGCAAAAATTCTCGTTGCTCCACGTGGTGGTTTACGTCTCAGTTTTGGTATGTTGATAATTCTTTCACTTATCATTATTATTTGAATGTTGCTTTTATTGTTATTGTACTTTATTTAATGGGTTTGTTTATATCGCTTTTTACTATGCCTGACTTCGCTATTTCTCCTAATTTATTTTTTATTCTTCCCTAAATTGTTTTTTTATATATATATATATATATATATATATGTGTGTGTGTTGTGTGTTTTAACCCTCCCCGCCAAAAAAGACGACCTTTGTAAAAAAAATTAAGAGGAAAAATTCACTTTTAGATTCAGCTGAAATTAAGGGTAAAATTCACTCTACTGTTGCTCGTTATAACAGGTTTCTCTCGCAATAAAGAATTTTTCCTTTCAATGTACTTTGAGTATATAACACCAAACACATTTTGATTTCCTATCATTATGACCAAGTTCAACTGTAGTTAAACTTCTTAGAATGTAGGGTTTCATCTAAAGCGAAATAGAAGGGCGCAATGCCCTGCTGAACCTATTAAGTGCCATGCCCTTCAATTTTTCCGCCCTTGTGCCCATATGTCCCACCCAACCCTCGGAAAATAACGCACCATCCTTCCCCGATGATGATTCAAATTCCCACGTTAGAATCCAAAACGCGTGATGAAATTTGTTGATTTATAAAAATTCTGTAGTCCAGCATTTCATTTCCGTAATAACACTGATGGTTTTGGCAAAACCAGATTGCAGACGAATATTTGTAAACAAAGCACTGTTCCCAGGTTTGCAGACTTTCAACCACGGACTACTCCGACAAACGTTAGCGGTTCCACCTATTTTTGAGATCAAATTTTTGTTAAAATCAATTTGTTTGTCTTTAAGCTCTAAACTAAGCATGTTTTACATCCCTATTTTATGAAGCTTACTTGTCATGTATAGGACAGCGGTTCTTTAACTTTCCTAGACCGCGGACCCCCTTCAGAGATCACTGGCCTTCATGGACACCCAAGAATTAACTGGAAGTTCAAAGCTAGGAATTTTCATCATACACATTTATATCTAGTATTTCATCACTTATTTTCACCACTTAAGAAAGGAATTTTTTCGCTCCCTCGTCATTTATTATTATCATTAAAGAGTAAAGGCTCTTGCCTTAGTATTTTTCCGAACCTTTGTGGAACACTGGGAAGGTCTGCGAACCGCAGTTGAAGAACCGCTGATATACGATATTTGAATAAATGAAATTATTATAGGATATTGTTTAACTAAATTTTATAGTTATATTAATTTAATTATTATTTTGTATGAAGTTGAGATTTTTTAATCTTGCCATCTGGCAACATTGACATTAGATTGCAATCACGCACACCTTCCGCTCGCCTTTCACATATACTTAACTCGGAACTTAAAAAATTAAAAAAAAAAAACCTCCAAAAATTATCCATGTATTTAGAACGCTAAAAAAATGCCCTTTTGCCAGGCTATGCGCCCTGCCCTAATTTTTTTTCTAGATGAAACACTATAATATATACATACGATTTTTTTTTTCGTTTAACTGTATGAAAACAAAATAACACTTGTCAGTTAACTCATATATATATATATATACCCAAATATAATTAATAAAATATAATATATAATAGAATATTAATACAATAGAAAAAAATATAATAGAGAAAATTTTCCTTAAAAAAAGGGGTGGCGGCGCCAGAATGAAAGGTTCTTATGCAAGGTTACCACTCAGATTGGAGAAGAAAAAAACACCCTGATTTTAAAACAAATTAAAAAAAAAAAAAAATTGAACTTCCATTGCTGAGAAAGTATCTTCACGTTTAGGGGGAAATTTAGCTGTTCCAAACCGAAGAGTTAGGAATGTCTTCCCTGAATTGTTCAGGTCTGGCCAAAAACATTTCGTTTTTCCCTACAATTCAGGGAAAAACGAGATGGTTCGTACAAATCATCTCGTCTCCCCACCCCGAGTTTTAGGGATGAATTCAAATTCCCTGACAATTCCAGGTATTCCAGATGCGTGGGAAACCTGCTGACGTCAAATATGTAAATTTTTACTCCAATAGAAACAAATATATAGTAGCATCACGCAACGCGAAAACACTTCGCACGTCACTTATGATAAAAGTATTATAGATTCCCGAGTGCGTTGTGGGGCAGGCCATTGCGTAACGCCGTTACACGCGAGCGCACGTGCGGGTGCACGTGATTTCACGTAAGCCCTGGTTCTTCGAAATTCTTCACGTAGAAGGTCATAGAAATTAAGGAAAACGCGATTCAAAAAAGTAATTTCGATTATTGGCAGTTGTTATATACTCAACGCACGCATGGTTTTCACTTTGTTTGGATGCCGACAAACCGATTGCAAAATTATTAGAATTATTGCTCGTTCTTCAAATGTTTTTTTTTATTTCAGTATATAAAAGAATTTTGGGGCCCTCGGGCCCCAAATAAATATTGAAGAATAAGAACACAATACTGTTAACACTATTGCCTTAAAATCAATGTACAGTGAAACCTGTCTAAGGTGGAAACTCACGGGACCGGAAAAAAATTCCATAGTATGCAGGTTTCCGTCTTATGTAGGTTACATGCAAAACAAATACATACATAGTTAAATTCAGTGGTAAGAGATGACTGCATATGCTAATTGTTTTTATTTGTCTTATCTTGCGAAATTTAAGATTATATTTATTTTCCTTTTGATAAAAATATTTATTTTATCACTGCATTTTATTTTTATTAATTTTAATTTTTGCACTATTTTGTGGGTTTAGTAGTTACGATCAATATGATGCAAAATTTCATGCAAACTATACATGCTTATTCTATACAAAAAGTCTATTATGTAAGCTTAAATTGTAACGATTAAGTACCTCCCTTGTAAAGATAATGATTCCCTTGTATAAAGATACTCTCCCTTGCGGTGGGTTTATCCATGAATTGATAAAGTCCATATGAGTAACTTTTCGTTCTGGTTAATAATGAACGTTTTTATTTAAGAAGTGGGTGGCACTGGTATACGCAAGGGGGGGTCGATTATGATTGTAACCCCTCCCCATTGTAAGCCTGTAACCCTCCCCTTATGAACTTTCTAGGTATGCCTATGGCAGGTGGATGGTGTGCAAAATGGTGGTCATACAAGCATGTGCGTAGGCAGAAAGTTCATAAGGGGGTTATAGGCTTAATGGAAGGGGTTATACAGAGCTATAACTCATATATTCCTATGTTAAATATACAAAATTTCATTGCAATGGGGGGTTACAACCCCCAAAACCGCCCCCTGGCTACGCCTATGCGGACAAGGGCATTCTATATCTGTAAAATGTCTTTTGTTTGTCATCCCCCACTTTGCTATTTGCATTGTATTACAACCCTCTTTCCTTTTTCTGCTGAGAAAATTTTCTTCCTACTGGCGATTTTCCGCTTTATGAAGGCTTTTCTCTTTAACGGGATTAAATAGTGCTTTCCGCTTCCGCGTTAGACAGTTTCTGTGTTAGCTAATGTTAACTACCATTGACTTTTGAAGGGACCGTAAAAAAATTCCGTGTTGAGCAAGTTTCCGCCTTATACAGGTTCTCACGAGCGTCGGCAGACTATTTTATAGGGGTGGGCAAAGATTACTTCAGCAGAAAAAAAACAAAAACCTCCGTTTAAAAATAGCATAATTAAATTATCCATTAAATACGTATTTAATTTGTTTAATTAATTTAATTAGACTATTTAGTTCAAATAGAATGGAGAGGTTTCATATTTTTGCCCTCGGGTTGTTTTTTTTTTAAATCCGAGGGAGGGCAACTGCTCACTTTTGCCCTATGCTGCCAACGTCTATGCAGGTTCCGCCTTAGACAGTTTTCACTGTATCTATAAGGGTATAGCCTACTTCAGGCATGGTCGTAAAAGAGAGAGATCGAGACTGCGAATCACACTAGATAATTGAAACCTTCCTAATGCGGCCACTCTTGTTAAAAAAAAAACCCTTCTGCAGAATAACAACAGAACATGAGAATGATAATAATACTAATCCCATGACGTTGAACTTCTTTTTTGGAAGAAGAAAATGGTAGAGATAGTTTTTGTTTCATTCGACGGAACCCTTTACAGAAACGTCGTATTTAACCAACAATAACGCTTACGTACATGCAAACAGCGGATAAGTGTCAGCAATACAGAGACGACAGATAGGCACAAATTGCACAGATTATCAAATTTCATCGATAATCATCGGAAAAATGAGATAAAATCGATAACGATACCCAAGCCACACCATTCCTACTCCAATTAGACCAAATTGCATTATAAAACCACATGGATAGCCCTTGTTTAAAATAAATAAATAAATAAAATAAAATGGTGTCAACACATAACACAGGTACTGGTGTTTAAAGTCCCGAGTAACGTTACAATTACAAATCAAGTCCCAACTGAAGTTACAAATAAAGTCCAAACTAAAGTTACAAATAAAGTCCAAACTAAAGTTACAAATAAAATCTTAACTAAAGTTATAAATAAAATCTCAACTAAACTTATAAATAAAGTCCCAACTAAAGTTACAAATAAAGTCCCAACTAAAGTTACAATTACAAATAAAGTCTCAATTAAAGTTACAATATGGAGTTGACAAACTAAAGGTGGCGGCGAACCATAGCTCCGTAAATAGTTTAATTCTAGGCATCTTTACAAAGAACATGCATTAGCTTAAAAGTAGTAGAACATTTAGCAGTTCAAGACATTGAAGTGTCCCGACAATACGACACACATACATGTCATAATATGAAGAGATTGAGAAATGTAATTAATAATTAATTTAATAATGAACATTTTTGATCCCTAAACAAATAAAATCTTCGAAAATGACTACGCTCAGATTATAGTACATTAGTAAAATGATGAATTCGGAGGTGTGTACTGCGTGGTACATTATTTCATACTTATATGATCGCTTAAAAATGAATGCTAAATATTATTAATAATACTAAATATTATTAATATACGTACAAACACATTTTTTTCCAAGAGAGAATTGCACGAAACATGGGGTGCTATTTTTCGCTTTGAGAACACGTAAAAATTGGTGTGGAGGGGATTAATTATAATAATACATAATTAAATATATAAATTTAAGAGTAGTTGATAATAATGTTAATTTATTCACTTTTATTATTAGACTATCGTTTATTATTACTAGTTATTGGTCATAATCTTTATTATCAGACAACTGTTGCAGAGAAATTCAGAGATCCCGGTTATTTAATACGAACATAGCCAATTCGCAGAACGGGAATTTCAAGATCAAACGTTCTCCTTTCATTCCACGACCGCTTTTTAAGACAACCACGTTTTCGGTGGTACATAAGAAGAATAGCACGCTATTTATAAGCAACGACATTTAATACAGAAATCATATGGCATATGACAAAGAAAAATGGAGAAGTTTGTGACGGGCTTGTCCAAGGGGTTAAAACTACTACTGGGAAAAAAAAGAAAAAAAAGAGACAAGATAGGGGATTCTTGGCATGTGTGTGATGGAGGGGAAGGGGGCTGGCTAGACGAGTTTTTGGTGGAATGCCAGATGACGACGACCCTACCCTCTGCGTGGATTTCCATCAACCCCCCTCTCTGCCCCCCCACCATGTCCCTCCATCGAAGGCGATAGAGTGAAAGATTCGTCTTCCTAACAGTCCTTCCCCCCCCCCACCAATTTAATGTGGGAAGTAAACTGACACATTTTACAACTGCTTGTCATTCATCAACTTACTTTCCGAAATTAATAATATTATCTCTAGTTCAGCGCCCTCTATGTATTAGCTCAGTTCAGCGACGAGCCATTCGACCCCATTAATACCAACACGCAAAAATAATTAAAATAATTCTTGTGTACGAGGATTTTTTTTAAATTTTGTAAAGCTACAATATAAAAACAGCATTAAAAAAAAAAAAGCCCCAGTTTTTACGAGGAATTTTTTTTACAAGGACAGTTTTTTTCAAACGGTTTGTCCAGCAAAATTTAAGTACATTCGGAAAAAACTCTCGTCATCTTACTCTGACATAATAGTAACAAGTTTAATGCGACGAGTTTCCCATAAATTACTGTTAGTTAACGATACCTAGTAAAGTATTAATTATTATATAAAAATAATTATGTGAAGATTATGTACCCGATTTCACACATAAAGTTAAGAACATCGTCATATGTAACGAAAACTTCCTTTTTTATAAAAGGCTGTAGGGTTACGTAACTTCCTACTGCAGGCCATACGATAAGGCGAGGGTTATAGTGTTACAAAAAATAAATAATTATCACATGTATATAATTAATGATTACAAAGTAAATCATCATTAAAGCAGACCAGATATTTGTTAATTCATCAATTTTGTCGTAATACTGTCGAAATATGAATATTAAACTTTGAAAGTTATTATAAACTGCTCTCTCGCGCACAGGAGTAGCAGGAATATATTTAAGGATAAAGAGGACATGGTTAGTGGCGTACCATTTCAAAAACAATGGGGGCTCCAATAGCTTTAAAAATCAGAGTATGCTGCGTTAGGAAAAAATTGTGTGATTTGATATCGAATGAGGAGTTTGATCCCCCTTTTCCTATAACACTGACCATGGTACCAAAATATAAATACATAAATAAATAAATAAAAATCGTTGCAATAGGTATTTTATTTTGACGCTACAGTATGCAACTACTGAATTTTCACCCCCACAACATAGAATCTAGTTTAATGTTACATTTAAGGTTCGCACCAGATTTGGGAACGATTACAATCGATTTATACTATTACGATTACCATAGTAGGATTGCGATTACGATTACCATAGCAGGATTGCGATTACGATTACAATTACCTAAGTATCAAAAATTAGATTATGATTACGATTGCAGTCAATTTTCATTTTCGATTGTGAATACACAAAAATCATGATTACAGATTATAATCAGAAATAATCAGTTCAATTACGATTACAATTATAATCATAGCGATTATGATTACGACTACCTAAGAATTTCAAAAAACGATTATGATTAAATGAAATTTAAAAGTGTGATTATGATTATATTGCAGATTACAGCTACTTCAAAACATTCAATTACAATTACAGATGTGAGTACGCGAAAATGTAATCTATTATAATCACTCGATTACGATCACTCGCGAATCTGGTTACCACTCACTCATACTGAAAGAGAAAATCCTGATTTTTCCAACATTTGACTTGCAAATTTGCAACAAAACTTAGGTTTCGAGAAAAGTAGCTCTGTGGACGATAGTCCCAATAATATCTGTACAACAACAAAGTGGAAAATAGTTTCACATCTGCGTGAAATTTAGCAATACAGAGTAATAGTTACGAAGCTTTTCCCTGATTTGACCAAAAAAATCTAATTTTTTCCTGACTTTTCGGGACGATTACAAATTTTCTGACAATTACAGGTACGTGGGAACTCCGAGAACCCTGTCTATTGCCCCATTCATCCACAGTTTTTGCACAGTAGTTATATGGTACTGGAAGAAATGACGCACATGACCCGCATAAAACGAACTACAATGGCAGAAAATGAAAACATGAGGCTATCAAATCAGCAGCCAGGAGGGCTAGAAGCTAAAGAATATCTGAAAGTGTTCTGTATAACACCTACGCCCCATGGATGGGCCAGGGAGCCCTGTCCTCCAAAAAAATTACCATTTCTACCCGAGCGCGGGAAAGCCCCGATCCCAAGTCCAGTCCTGCCAATCAAAACACAGGGAAAGGCTCGGCTGTTGAAGTACAATCATAGATTGCATCGTCAAAGTACTTGTCATAATTACGATGATCCGATTCTGCCAAAAATAAAAACGGAAATAGGAAAAAGCAATATTAATTATAAAGGTAATAAACGCTGCAATGGATTACCAGAAGAATAAAAAAAAAATTGAATAATATAAGTAAAAACAGATTACGGAAACATTGAATACTCAGAAAGGATTATTAGAAGAGTGAAAAAAAATATGTTTTTTTTTTTAAATAATGATGATTTTAAAAATAGATAAAAGAAAATTTGGGGATTGTAGCTAATGTTGAGTAGTTACCTGATGGTTTCTGAATTTTGTTATTTTTATTGTTTGAATGTATGCTTTGGTTATGTTTAACCAACATGCGGTCCCAAGTGTATTATATCTTTGTTGGATATTTTCTTGAGACCTTTCTGTGCATGTCAATTGCAACTTATTGATATTTTTGTATATTTGTATCGAACTTATATGGTGTATTGTGATTATGACTATACTGGAGAAAAATAAACCTTATTATTATTTAAAAAATCTATCTTGCAATAATATTATCCAAAGCATCTATCCATAAAAATCAAACCACGGTTTTTATAAATTATGATAAAAGCCATCAATGCAGAGTTTTCAAAATTATTGGGGTAACGGTAAGGGGGGCGAACATGCATAATACAAACATCTATATATACATTAATGTTTAATTAACCATATGTAATTAATTATATATAATTATTAAATAATTAATAACAATAATTAAATGTAATTAATTAATTATATATAAAATTGCAATTTATTTTATTATGGGCTAGGCCCTATATAACTCTACGCTTATTGTGAAAATTTTATGTTTTTATGTATATCGAATACTGAAAATAGCAACAGTAATCACAAACCTAATTACAGTTTCGGTCAACAGATGTCACACTATAATATTGAACATACACTGGACACACAAAAATGATGACAAACATAGGACCATGGGATACTTACGACTAAAACCAATTAAACAAGGAATATACAGTTGGCACGAACATGCACATTCAGAAAGAAATAGAACGTTAATAGACAAGTATTATATGAGAACCCTCACGGAAAAGGAAGGAGAAGTAGACCAAGAAATACACAGAGAACTCCGAGGAGGAAAGGAAAACACAGGAAGAAAATAATCTGGCAAACAGAAAATAAAAAAGATCTTTCGTAAAAATTCTATGCACCCACTACAGCAGCACAGTTTTGAAATTTATGCTTCCCGTGCACCCTTTTTATTATATCCATTAGGGCGTCACAGTGGCGTACGCAGGTGGGATTATGGGCTCGTAACACCCCTCTCATTACGGTGAAAATTTACATCAATGCGTACATCGACGTACAGTTTTCAAAATTATTTCGACACTCTAAGCCCATATTATGAACATTTATACATTACATGTAAAGTTTCAATTTATTTCAAATAACTGGAGGGGCTCTTGACCCCACGGGCCGATATAACTCTACGTCTATAAATATATATACTGTAGCTCTATAACTCAGCTCAACCCCACAACTTTCGAATTGTCTATGTACACAACAGAACGTCAACTCCTCCCCTCCCCAGGTTAGGAACAACTGTCCTTATAATTAAGGGAAAATAGAAACTATAAAAACAGTATAATGTCATATACTTCCCAAAAAACACACTTACCTTCCAACCTGCAGAACTGTTCGAATCCCCTTTGTCTTTGAAATAGGGTACGTTTTGCACCATCCACTCGTAGATTTGGGCTAAAGTTAATCTATTATCCGGCGAGCTGTGTATGGCTTGGGTTATCAGGTCCGCATAGGACATATTGCCCCACGCATTTCTTCTGGAGGAGTTCTTTTTCGGTGCCTGTCCCGGCAAGTCCGCCCCAACTTGGCCATGAAGATGGACAGGGACAACGGCTGGTTTTTCGTCCTGATCAGGATCTATGAAATTTTCGGGTCTGGGCAAGGGCCATGTGTTTGACCTGGCCCTGGTCTGAGGTTCAAAGTTAGGGTCTATCTCCAGCGGGTCCAGCATCGTCACTCCCGGAAAATCGCCAGGACTCCGGGATAAGTCACACATCTCCCTCTGGGAGCGAATGTTAATTTTTTGTTTACAAAACCACGCCTGGAAAATCGTAAAAACAAAAGCATGTACGTAGCATCCAGGATAAGTAATCCAATACGTTGATATTCACGTTGTTAATTTCGAATTCTAGCATCGTCGACTGCGCTCCGAAAGTACGTACGATCGAATCTTAGAACGTTTCCAAAGATTCAACAGGCGGCCTCGGATTGGCAGGAACATCGACTACGTCAGGAACACGTGACATTGGACCATCAAACGTAGTGACAATTACGCAACAGTTGTAGAGGTCAAAACACGCACTTTTAAATGAAGACGGTTCGTATGCACAAGATCCGCAAATGTGGAGTTGGTCTGAAAATGTTTGGTCGACGAAGTGCAAGCGTTTTTAATCCAGTTTGGGAAAGTAAGAGTTGATAAATATATATATTGCAGGAATCGACGAGAGATATTATAATAAACAGAATGAACACAACGAAGATAACACGAGTAAATACAAAAACGTTCAAAACTTCCGGGTCCGTCTTTTTATACAGGACATCCTTGTGCGATCTTAGCTAGGACACGATGCGCCGTTGTCCACATAAGGGGCTTTTAACGAGGGAATCAGAAATCCAAACATACCCACACTATCTATACGGCATCCAAGTACTGTCTGAGCCAGGGATATTTTGCTGCGTGATGTACGCGAGACTGGCGATGACGTTGACGTGACGTCATGTAACCAGGGAAACCGCTCGACGCCATAAAGAGTTTCCCTGCTAGTGGCGCCACCTTTTCAGGAACGCCGTAAAAATCCACCAAATACATTCGAATTGTGCGCCCTTGTGTGCACGCCCCAAAAACTCCATTAAAATCGCAAAATGTCTTTGAAAGGTATTCAGAATACCAAAGGAAAGGAACATATTCTTCGAATAATAATGATGAACGGTGATTAAACAATGAAACAATAACCACGTAAATATGGAAGAACGAATATTTTCAGAGAAATATCCATCTATGAAGCATTAGTCCAAGTGATGATAGGTTTTAACATGTTTCTATTAAAATTGTCAATGGTAACCAACAGTTAATAAAAAGCTCTTCTTTTATCTGTCTTGTTACCTATGCCGGCAGGGACGGCTTAAGGGCGGGGCGCTGTTTGGATGGGGGAGCCAAACTGAAGTCAAGTTAAAATTTTTTTAATGGACCCAACAGTAGAAAATCTCTCTCTAAAAAAAGACAAGTTTAAAGAAATTTTTAGAGACATCTTTAGAGAAATTCTTTCAGAGACTTTTGGCCACTTTTATAGGGTATATGGCTCACTGTGCATCTGTGAAAATCTCCTGTTTTCTCTGGAGGGGGCGCCAAAAAGCAATCTGTGTCAGGCCGCCCGGATTCAAAATCAACCTCGAGCCTCCCCTGTATGCTGGCCTCATCGAAAAGCCAAAATACGCCTCTGATGATGTGTTACTGAAATCATGCCCGTATCCAGAGGTGGGGGATCTCAAAGACTGGTTCCCTGCAAACTAAATTTTTAATAGAACCCCAAAAATACGTATGTGTATTTATTTGTCAAACGTGTAAAAGTGGAGAGAGAAAAACTTTCAAATCTTGAAAATTATCAAAATTATCACAACAAGATCTCGTTTTGTAGACCACTAATTTAAGAATACTTTAAAGGGGGAGGGGGGAAATCTATATATATATATACATACCGCTTTACGGACATTTGTTTTACTATAGAGGAACGGAAACAGGAAGAACACGTGGTGTTGGCTTCTTAATCAACAAAAGGATTAAAGACTGTCTTCTGGAAGGTGAAAGTACATCAGATCTAGCAGCGAGGCTTGTTGTTCAACTAACCAAGCGTTACCAACTTCAGATAGTACAGGTATATGCACCAACATCAAGCCATACCGACGAAGATGTTGAAGAATTTTATGAAGAAATCAAACAGCTACATACCAAGGGGAAACAACACATCAAGCTCATCATGGGGGATTTTAATGCAAGAATTGGACAACAGGAACAAGGAGAGACATCGGTTGGTAAATACGGATACGGGGAAAGGAATGAACGTGGCGATCAACTCATAGAATTTGCCGAAGCTGAAAATCTTAGCATCATGAATTCATTTTTTAAGAAGAAACTACAAAGAAAATGGACATGGAAACACCCCAATGGAGGAACCAGCGAAATTGACTATATACTGGCAAACAAGAAATCAATTATTGAAGATTGCAGCATACTGAACAGATTTAATACTGGAAGTGATCATCGAATGGTGAGATGTAAAATGCACTTAAATACTAAACTAGAAAGGCAGAAGCTCATTAGGAAACAAGTATGTAAGAGGGTGGATTTAAAGAAATTAAAAGAAAATACCGAGGCATTCAAGTTGGAATTAAAAAATCGCTTTTCTGCACTGGAAGGACTTATTGAAGAAGTTGACATCTCAGAAGCAAATGAAAACATTGTTAAGACAATAATTGAAACTGCTGGGGAAATTGGTGGTGTAATATGTAAAAAGCAGAATAGCAAATTATCTGAGAAGACGAA